>CM056211.1:16872500-17100000 GCA_029692085.1 Gymnothorax javanicus
ATATGGCAAAGTAACCTACATTTCAAATGGGAAATCAAACACATTACCTGGCATCTATTCAGCTAACACAGAACCTGCTCTCATTATGTTCCCTGGAGGATTCCACGTTCCATGGGTGTACCATATTTTCAGAAAAAAACAAACCCAGATTCAACACGGATTGCTCTGAGAGCAACTTAGAGTGATTTGGCTGTATGACACGTGAAGAAAATGACTGACACTTTGGTTAACATGTGCCGACGCAAATGATAAGACACTTGCACTACCACAGCTATGAAGAGATGGGCTTAAGTTCCTCTCTGTCAAGCAAACACAGCAAATAAGCCCTGGGCCTTCATGAAAACCAACAGTTATGTTCAGCAACCCTTTTAGCTACAACAAGTAAACCAATGAAGATCTAAGATGAGGTAGAGTACATTTACACAATGTGGAAAGTTAATGTGTAATCTTCAGTGTGATTTGCCTTGCATCAGCCAGTTAACTTCAGAAAATCATAAAATATAGATAGCTGATAAATAAAACATACAAATGGGTTTTCTTTCTTTAAGCCGAATTGCTGACAATTTTTTGAAACCAAGTTCTGAGGATTATTTTGTTTTTGGACCATTTACTAGGGCATGTAATAGGGAGAAGCAGCAACTGCAATAATTATAGGTGAGTAAACACCACTGTTTAAATGTTTTTTTTTTTTTTTTTTTTTTTTTTTTGTAAAGGCTGAAACTTGATATTTTGACTGGAAACAAATGACTTGGTATCAAGAATGGATGTCTCCAAAGGACTCTGAATGATAATATTGACATGTTTTGCTAATTGTATCTTGAAAAAATTAATAAATTGATTGACTTGTGTAAATCCCAAAGCACTTTTGGGTAATTTTGGGGTTTAAGAGGTTCAATAACTGAATTAGAACCTTTCCAGCGATGTTAAGTTGCCTTATTGGTCCCAACAACCAGACCACCATACTGTAATCAAAATAAATTCCAGAAGAGATGAGAAGGAGTGAAATATATCAGTCTGAGAATGCTTAAAGCCATTTCTAAGGCTCTGGAACTCCAGTAAACCACAGTGAATCATTACCTCCAAATGAAAAATTGGAAAAATGGTTGGTCTTCAAAGGTGATTGGCCAGCCTACTAAGTTCTTAATGATGATTCCACCTAAAAAACATCCTAGGCTTCGCTCGTCTCAGATAAGGTTAGTGTTCATGATTTCACCATTAGAAATTGATCGGTCAAAAAATTCTATCTATGGGAGACAGATTTCTTGCAAGGTGAAAATCACTGCTTACTGAGAGGCTCATTTCTTATTTGCCAAAAAAGATGTAGATGACCTCTGAGCCATTTGAGATAGCGTTCTGTTGACTAAAAAGTTAAAGAGAAACTCTTTTGGAAAACATGGATCCCATTACTCCTGACTTAATTCTAACAGCGTTCAGCATTAATGACATCATACCTACAATCAGACAAAATGGCTTTGGTCTTATGATGTAGCAAGGATGTTTGTCGCTTCAGAGCCTGGGTGATTTCCCACAATTAATGGAACCAGGTAAACTCTACCAGAAAATCTAAAAGGAGATGGCTTGTTTGCCAGTCTGTGGTCTGAGGCTCAAATACAATTGGGTTATGCAGCACACAAAAAAAAAAAACAAAAACAATTCAAAGTGCAAGAGCAAGGTCACCTCTGAATGGTTCAAAGGAACAAAATTAATACCTTCAAGTAGTTAATTAAAGTCCTGAATCCAAATGAGATGCCGTAGCAGGACCTTAAAAGGGCACTGCATACTCTACCATACTTCTCCAGTGTGGCTGAATTACGGCTATTCTGAAAAGTAGAGCGGGTCGAAATTCCTGGTTATAGAATTTCTGCTTCTTTTCACATGGGGGACATATTAGATGTTGGATAACATTTTTCCTCCAGTAAATTAAATGATCATTTTAAAACTTTTTTGCTTGTTTGTTTTGTTAGGTTCCTCTTCTCTTATACTACATTACGTAAGACATATTCAATTATGTCTGAAATTGTTTAGTGTTTTTTATTAGGAAAAACAGATGAAATCAGGTGAGTGGAAAACATGTTTTTCACTGCAATGTATGAAGTTCGGATCATTCAAACACAGTCTAAAATGAGATTTATAAACCTGGTTAGATGGTTTGAATGATTTCTGAATGCCCACATTTGCCTGTGAATGCAAAAATTATTATATGTAAATCATCCTACACAACCATTCACACCTGCAACAAAAGCCTGTCACTGAGTAAAATACCACAATATTCTTCAACTATAGCAATACAGGCATATCATATCTCCTGCTTTCTTGTTCAACGCTCGTATCAATGCGTGAGATGCTGCCTCAAAACTGTGATTTATACAAGTAATCATATGCTAATTTGTCTTTTTGGCATCACCTTGAAAAGTAAGTAGTAACATTTTGACCACTAGATGGCGGACATTTTCAACAACTCAAACTAGTTGCCATTCTGAGTAAACCTGACTATTTAAACCTGACTATTTGAGAATAAGCAAAGCATTGGTGTAGCATGTTTACTTTACAGTATCCATCACCGTAGTTTTTTTTTTTTTTTCCCCACAGTTACTTTGTTTGGTTGCACTCTCGCTAGTTTACAGTCTATCATGTGAACTGTAATGAATGTCTCAGTTTTAGTTGCCTCAGGACAGTTTGTATACATTGATAACTTTCTGTAAAATAATATAAGCATAACTTCCAGCCCATCTGTCTCTGCAATAATTCTCCCTTAAGATTTAATGTGAGCTCTGTCTTGCTCAAACACATGCGACCTTACATAACTGTTATGTTTATGGTAGATGTAGACTTTGTAGAAACACAGTAGAGCTCAAATTTACAACAACCATGCTTTTGTGTCACCTTCTGGGAACAGCTTTCTTCTGAATAAATTATTATGTTACCGTCTTCATATATGAATTGGCTCAGGCTATTTTTAACCCTTTTTCTTCTTAGCTGACCTCTCATCAGGCACTTGCTCAGAACACAATAGTTGAATAGTTTTCCAGATGCAATGACTTACAGATTAAATAAAGGATTTCTGTTTTCATTCAGCATAAATGATCTCAATAACTATTCCACAAATATCCATCATTTTCATCTGAATATGCTCAACTAATTAATATCGTAAATACTCAGTATTATGCTCCTCTTCTATTTCCCTCTGTCTCGCATACATTATTTGATATTACTTTTCACAAGACACCAACAGTTCAATAGTTCACAAATGTCCTGAAGAACTATGTTTTCATCAATGTGCACAGAAATATTCACACAGAGAATAAACACAAATGACAAACATCTGCCAAGGCTGTGAAACAGGGTGATTAATTTGCGGCCCTAATAACTTCGGCATACACTGTGCTTTGTTTGGCCGCGTATAAATGGAGGCCAAAAAAGTAACTTTTTCCAGATGTGGCATTCAGGAGGGTGTATATCATGAGAGCAGAGGGGATCTTGTTGGGGCTTTTACCGCCGAACATAGTGAGAACAGCAGCTTCACATCGGATGCATTCTGTTCCCCTGAATCAGAGAATTTCCTGTGGGGATTACCAGAGCCGGGGCTAGAGGCTATGCCTTTTTAAAAACATGGGCCGTGTTTGCACTGCCAGATCTCAGCCTGGAAGCTCCATTTACATTTTCTGTGAGCACACTGAGGGGGGATGTGGGAAAAAAAATTGCACTCTGAACACCACAGGTAGACTTTTGAGTTGCAATGCCATAAGCTGTTTGCAGTTTCCGCCAACAATTTTGCAAATGTTGTCAAAGGTATACTCAAAAATGAGAGGATTGGGCTTGTCATTCATTTAATTAGTTGGCTCACATTGTTGAAAAATATTGGTCAAAAACAGAAGGATTAAACTCTGTGGCTGTCTGCTCCATGATTTATTGTTGCCAGACATCTTAGATACAAGGGCACCCCCCTCTGGTAGAGATAATACTGCAACAAACGAGAAAACTGTTCTTACGTATTTTAATTTTGCTCCATACTTTATTACCCAGGTAATTCCGATCAAAATGAAAATGTTTTTCATGGAAGAACCACACTGATTGCACTCTAGAATATGTGCCTTGTTCTTCCAAATCACACCTCTCTGCAATGAGAAATAAGAAGCTTATTTCTGACAGAACATTTTGCAAAAGAAGTATTCTTTCACTACCCAATGCCATTACAAAATCATGCAGAATCTCTGCCAGAAAGAGAAAATATAATTATTTTTATATTGTAAAATATCTTAATTAATCAGATTTAGCTGGGATAATATCTTACATTCAAATTCAGTTGATGCTGTCATAACTTATGTTTTATTTCCAACTTACCATTAAAAGATAAATGATTGCGTGCACAAAAATGTAAAAAAAAAAAAAAAAAGAAGAAGCTTAAAATAGCTTAGAGAGGCCAAATGTTATTCCACTTTTGTAGAAGGGTAAACAGCTTATATGGAGTGAGGTCAGATCCTGTTACTTGTCTTTACAGAACATTTGATGATGACAGAACACTGCTCATTGTAACAACTCCCAATTAAAAGCAGCTGGTCCATTTCAACAGAATACCCTTGGTTTTATCCAATGTCATACCCTTGTCACAAAGAGTTACCATCTGGGATTCAATCCAGAAAGTTCAGTTCATTTGTCTCATGTCGTGTAAGAAGAAGAGGAGACATTCAGGCCTGTATTCATTGAGCCTCACAGAAGCAACAGCACTAAATTCATTTCAGTTATCCCTGGCCACCTTCACACCACATCCACTGTGTGTGAAAAAGCTTGATCTTAGATCAATGTGAAGTTCTAAAAACAGGGGCCATATCCATAAGACCACAGTTCTCAGAAGGCCGTTCACAGTTCTTCCTACTAGCGAGGAGTGTGGCACGCTTAAGTATTCAGCTTGCTTGAAAAGTAGGCAAGGTTTGAGAACTGTTGCCGTACATGTAATCAGGATTTATACACGTAACACAGTGTGTGAAAATGCCGTTAGGCATACAGCGCAGGAAGCAGGGTAGAGCTTAAAATGGGGACATGTTCAAACATGGGAATTTAGTCTCGGTGCATTGAGCAAGAATAATGCATTTGTTTTCACTCATGAAGTATAACACTCATGAGAGAGTGTCGAACTGATCGGAAAATTTCCCCAAGAGTTATGTCAGAAAGTGTTTTTTAGTATCATGGATGTAACTTTTTTCATCAAAAGTGTTTATGGGACAATCGATGATGTGTTTTTGCTGTAATCCACAAATTTATGTCATTTTCATCACTGTCTTGTGGATTGTGGGATGGTATGATTTTGACAAATAGCATTATCATGCAGAAACTGTGAACCATGGAGGAGTATAACTATTACATTGAGGAGCTCACTGTAACACTGTTACAACATTCCTCCATCTTTTACAAATTTCTGAGAAGGAACCAGGCACACTTCCCAAGAGGCTTTATGGCACTTCTGACAAGGAAGATTTATCAGCAGATGGCACAAACAGAAACAGACAACTTCAAAAGGGCACTAGCTTAGACAGGTCAGGAACTGTTCAGGTTTGGCGGGGGGTTAACAGGATCAGAGCAGTCAGATAAGGTGTGGTCAGTCCAAGGTTTAATCTGGGTAGGCAATCCAAAACTGCAGGGCATGCTGGACTGGGTGGAAACTGGGAGGATTCGCCACTCTGGGAATTGCTTGTTGACAGGAAGAGATTGTCCCAAATAAATAGTCACTTATTGCTCAGTTCAATTACAATTTACCGCAGATAGAACAGAGTGAGGCTCATAACTTGAACAGGCTCAAAGCACAATGAAGCAAAGAGACAATCCAGTGAAGGAGAGATGCAGACACAAGAATTAAATACACATCACACCAATAAATAATGAGGAGGGGAAGCGTGCACGCATGCAAAAACACAAGAGGATGGGGGAAGGCACAGGACGATAATTAAACAATTAAGAACAACACTGGAAACGGACATGGACAGCAGAATTGCGGGAAAAAACTTGTGGAAAATATTTAGGATATGATCGGTCTATGACGAATGCGTCAGCCACAGTAACTTTTCGTGTAAATTCTATTTACCTATTGTGTCTTATGTAGGCTATTATTTAGCAATAGCAAGGACTCACACTTATTAATCCAAGACAATAATGATGATATTGTCTGTCAGTTAGGCAAAATAGGCCAATTTTATGCAAAAAGTGTCAATAATTGTCACAACACTTGTGTGAATCCCTTTTTTGGTCTCCTCCCATCCAGTAGCTTGCATGTCCTTTAAATATGTTGTATCCTTTCACAGGTCTGACGTCCTGCGTGCCTCCTCCTTCAGGTGTAATGCATTCACGTTTCCCATTCCCTTACATGTTGATGGTGTATATAGAGTATACCCCTTACTTTGAGAGTGTAAGTTGCTGGATTGTCACTTGCTATATACCCTTTAGCAACCAGTCAGGATCTTCCTAGTAAATGTTTATTGTTGTCAAAAATTATTTGTAATCTTAAATGATTGTTAAATACAAAAGTACTCTTCTGAATCTTAGTGATAGAAATAAACTCCCAAGCCTTTCTCTTGGTCTCCAGGATTGGGACCATGTTCCTGATAATAATTCTTCAGTCTGTTTTTCTGTCCAATTTATTTGGAACACCTTCCAGGACTCCTGTGGTCACCGGGGTTGGTACTGCGCTCCAGCTAAACTCCCCAGTCCAGTTATCTGAGATTTCTGCAAGAAAAAAGACCCCACACTGTTGCACATCTTAAGACTTGCTTACAGGAAGAATGGGACAAAATCACTCCTGAAACAATTACGCGGCTGTCACATAGAAGAAGAATGTATTCGCAAAGTTGGATGAAAAAAAAATTGCCAATTTCTTCACTAAGTTCATTGTGATATATGTCTTATGCAGTGCTACTGTGTTTGATGTTTTGATACAAATCACTGCTTCCAGTTTTAATTTCAATTCAGCACACTATACCAACCTTTTCTTATTAGCAGCTGCATTATTATTATTATTATTATTATCAGTAGTAGTAGTAGTCACAATAGTAGTTTTAGTAGTAGTATTATTAGTAGTAGATGGCACAAATCGGAGTAGTAAATAGTATTTTTGGCCGAGAGAGAACAACACTGAATGATGGTGATTGCATGATGACTGGAAGACATTAAAGGTAACCCCCTTGTGTTCCATATGAAACCCATGAATTGGCACAGCTTTGTTGAGTTATGGTTTAGCATAATGCATTTCTGTGCTGCGTTATGGTGAAAGATACCATGGGAAAATAGATGAATTTCCCAGTGTGACAAAACAAAACACTAGTTATTTGGGTCAATGCCCTCATTTGCATAGATAAAACTGTCATTAACATACTGTAGATAAATCCACCATATTCAAACCACCAGGCTAATGTTAGGCCTGAATTATTATTGCGTTGAAAGTTAATCTTGATCGCCCCCCAATGCAACATTTGTTTACAAAATGCTTTCCACGACAGATCGAAGGAAGAGCAATATGAATGCAGGCACCTGACTAATTTGTTAATTAAAGGATTTACTATTATAGCGAGACTTCTATTCTTAGCTCTGAATGAAAACTCATACATTATATGTAAATCAGTATGGTAGGACTTATCAGTGTATCCACAATTTAAATGTTCATTAGTGATTCAATAATTCTATTCATGAACAACTGTGGCTAAGCTCATTAGACAATCATACAGTGTACATTGTTTTGCTGTTTTGGTTAGTGTGCAACACAACAGTGTAATGACCGTATAATTACAGCTATTAAAATATTCTATTGCCCTATTCTACAGTAGGGCAAAAACAAAATTCTCAGACAGAGAATTCTTTTCAAAAACAAATAAAAAAGTAGATAATTAAACAAATATATACATAAATAACAAAACTATTTGTTTAATTATTTTAATATTTATAATATTGTAATATTAGTTTCATATCTGGTTTGTGAATCCCATGCTGCATTGCTGAATGAGGCGGGGCTGCATGAGCTGACACTCAAAAGTTTGGACCACACAAACTAAATGGAAGAAATTCTGTGCTGCAGTGAGACAGTGACCCACAACATAAATTTAAGTCTACAGGGACAAAGTATGAAGAGTTTAGCTCAATCATTTAATTAACCGTTACATACTGTTCATTATTTGTGACTATGCATAGTTTTACTCCCCTTACTGTTTCAACATTCACCATTCACACTGAAGGCCTACAGGAGCTGAGTGGGAAACTCTGGTTAACTCAGCCATTCAGTGGGAATCTGGATACATTAGGTCTCAGAACAGTGCAATGGTCGGCTTTAACGTTTGTACCCATGATCCCAATGATACAAATGCCCATACATGCCAATGTACTGTTATAATGCTTTTAGATTCCCCCAACTGCCCTCTTCCTCAACTGGACCTCCTTCAGTAAGTCAAAATTTCATTTGAATAAATACGGGTCAAATGTGACCCAGAATAGAACAGCTTTACTGAGAGAGTCGCGACAACTCAAGATTTGATGCCATTGTGTTTCCACTATGCAGATGTGATGGGTAAGAAATGCATAATTTGATAATTATATGGAGCAAAGTGTTTGTTTTCTTTATGTTACCCTTTCCTGATGAGCAACGCTGATGGTGGGTTCTGGTGGCTCAATCAAAGGTGAGAAAATTCCGCCCGGTACACTTTCCTTGTGAGAAGACATTGCAAAAGAATTTATAGAAAATTGCCTATTTGTAAACAGCAGTTCTCTTCATGATGGAAAAATTACCTGAAAAAGGTTGTAAATTAACCAATAGGACCGAAGGGTTGATCGGGAATGCAATCCCAATCCTGGAGACCAGTGAAGGCCTGGGAACTGTCCCTAATAAAATGATGCGGAGGAACAGGAAGCAACAAAGGATTTATAATAACACGGTCCCAATTCTGGAGACTGATCTTGTTCCTATTAATCAGACTCTAAAAAGTAACTATGTTTTTCTTTATCATTAATATCCCAAAACACGTGGAAGAAGATCTTAGCTCAAAGTTAGAAGACATAAACTGACTGGAAGGTCTAGAAGGGTATGAACCATGACGATCCAGCAACCAAACTGATACCACAATGAAACTATGCAGATGGGACGTTCACTAAAGGGGCAAGGCATGCAAATTATAATACCAGGGAACAAGGGAGGAGACGAGACAATAAATCAATTACAGGAGTCAAACCACAAAAAACACACGTGGACTGCTAGAACAGGGGAGGAGCCAATTAATGACAAATGAGGGTTGTGACAGGGTGGAAACTTGGCAGAAGACATTAAATACAGCTTAATGCAAGGTACTACATAAACATTAGACAGGATTACCTCGTGGGAGGTTCAAAATTTGAATATGCTTAACTTGAAACCTGGGAGTAACTGTTGACTAGAGCCTCACAGGTTGTACTTGATGTGCTGTAACAGTCAAAATGACCAACTGTTACATTCATTGTGTCTCAGAAATTAGCTCCTCCCCAGTTCCAGCAGTCTTCATGAGTTTTGTGGTTTGTTTCTCCAAGTTGATTTTTTGCCATGTCATATCTTTGCTTCCTGGTGTTAAAATTTGCATGCCTCGCCCCTTTTGTCGAGTGTCTCATATTACTTGCTTGTGGCTTCTAAATTTCTGCTGGTTTGTCAAGGTTCATTCCCTACAAGACCACACTGTCAGTTTATGCCTTCTAGTAATGAGCTAAGTGCTCTTCCTCCAAGTGTGTTTGGTAAGTTTAGGAAAGAAAAGTTGATTACTCCTCTGACTCTATTTAGTCAGTCTCCACAATTTGCATCACATTTCTATTCATTCCCTGTTCTTGCCTACGCCCTTTCTGAAGCCTATTTAATTTAACAGGAACACCTCCCAAGCCTCGATTGGTCTTCAAGATTTGGACAGTGTTTCTGAAACCCTTCGAGCCTGTTTGCAAGCAGTCCAGCACATACGAGTAAGATGCTCCATCTGAATTCAGCCCTGGGACAGTTTTTGACCTTGGCCCAGACATGCCCTGCAATCTCCTGTCATACTACCAACTTGTCGGGACGGCTGCTCTTCACCTTTGGGCTACAGCCTATGCTCCTCTGTTACCATATTCCTATTAATTTACAATATATTCCCTTGTGGATTGTACTCTGAATCTGCATTTGGTTCCTTGTCTGGATCATAACAGCCAACAGGGTGCTGAGATATATAACCTGAGGTATTGAGCATAAATCACAGGTGGTTGTCTTATATCTTTGTCTCACCACTTGTGTGCAGTTGTGAGGACCATACTATATCAAAGACATAAAGACTTTGGAGAAAGTTTGAAGAAAAATGACCAAATTAATTCTCTATATAAAGGAAAAAAATAATAAGGAAGACTACAAAATGATTGAGGCCTTTAAATATGTAAGTGATCAAGTTTGATGGGCACTGTCACGATACCTGTACGTGAACTTTAATAGTATGCAAAGATTTGCAAAGGTCAGAAATTCAAAGATTTACTGGGGGAATCTCATGGATATTTTGAACTTTGTGTTTTAAATGATTTTGAAAGTGGTTTGCCGTTCAGCTTTCACTCACTGTAAGAAAGACAACAAAGCAGATTTACTTTGAACTTGTGGGGACGAATGAGGAGATGATTCCAGAGGAGACAAAGTTCTTTTCATTGCAAGAAAAAAAAAAGTTCCTGGTTTTAGCTTACGTCCTTGCAAAGCTAAAACCAGCAAAGACATTTACCATTGGGAACTCAAAAATACTGGCAAGTGTGAGAGCACTTGCTCTACAGAGAGAACAGGATAAAGCAATCGGGGATGCCCCTGAAAAGGAAAAAAAATCTTGAGTGTTGCTGTCTTTGCTATGGTGGTACTACATCAAAACTGTTCAAAAAATAAAACTCAAACCAGATGAGTCTAGTTTGAAATGACTCGCCATTCGATAAATTAACTTACAAGAATGCCAAATTTTAAAGGAGGAATTAGAATTAAAGAACACATTAGCACTCCGAAACAAAAATAACAGCTCAAAAAAACAAAACAATAAACAATCTAAATGACAAAAGAGCTGAAATATTCTAGAAGGCAAGGCTCGCAACTTTAACTTTGTTCATCACTTACATACTGTATTGAAAGGCCTCAATCATTTATTTTGTCTTTCTTTTTATTTTTTCTTTTATTTGGAGAATTAATTTTGTTGTTCTTCTTTGAACCTTTTCCAAAGGTTGAACCTATTTGACATATCCTCACAACATTAAAACCATATTGGTCGCTTGATCCCAACCCTCTGATACAATCCATTGGACAGTTTCTGATACCACCCACTGGAGTATTTCCTCGTTCACTGTGAGTAATGGAGGCTCTGTGCCAATTGACACTGCACCTTTCAAAACAATGGGTTAGGAAAATACGCACTCAAGCGCGCGCACACACACACACACACACACACACACACACACACACACACAAATAAATTAGTATGTAGGGCTGTAAATAAATGTATTTTGATTCAGTTTTGTAATGACCTAAAATGTTTATTTTTGCTAATAGTATAGAGGCTTGAACTATGTGGTAAATACTTACTTAAATATGTCAATGACTTTCTTACTTCGTACTTACTTAGGCTTTTGTATTCCTTGCAGAACATAGGCCACCGATGAACAGTTTCCACACCTGTTTATCATGGGCAATGACTAATTTGTCAAATATTTGTGAACTGATAAAGTTATTGTTTAGTCACTTGACACAGCAAATTGCAGTTGAAATGAAATAATGAATATGAGGTCAAAGTGCTCATTTTCGACTTAATCGTGAGAGGATTTCACCAGACTAAATACTGATTTGGCCTAATGCTTCAAAATGCATTTGAAGGCACTTCTCTGTGCAGGTGCACAATGACTCATATTTACTATATGATAATGTTAGTTTGTCAAATTTTCTGTTATAAAAATGGTTGCAATGCCATCATGGTTTAAACAATATTTTTGATGAAATCCTTGGAGTCCCAAGTCTTGGAACTCAAGCAGGTCTTGATTGTTCCATTTTAAATTTATTGTGGCGGGATATATCGTTAAGATGATGACAGTCGTGTAGACTGTCCAAATATTTATATAACTGACTCCACAAATGAAAGCGCAATAATAGAAAGTGGAAAGGACTGTCAAAGCAAAAGGAAAATCAAAAATAGGCAACAAAATGTTTTGAAAATATATGAGTCTTGGAAGTATCGGACTTCTACGTGACAACTCTGTGCATGCAGTCATTGATTTTTCGCTGCTTTAAATATGAAATAACCGAGTAAGGAAAGGCTCAAAGGGTATTCACAGAGATGACATGTAATGCTCTTGGGGTCAATGCTGTCAGTCACATCTTTAAAATCTACGTGCGAAACACTGGCTCTTTGATCGAGATTTTAGGACTTTGTTTGCAAAAATGTTGGTGTATTTTAAATTTTAGGTTATCCCTATTATTTTTGCTTGTCCAGATGAAAATGTAATCTTAGAATAGCTCTATTTCTATTATGATTTGGTTAAAAAAGTTTTCCTGATGCTGGGAACTAACTTCCATATAAGCTCCACCCTTTCGCGTCACGGTAACCTTTTCAGGTGTCATGTTAGTTTCTTAATGTATTTAGTATTTTGATTTGCTCTCTGTGCATGACTTGCGCGTAAGATTATGATCTCAGTGACGGGTTTTCGGTTCTTTTTGACGAAAGATGGTATAACATACTGAGATTCTTCACTGTTGGATTTCACTTTTCAGCAGTTCACTGCACTTCGTCTTCGCCTTCAGATTTAGTAGGAAAGGATGGCTGCCGTTAAGGCGCTACAGCAGTGGTGTAAAATGCAGTGTGAAGGATATCGGGATGTGGCTATCACCAATATGACAACATCCTTCAGGAACGGACTTGCTTTCTGTGCTCTTATCCATAAACACAGACCGGATCTCATGTAAGGATTTCGTTTCTTATTCCATTATGAAAAAGTGTTCGCTCCAATCCAGAATACTTCGCACGCCAGACGGTTGTGCGACTCGTATTGCATTTATTTCACCTTCAAATCTGGGGGTGCAAAGTAGAAATGATGCTATCCGTCAAGCTATTCCTTTTTTGCTTTCGTGCTGTAGCAATTATTTTCGTTTTCCGTTCGGGAAAATAAAGGATCCATCATGCTAACCCAAAAAACACGCGCGTTTCGGCAATGAAATCTTGTTGGAACATGTTTGAAATCTATTAGGCAATTTCTTCCAGGTTTCGGTTCTAACTGCATGCAGGCCACACATTGATCTGAGAAACAGACGCCTGCAATAATGTTTTGTTCGGTGATAGATGTGACTGTCTGTCTGAAACAAGTTACCCCTCAGTTATGGGATAAACATTCGAAAATGTTTGCAACTCAAAGGGTTGTCTCCTAATGGCTGTCATTCAGGGAGACTGTATAGGCTGGCTTGCGGAGTTGAGAACTTAACGTTACTCTTTGACAGTTTTCGCAGAACCAGTTTGCGCACTATTATTGCCAAAATACAACGGAAGATGACACGAATGATTTGAAATCACGGGAATTTACTTGCGCCAGATAAATTTGATTTAAAATTGGGTTGACTATTGTGTACCAAATCGAAACCACTCAAGCGTCAAGTGGCTGATCCCATTTGGCCAATGTTGCAAAATTCTCTGTATTGGCAAACATTTGACCTTACCGAATAATGGGCAAGTATGATTTAGATGCTACATATCAATGATTAAAAGTGTTTACGCTGCTGTTGCGTCTTCGGCGAATAATACGAAGTTTTCTCATTTATAGTTCCTGCATTACTGAGGAAGCTAAAGCACAATCTGCTCGTGTAACTTGTGGCTATATGCATCGGGTTTAATGCTACTGTATGCCATTGAACCAGTGTAGAGGTGATCTGAGATGGCCAGTCTCCGTGCAATGTTATAATCATATACGCTCTCTGTGTCTTGATTCTAAGCATTTACAAGGAGAAAAACGGGGGCCGAATCCAGAATGAAGCGAAGCAACTCTATCTGTGTTCAGTAGTGACATGCTTGAAAACCGAACCCCTTTTTACCAAGTATCCATCAATTAATGCCCGCTCTGACATGATTTCATTCACAGGTCCAAGCTGTATTGCTGACTAAGTTTAAGTTGACCAGACAGTGCGCAGTGTTTAACTGCCGATGAAAAGTTGCTCAACTGCTTGTATCAAACATGTTTCATATTTTACTTAACTGAGCATTCATCCAGATAATCCAGATCAAATCCAAAAGGAGTAGGCCTACATACTGTACATTTTTGTCTGAACAGCGGCAACGCAGAGGCCAGCCCTACCCTGCAAAAAAATGTTCTATAGGACTTCTATGGAATTCTATAGAATTCTATATAACTCTATAGAACATCAATGGAACTCTATAGAACATTTTAGTGGAACAGCATGTTCTATAGGATTTTCCGTGTGTTCTATAGGAATTTGCTAGAAACCTATTGAGCACCTCTATGGAAAAGAAAGTCCTATAAGATTATTGCTGTTCTATAAGACCTTCCTATAGAACACCCTAGTTGAAAAACCTGTTCTATAGGACTTTGATGGTCTTTAGGACCTTCTAATAGAACAAAAGCTTAATGGGAAAGACATCTTAAATAAGGGTTAAATAAAAATAAATCTTATGAATCCTTGCAATGCTCTGTCGAAGGGTCAATTTACCTTTTGTGTACCTGGGTTCTAGAAGTGAGAAACCGGACTAATGGTATGAAAATGTGCAATATGCAGTGATATCCACAATACTGAAGTAGCAAGGAAAGTGTGTCCCTTTTAACTTTAAGGTGTGCTTAAGCACATGGGGTACCAGGCACATACCTACTCATTGATTCTCTGATCAGACGATTGATTGACTGACTGACCGCACAACTTAGCAGTATTTCAGTTACGGTATGTGAAGACCTCTTTCCATTTCCTCGGCAGCAATTCAAAAATATAAATAACTTTATTATGCTATAATGGAAAACTCGTGTTCCTCTTTTTTTTTACGAAGACAGAATTACGTTGAAAGTTTGACCTTTTGAACTTTTCCCTTAATTATAAGAATTCTATCAAATTATTCCTTTCCACACATGCATGTGATTGCAGATTATATACAGATTTAGAATTAATTTGAATACAATTTGAGGTCTACTGAGGCTTATTCCCACCATTTTTATACATCTGAAGGTTATGGCTCACTTGGTTAAAGCACCGCATTGCGGAGCAGAAGTGTCTGGGTTCAAGCCCCCGTCAGAGTAACTCACGAGTGGTCATTGTGCTACAGGGATGCAAGCTGGGAAAGGATTGCTGGGAAATGAAATATAAGATGATTGCTTTGTTTGTGGTTGCCTTCCAAATTCAGGTGGGATTGAAGATGCCAAACTGAAAAAAAGTCTTCCAGAGCTTTTCTATGGAACTGTTTCTTATCGAAATTTTCTAAAGAACTTTTTTTTCTATAGGACTTGAGGTACTAAAGTTCTATAGAATTCTATCGAACTGTCCTATAAGATTCCTATAGCACATTTTTTGCAGGGTATGAATGCAAGACTGAGTGAGTGATGGAGTTATACCAATGCTCTAGCATTTAATGGAGAAGCTATTAAGTCACATTTTGAGGAAAATGATTTTAATGTACTTTGGACTTACTGGCTTCATCTGCATCATTTCATACTGGAACTGTACCGAAATAATGTAGAGGTTACAAAAAAAAAAAACCCACCAGTCAAAGGAATGGCAAAAGGTATGGCCTTATTTACGGGGTTGGGTATGTTTTCTACATTTTTCTCAAAATTTCTGAAATGTGACTTGCTAGCTTTTTCATTTAATGCCAGCGCTTGGTTGAGTGTTGGAAATTCCCCATTGGCTATTGCTCTTTCACAATACAATAGCTACAAACAGTCATCACTTACGTAATCAAAAGGCTTTAACACGAGGTGAAGACTATGATTGTAGCAATTTAGCTCCAATTTAGCACATGCTTGGATGCAAGGTTCCACCTTATAAGGTCATATCCAATGGTGTCGTCAAATTGTACTGTCGCCAGTACAATGTCAAATTGTAGCCTTGTCTTTGTCGTTTCACTTTTTAAAATTTCTTAGCAAGGTATGAGTATTCATTGTTCGTATTCATCATTTTGTAAGTTAATTGTGTGATTCTTTATAGGGAACAGGTTGAGAGTCCTGCATTGAAAGGTGAAGTAGCTACCTTCTTGGATGGCACATCTCTGGTCTAACCCCTTCCCAACACCCTGCTGACCAAAGGGGTTAAATAATACTTAAATTTACCTTCCATGACAAACATGTTTGATGACAATACATGCTACCACACAATAGACTTAGTTAGCTAGTTGTCCCCCGCTGCTGCGGTAGCAAGTGGAGCGGGGGACATAGTTTTCAGCTCCGTCCGTCCGTCACGTCCCGTTTGTTGTGAACGCGATATCTCAATAACGGTTTGACCAATTTCAGTCATCTTTGGCTTCAATGTGTATTAGTGTGATACACCGACCCCAGTCGATTTCCGTGACCTGACAGGGGACATGGCCACGTTTAGTGGCAACACTTGTTATATATGGTACTAGGGTGTGTTGGTCTAACACCATGGTGTTTAAAGTTAGGGAGTAAAGACAGTGCCTGGACACTGCCTAAGGTTTGATTATTTTCTGTAATCATACCTAGAATGTGCCTGTTACCTTCTTATCCGCATTCTTTGACTTATAATGGGTATTTAATGAAAGTCTGATGGCACATAGACTGTTGTAAATACAGGGATCACAAATTCTAAGTTGAGGAAAATCAATGGCAAACTTATCAATTCTGCAGTGCACTCAGACAGGTATTTAGTTTGTGTAAACACCCCTCATTACATATTTATAATGCAGACAAAACCCTGCATCTGTGAATTGATTTCACGCAGTCCAATCATGTTCTTGGTGTTGACCTAATCTTGTAGTGATTTTTGCTTTAAAGCATTGAAAGTAATTAGACCTTTTTATCCTTAATCTTATTTGGCATATTATCTGTCAAACCATTGTTGGCTGGAAAGCTGAAACTCTCAAACCTTATGGGCAGTGTATTTATTGGATTAAGATGGACATCTCAAAATTTCAAGGATCAATATCTGTGTTATTTAGGTTTGAAAAGTAGCATTTTTGTGTTGCTTCAAGGCTTTGAGTAAATAGGAACAAAATTCAAATGTATGATTGCAGGATTATACTGCCAGATACTGTCACTCTTTTAAGGTCAATTACCTCTTTCAACTCTGCAGTCCCCTATGTGAGTTTGTCAAAAGCAGCTGCTTTATGCAATCATGTGGAACTTTTAGGCCTATTGTAAATTCTAATGGAGATCCCAAGGTTTATGGCATCCTGGTTTTGACTATTTTTCTCGATTTAGTGCAATCCAGCTTCACTGAAGCGCTGCAATGGGCAGATGCAAAATGAATGTATGTGACACTGTCCTGCAATATGAAGAAAAGGCATTATTTAAGGTGAACCTATTTAAGGTGAAATTCAAGTGACAAGTAAGGTGTTAATTGACTATTCATTTTTATTACTGGAAAACTTAAGTGTGTTGTAGATATTTTTTGATAGCTTTACACTGAATAAACCACAAAAATCTTAACAAGCATTTTAATCTTGTATTTAGACTTAAAACTCTTATTTCAATTACTTTTCCTTCTGGAAAAAAAGGGAAAAAAATGCCACTTGTGAGACAGTTTTAACTCATTTCTAGATTTGTTTGGGATAAGAAAATTTCTCGTCCATGGGCTAATCTAGAAATGAATCAAAATGATCTTGCATCAGTGGCAGAATTTTTTTCTCCATTTTTTGAGAAAAAGGTTAATGGAAATGAGTGTTTTAAGTCTAAATACAATGTTAAAATGCTTGGCAATTTTTTTTTTTTTTTTTTTTTTTTTTGCAGTGTGTTTCATTTTAATCCAGTGAGAAACATTTGGATCTACAAATGTGCAGGTGACAGATTTCAGTTTTGGCTGCTGCATGGCATCGGTCAATTAAAGTATAAACAGGACATTAAACAGCAGGCATTATCCTGTCAGGGATAGGCTTCATATTGGCTGAAATTTCTCAAATTAGCTTTTCATTATTTCCTCCCGTTGGTGTTTCAGGGTTCTAGAGGCATGCAAGTTATTTTCTGTGAAGGGAGTGCCTGAGGTCCAGCGTGCCCAGGCTCTAGTGCTGTATGATGTCATGTGATCTGTAGTGGGAGAGATTGTCATGAACTCTCATATGATGCTTGAATGCATCAAAATTAATGGACACAAACCTGAATTATTTGACCATAGTAATGGCTTGGAGTCCTGTCTTGTCCAAACTGTGTGTCTGATGTGAACAAGAATGTTGTGCAAAATGACAAACTGTTAACAAGGGTTTGTTAGCCCTTGAGCAATGGATGGGGTCATTAATGTATCATACAAAATATTGAGGACGGTATATAATTAATCGAGATTCTTAAGTTTTCCATGCTGTGCAGATAAACAAGGTATTTAATTTATAGACGGAGTACTGAATTGCATGAAAATTTGTGTGTACTGCTATTTGAAAAAAAAAAAAAAAAAAAAACAACATGACCTGCATAGTTCAACTGAAATTTAACAACTTTCTGTTTTATTCCTTTGTCCCCCAGTGACTATGATTCCCTCAGTAAAGAAAATGTCTACGAAAACAACGATTTGGTAAGAGAAATTCATTGTGCTTTAAATACTGCACTTTATTATTTTTTAACCACAAAGTATATTTTTTCAGGTAACCTTGTATAAGTGGTTTGGTATGTAATGCGTACATGAGGGTAATGCAGGCATAATAATTTCTCAGTGGTTAAATATAAGATCATTTTTAGTCATTTTAATTCCCTGCACTGGGACATAATCTTAAATGTCTATATTATCTATGTTAAAATGAATTTTTTAATGAATTAAACATTTTAATTAATTACTGGGTCAATTAATTAAATTTCTGATTAGAGGTTAATACACATTATGGGAAAGTGACTTTTTGCTCATGAGTTTAAGCTGCCTTATTCCTGCCGATAGGTGGAAATGTTTAGCAATTGAGAGACGTTTCCATAATTCCAACAATTATTTGAAATATAAATTTGGGAAGCCGAGAGTTAATTTTTATCAGAAAACTTGCTAAATGTGCTGTGTTAATCAGATGGTGATCCTGATCTCTCCTTTCTTTTGCAATTGTTTAACATCATTTAAAGCTTAAGTCAATATTATTATGCGCATTGGTTTAAATTATTACCAAGACTATGAAATACTGTGACGTGGGGACAGCTTCAGTTTAGCCTGTTATTTTCACTCATCATTTGAAGCAATAGTCAAGTAAAACCGCCAATACCAGAAATAAAACCAGTGCATGGGTCACGTGCCTATAAAACAAAGCATCACTTGTTGTCTTTCTGGCAATATTTCATTAACCAGTTTTTTCAAGGCATATCCCAAGCAGACAGGTTGGCAGTGTGCTCTGGGTCATTTTCTATCTGCACTGTGAAGCAACTTTCAATCAACTTTGATGCATTTGACTGGATATAGTGGACAATTTAGTGCTACTCAGTTCAGAATTTTTCTTCATCAATACGTAAATATGAAGTAATCCGTTCCATTGGCTGCGATACATGCCCGCACATGACCACTTCTACTCTAAAGCATTTCCTTTCCTTCCTCATATTCTTCTTCTCCCATCATGATGGTACAAGTTGATCTTGGTCTCACCTGTCCGTATTTCAGGACTGTACAAGCTTTTTACATGTAAACTGGCAAACTGTAATCTAATCTGGTTTAAATCTTGTGTTCAGCTCTGGTTTTTGTGCTGCCGAAGCTTTCTTTAGATTCTTGACTTTGACACTGATGTGCTTATCTCCTGGAAGGCTTTTTTTTGGCCAACTGTTTTGTACGTGCTTTTCTTCATTTGGGGAAAAATTCTTCTGGCACCTACCACAGTTGTTACACAGTTGGGGCCTTTTGACATTCGCACGTTCACCAGTGTGTTTGTTCTTTTTAAGAATGTATCAAAAAGTTGATTTAGCTACACCAAATGTTTTTGATGTCACTCTGATGGTTTTAAGTTGTTTTTTTTTGCCTAATCATTGATTGCTTCACTGGTAGGGATGGGTTTTTGAACTTCATATTGCGAGTTAACAGCAGCAGATTCCAAACGCAAATGCCGCACTTGAAATGAACTCTAGACCTCTTATCTGCTTATCTGTAAATGAAGTAATGAGTCACAATGTATAAGCTGACTTGCCTATATTGTCCAATAACTTTTGCTCATTTGAAAAGGGGAGGCTACGTCATGCCAGTAATAAGCGTTGTGATTCCTACCGTTTTAGCCCGATTTGGATGTAAACGCTCTAAATTTGAAACTTAAAGTGCTCTTAGAGCTCATATTCAATATTCACTCACTGCAATTTTCTGTGGTAGGTAGGTAAAATAACAATAACTTTGTCAATTTCCAAATATTTATGGACCTGACTAATTAACTACGTCAAAGTTTTTTTGGATCGATCGACTTGCTTTTGATACATGCTTACTTACAGAACTCATGCGTGTCCTTCAAACACATCCCTTCACTCTTTTAACTTCATGGCCTGAAAAGAATGAAGGGCAATATTCCAGGGATCTCCCGAATGCTGCGCATAGCTGGGCTGGATGATAAAGAATCTTTGGGGCTTTCTCAATAACTGCAGTTAACAGCAGTTGCGTCTTGACCTTTTGAATCCTAAGCAAAAGTTGGTGACGCTTGTGTAAACAATGCTCCCAGGAATGAGATGACGGCGATAACAGGCTGTGGCTTGTGGTTTATGGGAGCGTTTTGTGATATTGACCTCTTTGCTTCCTCAGAGTTACAACTCTAGCTGTATTCTGCACCACACCGATAGGCTTCAATTTCAGAATTTGTGTCATGATTGTCCCACTTCTTTTGGCTGTGTAGTTTCAATTCATGCATGGCTTTATCTAGCACGAAGGCTCCCGTGCAGTTTTGGAGCTACAAAGCAGCTTTTACATGAAATTGGCCTATAAACCTGCATGTGCTAATAATGAACTTTGTAGACTGTGGTGCTGCACAAAAGAATATGTCTCCTGTCTGTCAGCCTTCAGCTCTGATCTTGACTCTATTATGTTCTCTATTGTTTGTCTTTTTTTTGGGACGTGTGTACTGCTGTGAAAAAGTATTCGGATTCTAATTTCTTCTATTTTTAGCATATATGTCACATTTAAATGTTTTGGATCTCACCAGTTTACATATTTGACAAAGATTATTGAAGGACAAAAGCTATCCAGCCCTTCCTGTTTAGTCCAATGTGAAAAAGTAATTGCACCCTTAGTTACTAAATCAGACAGGAAAAACAAATTTGACCGAATATTGGATTTATTTTCTCTAGACGCAACCAGGAATGCTTGCTGCTGGCCTTGCTGAATCTAAACATCACTTAAATAGAACCTGTCTGGCAGTGTGGAGTCGGTCAAAAGCAGCACATGATGCTGCAGTCTAAAGAAATTCATGAACAGATGAGAAACAAAGTTGTTGACATCTATAAAGGGTTACAAAGCCATTCCTCAGGCTCTGGGACTCTATGGTGAAAGCAATTAGCTACAAATAGAGAAAACATGGAGGAGTGCTGAACCTTCCCTGGAGTGGCCGGCCTCCCAAAATTCCTTCAAGAGTGCATTGCTGGGCCAGGAGGTCACGAAATAACCCAACTCTGACATCTAAAGGACTGCAGGCCTTGTTTGCCTCAGTTCAGGTCAGTGTTCATGAATCCACAATATGAAAGAGACTGGACAAAAATGGCATCCGTGGGAGAGCTGCAATGCAAACCCACTGCGGACTGAGAAGAACACAAAGGCTTATCGCAATTGTTCATTAAAAAAAAAAAAAGCATCTTGGTGACCCCCAGGTCTTCTGGGATAATTTTCTGTAGACTGATGAGTCAAAAGTGGAACTTTTTGGAAGTACATTGGCTCTGTTACATCCGTCATCAAGCAATACTGCATTTCACAACAAGAACATCATACCAACAGCCAGAAACGGCAATGATAGTATGACGGTCAAGGGCTGCTTTGCTGCTTCAGGACCAGGGCGATTTGCCATAATTGATGGAACCATGAATTCTTCTCTCTACCTGAAAATGCTGAAGAAGAATATTCAACCATCAGTTTGTGACCTGAAGCTCAAGCGCAGCTGGGTTATGCAGCAGGACAATAATCCAAAGCTTACAAGCAAGTCCACTTCTAAATGGACATGCATGTCAGTCTAATTGGAGATGCTAAATTGCCCATAGATGTGTATATTAATAACACTGCCTCTTTTAATAATGGCTGTAAGGTACATTTTTATGCCGATGATACGGTGCTCTATTCATCCTCCTCCACATTGAGAGGAGCCATATCCACTTTGCAGACCAGTTTTGAGTCATTCCAGAACTCACTTTTCAAACTTAAACTTGTTTTAAATGCAGCAAAAACAAAATTTATGCAATTCTCCAGATCCCGCGTTATGGAGGAAGCTCATTTCAAAATTAGCACTTCGGACGGCTCTGAAAAAGAAAGGGCATCCTCCTATAAGTATCTTGGAGTTTTTATTGATGAAAAACTCACCTTTAAATCTCATGTTGATGTGCTAGCAAAAAGCTTAAGGATGAAACTTGGTTTCTTTTATAGAAACAGATCGTGTTTTTCAGCTGAAAATAGACAGCTGTTAGTACAATGTACCTTCCTGCCTGTACTTGATTATGGCGAACGATATTCTTTATATGCATGCCGCTTCTACCACCTTGAAACAGCTTGATACTGTCTATCATTCAGCACTCCGTTTTATTACTGGTGATCACTTCTGAACACATCATTGTAACCTCTACCAGGCAGTGGGTTGGCCATCCCTGGCTGCTAGGAGAAGGAAGCATTTGCTTTTGTATGCATATAAAGCTATCATTTTAAAGCTACCTAATTACTGAACATCACTCGTCGCATGGCGTTCCAATCGCTATCAGACAAGATCTCAGGATTGGTTAGTCCTTGGGATGCCACACGTCAAATCTGAACTGGGAAAAACTGCATTTAGCTATTGTGTACCTTGCGCCTGGAATAAGTTCCAGGAGACTGCTAAACTAAATGCCCTTGTCTCATTGAGCGCATTCAAAAATTTGTTAAATGAGCTTGATGTTGAGGTATGTGAATGTTTTAAGTATTGATGTTTTATTGTCTTTTTATTGCTGATTTTCTTCAAATTATTTTTTTATTGCTTCTTTGTTGTATTTTCTATGATTGTAAATTATATGTAACCAGGGCACCATTGAAAATGAGACCTTGGTCTCAATGGGTTTCCCTGGCTAAATAAGGGTTAAATAAATTTTTTTAAAAAATGTGAGAGTGAATGGTGTGTGCGCCCCGTGAGGGATTGGCGAGCTGTACAGGGTGCGTCCCTGCCTTCGCCCGTAGTCAGCTGGGATAGGCTCCAGCTCTCCCTGCGACCCTAGTGAGGGAGAAGTGGGTATAGAGAATGGATGAATGGATGGAAATATATCCGTATGAATACTCAGCAA
Source organism: Gymnothorax javanicus (assembly GCA_029692085.1). Lineage (NCBI taxonomy): Eukaryota > Metazoa > Chordata > Actinopteri > Anguilliformes > Muraenidae > Gymnothorax > Gymnothorax javanicus. The sequence goes on from CM056211.1 coordinate 16,896,060, forward strand.
TTTTTAACCTGGATTCCTTGCATTGATCTTGACAAAGTTGGCAGAACTTCCGCTTAATCTTTTCACTGATGTCACCTTATATAAGTCCCATTTGGCCGACCTTTGCTCCAACAGTGAACACTTTCTGTTTGCGTGTTACATCATAAAGCAATGTCATTGCTGGTTTTATGTTTCCTGATTTGACGTAGAAGTGGCTGGGAATCTAAAAATATGTTCAAAGTTTGAGGAACTTCAGTGTGTGTTGGGTGAGTGTTACTGACGTTTTACGTGAGTTGCAATCACCTGCATTGGTTTGCCTCATCTCTGCTGGCAGGATGGTTTTCTTAACATTTCTTGAAGAAAGGCTGTATATTGACAGACCACACAGCCGCACAATGTTTCCCCTCAGCATTACAGCAGCTTACAGTGAATGCAGGCTGCAGTAGGCTCCTGGCAGAGGTTAGCCGGCTAAGTTGGCTTGGGGCTATCTTCAGCTGTCCCTCCTTTTGAAGGCAGGAAGTTCAAGGAAATGGAAGCTAAATGACTCATCCATCACAGCTGGGAAATATCCACTTTTTATTGCCTTTGTTGGCCGTCACAACACAACTTGACGGCTCTATTGAAACAGCTAGTTTATAATACAGTGAACGTCTCAAAATCAATGATGCAAACAAGAAGTTTCCCAGCTACCATGCCAGTGTTGTCGGGTGACTCATGTTAAAGTCTAATGTGCCGAGCAACAACTTCCCCTGTCCAGACTGGAGAAGCTGTGTCACTGTCACTCTGCAATTTCCAGTTAAACCGAAGGATGTGTTTATTGAAACATAGAGGCCATTTTTGTTGCAATGCCGTTCACGTGATAATGACTGTGGAAATAATTCCATATGACCTCACGTCATATCACATGTAGTCATGCCATGGTATTGGTATTTGAATTGAATTCAAAACACTGCTTCCTTTAAATATTTTAATTCTAAATGTTCTGTTTTGGCTAAATCTTCTGGGCTTGTATGGATGTCAGTTTTTTTCCCCTTTTCTAAAGTAGATAAAGAGGCCTGGGCCTGATTACAGTCTCTGGTTGGAGAATTGGTTGTAAAGTACTTTGGTTTGTGCAAACCCACTTGACTTTGAATGATTTAAGTGGTGTCAGACACTAATCATCATTTGTGAAAGAAACGTTCAGCCTTTTCTTGATATATATGCATGGGCATTCACTACAATTAAAGAACAGTCTTCAGAGAGCCACTTGACATTGATACTTTGTCTACACGAAGTCCCAAGTCAGCTCATTAACAAAACTAATTTTAGGCTGACACTGTGGCTAGTGTAGTGCTGAGTCAGTCATATGTCTGATGTAAATGTTTTTGGGCAATGGGATTTCAGATCTGGTAGAATTAATGGAATTTTCTAGTTGTTTATAGAAAAGAGTGTGACTAGCTACACTCAGTTTTTATAAGAACCTTTTTAAAATGAATGTTGAGGGTGAAAAATGCCCCAAAATAAATAAAGTGTCACGAACATCCTGAGGCTGAGAGCGAGTATTGAAGTAAGGAATTTTTAACGAGACAACAGAATGGAAAGACTCATCACGAAAGGGTAAAGTTATATGCTTTATCTGTTGCTTAAAATGCTTAAATGCTCACACAATAATGCAGCGCGTCAAGTCATTATTTATGAAAAACAATGATTTTAAACATTCTGTCGTGCAATTGGTAATTTTTTTTTTCCTGCACACGACATAACATGGCAGAGAGTTTGTTCGCCTTTTTGTGATTTCACCAGTTGGTGCCAACAAACAAGTGCCAAAAAATGAACAGCAAACATGTTTATTGTGTGAAATGGACTAATCTATGATGGAATTGAAGCTATTAGAGCCGGCCAGTGAAGGATGGGCTCTCTCATTATTTGTTGGGGTGCTGTTGAGATGGCTTCCCATCGGGGAAATTTTTTCACCAGTGTTTGGAGGTTTTCTCCTTACCGGGTTTTTTTTTTTTTTTTTTAATATCCTTATTTGCTATTTTATATAAAATTGGGTTCGGAACGGTCCTCTTTTTCTCTGTAAAGCATTTTTGGGATGTTCTTTTGTGAAAAGTGCTAGACAAATAAAATTTAATTGAACATAAACTATGTATTATTATTGTACCATGTATCTTTTTTATCATCGGTGTAAAATAACTGCAAATACTTGCAGGTATATGTTTGGCATTGATAGTGAAGTAACTGTGGAGCCCATGTGCTCGTCTTTCCCACCTCCTCTATCTTACTGCTGTTAGAGGTGCGAGGTTAAAGAATACTCAACGCTCATTAGTTAGCGAGTTACATCTGGTGAGACTCAAAAGTTGACTGGATGTTATTTGATTGTACCCACTGTTTAAAACATTAGGTTTTTGGTACATTTGTGTTGCTTCACAGAGTATGGAATTCATAATGTCTGAAAGCTGAGACACGATTACGTCCAATAAGTTTTCGGTCAAAGACATTCATTTCTAAAGAGTGTCAGGAAACCATCTTTCTTGGCACGTCTGTGTTGCCTCCTTATGATGACAAGAGTGAGATTTAAATGAGCATTCTGCTCCGCATTTACAGCCACATTGGAGGTTGCATAAAGACAATCTTGAAATACTTTCACACCTCAGTGGGTGGTACCAGACAATGGCACTGTGACAGAACTTCCCAGAATCTGAATATTTGCTTGAATACATCAGAGACTTCAAAAAAAGGAGTCATATTCTATCAATAATAACACATTAACATTTTTCTTTGTTTACTGGTAACGTCTTATTAGCGCTGTTTTTTTTTTTTTATTGCCTCCGCCCAGCAAAGTTGGAGGAGGTTATGTGATCATCACCGTTTGTCTGTTGGTTGGTTTGTTGGTTTGTTTGTGAGCAGGATTACGCAGAAAGTTGTGGATGGATTTTCTTCAAATTTGGTGGAATGATTAAGTATTGTTCAAGGAAGAGGTGATTCGATTTTGGGAGGTCAAGGTCAAAGGTCAAGGACATGCAAAAGGTCAAAAACACATTAAAAACATATTTGCGTTTAGACTACAGGACTGCATAAACACAGGGGTTGCTAGCTTATACTGGCAAAAATAACGTTGAGTACATTGGTGGAGGTACTTGCGCTCTCTGAGCGCAGCTTTAGTTTCATATGTGTTCGATAAGAATCTTCTGCTCATTAAACACTGCTCTATAAAGTGCTACAGTCTGCATAATTGGCTTTTCTAGCTGACAAATGGCTAGCTTTCTGAGTTTGCATAGGTGGGTAATATGGGAGGTTTGACATAAAAAAAAAAATGCTAAAATAAAAATCCATTGTCTAATGAATATTCATGTCTAAGGACATGAACCCAGTCTATTAACTGATTCTTTTCAATATTTTAATTGTAAATATTTTTGAAGAAAAAAAAGCCATGAGGCATATTGTTGTTGACCATAGCTGATGCGTCACAGGACAAAGATAAATGGAGTGGACTTTTAAGGCCAATATGTTGAGAGGAGAAAATTAGTTCTATCTTACACATCAATTTTTATTATTTGAGACTACTGCAGTACTATACTGTAAACATTTATAATAATCAGAATGGTTTATTGTGATGTCTTTGAAATGTGAGTTTTCATTTATGCCTCAATGTGTATCATGCTGTGTCAATGCGAAGCACATTTCCTCATGCTAAACAACATGTGTTTCTGTACTTTTACTTGACTATAGGCCATTCAGAGTATCAATTTATTGTGTGGACAAAAGTCCACTCACAACCTGCCTGCTGTCCTTTTGCTTTTGCCATCAAATCAGACTTGAAGGGTATTTCCATTTATTCCAGTCCAAAATTTCACTCACAAATACATTTACTTTGACTAGTAGCCTATTTCATTACTTACGGTTTGAAGGAAAGATATTTATTTTATTTTTCTGGTCAGCTTCATTTTATCTGCAAATAAATATCCATTCCTGCTGTTCAGGCTTGCAACGCATTCAAATTAAAACAGTTTTAACAGGGAAATTTAGGGCTTATAACGAAGTGAAGGATTTGAATACCAATGTAATTTTAAACAGCTGATGTCAGCCGGTGATTGTAATCATGATTTGGTATGGAAGCAGCAGTCCGTAAAGGTATAGTCCTTCATGGGCAATGATGGGCTATGCATTGCCAGTTTGGCCGCAAATATGTGTGAAAATAATTGAAAGGATAAAAAACAGTGTTCTTCAAAGAGGGACAGGAAGGAATTTGGATATTTTACCCTCTACGGTGCATAAAATGATTAAAATATTCGAGGGAATGGAGGAATTTCTGAGTGTAAAGGGCAAGGGCACAAGCCTAAGCTCAATACCTGTGATTTCTGATTACTCAGATGGCACTGCATCAAGAACTGTGATTTATCTAGAAGGAGATTACTATATGGGCTCTGGATTACTTTGGCAAACCTTCATCAAGTGCTAAAACTTGTAGTTATAGCCACAGTCGCCAGTTAAAACTTAACTGTTCAGAAAGGAAGCCTTATGTTCAGTTTCCTGTGCTGTTGACTTCCCTGACTTTAGAAGCATCTGCAATGGACCAACGCACAGTGGAAATGTGAATTGTTCTCAGGCAAATCAATATTTTGGGTTTTTTTTTCCGGAAGGACATCGTATGCTCTGGACCAACAAGGAAAAAAACCAACCTGTCACTTATCAGAGAGAAGTCCTGAAGTTGTGCGCTGTCATGGTATTGGGTTGTGTCTGTGCCCTTAGCAAGGGTAACTCGCATTCCTCTGAAGGCTCTATTAATGCTAAATAGTACACTGAGATTTTGGAGCAACATATGCTAATAGAAGTCATCTTTTCCAGGGAGGCCCACGCATATTCCAACAAGACAATGAAAACAGCATTCCGCATGCATTGCAGTGGCATGGTTGCTTAAGATCAGGGTGTTGGTGCTGGACTGGCCTGCCTGCAGTCCCGAGCATTTTGAAATGCAAAATGTGACTGTAAAGGCCCCATACTGTGGCACGCCTTAAAGGGCACCATCTGGACTCACACATGCATGAACTTTAATAATATGCAAAGATTTACAAAGGCCGCAAACTCAAACATTTACCAGGAGAATCGCCTGGATATTTGGAACTTTATGTTGAAAGTTGGGAAAATATTTATTTTGCAAAATCAATAAAATCCTTGTGGTGAAACATCAAATAATGTTCAATTGTATTGTTTTCAACTTAATATGGGTCAAAGATGATTTACAAATCACTGATTTCAGGTTTAATATTAATTTAGCTTACCGTCCCTGCTTTTTATGATTTGGAGTTGTACAATTCCTGTGATAACATTTTGGGCTGATACAATTTTTGAATGCATTACCTCCTCCACCAACTTTTCTTCAAAATAATCAATTTCATTGCTTTTGGACCCATGAAGTGACATTAGTGTATAAAGTCAAAAAGTCTGAGTAGATGGGTCCATTAGTTAAAGGTATATGGAGTAGGATTTGTCGATTGCAGTTTCTAAGTTGGCCCCTCCTCCCCAGCTTGAAGACACCAAAAGTGCTTCGCTGCAGGTCAGCGCTGTGTCCGGCCCTCACAGCCAGGGGTTTTCGGCTGGGGGGACAGACCCACTGCCCTAAGGCTGGTGCCCAGAAATGTCCTGTACTAGAAAAATAAGAAAATGCAGGTAGACAGCAGCCAGGGTCTCTGGATATATAGACTCTGCCACGCACTTCAAGTGGGTTAAAAGTGAGGATTGTGGGAGATTATTTTTGTATTAGTCAATACATAGTTTTTTTTTGTTTTTTTTTTTTTAGGAAATTCCTTTTTCCTATTGCTTAAATTCATTTTCATTTAAGTCTTTGTAACTCAGTATGAAGTTGCTGTTTTCGACTTGAAAATTGTCACTGCCAGTAGGTGTTTTTGAACAAGCTTTTTTTTCTGCCAGCTAGGTAGTGGCGCTTTCGCACATGATCAGTAGTTCACAGTAAACAAAAGCACACCTTGTAAATTTATTTATGATATCATGCGTGGGCATTGGTGTTAACAAAACAGTTGTGATATTTCTAGTCTTCAGCAGTCCAACAGTCTACAGGATCATTACGCACTAACACATACACACAAAGACGTATACACATTAACATTCATGCTCGCACAAAATGCCCATTTAAATTTAGGCTTTTCTTTGGCAAGCTACAACCTGTTATCTCACTCTTACTTCCTCCAAGGCATTCTTTGCAGGCCAAAGGAAATGCCCCTGTCCTTGCACCAGAGTGAGTGTGGGATTGTTCTTTAAATATGTGAACTAATCTGTTTCTGGAAACCTCTAATTATCTAGTCTGTACAGGCAGTTAATTAGGCACCTGAGCAAAAAGGAATAAGCCGAGAAAGCAGAGTCATTTGAGTAATTTGTTTTTGATTTCTGATGTTATGCTGATTTATGGGACCCAACACAAACAGTTGGGTGCAGAAGTATAGGCACCCTTAATAGCGATGAGGGGAAAAAAAGGCTTTAAAGGCATTGCATTCAAACATATATGAGAATGATATATATTTTTAAAAATTTCGTCCTTCAACCTCCAACCTTTTTTCTTCAATTTTATCATTGGTGTCAGTAATTTTGCACCTGACTTTATTTCACCGAAAATGGCTCCATAATATTTTCCTCTTGAAGCAATTTCTTTTGCAGCCTGTACCTCAATAGACAGTATCAATTTTCTAGTGACACAACTACCTTACAAGCCATGGAGCTGCTATCCTGATTCCATAAATCAGTCTTTCGCAAAGACATTAAAGGTTGATTAGTCAAATGACAGGTATATCTGTATGGCTAGCATGAAATATTGCACCATTAGCAGCCTTTCTGGACAACCTTGGGAACCTCTGCTGAATAGGTTATTCACAGAAGTTACTCCATCACAAAAAATGGCATAACAATGTGTAATTTGAAAATTTGTGTAAACAAAGTTTCAATATTTTATGTGCCTGGCAAAGCTGAGTGAAAAAGAAAGAAGGTAATAATGCTAGGTCCTTGACTGTAAGCTAAAAGTATCTGGAAGTAATCCCAATGGCCTGTTGTTGTGTTATAGGCGTTCCGTGTTGCAGAGGATCAGCTGGGAATTCCCGCATTGCTGGATGCAGAGGACATGGTGGCACTGAAGGTTCCGGATCGACTCAGCATCCTGACCTATGTGTCCCAGTACTATAACTATTTCCATGGCCGCGCCCCCAGTACGTACACCACCGTTACCTACACCTTCTTACAGTGCACGAACGAGGTCCAGATTGTCGTCATCTTTGTCGCACCCCACTGATGGCCCTACAGGGTATTTGCCTTCATAGGTGGTCTGTCTAGGCCATATGTGTGCTGTGTATATTCTGTCTCCTTAGGGCGCTGTCTATGGTTTTTGCAAGTTGTAGATGAATCTGCAAAACGGCAAACCAGGACCAATCAAGTGCAGGAATTGAGCCTTTGTTTTTTTTTTTTTTTTTTTTTTTTTTTTTAACACCACATCTGAGGGTTGGCTATATAACGGTCCCACTCGTGTACGGGTTACACAAGCTTTTGCCGTCGTTAGGGATTTTTAGTCGGCGGTCGTATTAAGCACGAGTGCAAAAGTGCTGCTTCCACTCTGCCTAATTGCACTGTTAACATCAATCATGTTTTACTTTAAATACTCGTGGGGAAACTTCCGGAGACCTTTACAGGAGTCTATTCATTAGGAGGAAACTTGCTGAGCAAGGATTTTTAGGAGCAAGCAGCTGGCCTGCGTAATGCTTTTACTCTCAATCAATAGTATAGTCTGAACATTTTATTGGGAGGGAAAAAAAGCTACCCAAAGGTTTTTTGTTTACTTGTATAATTGTGTAATTTTTAAGGGGCACGCTGATTTTTTTTCCCCATTAAATTAGAAAATATATATTTAAAAAACTAAAAACAATTTTGAATCTTTATTGTATGCAAAGCATGTGTTACCCTGGGCTACCTGTGGATAACTAAAGCAGTACTGTATATACTGCTGGAAGACATTATTCCTGGCCTTCACTCTACTGAACTAATGAAGGCATAAAGGAAGGTAAATGTAATGTATGGTCTTTAAATAAGTAATTCCAGAAGGCTTGGGAGCTCCTCTTACTGACCAGCTATTGCAGACATCGATTACCAACATCAATCGCTCTTTGTATTTTTTTTTTTTTTTTGGCACCAACCTCTATGAAGCAGGATGGCAAAATGGCTGATTTATGTGTTGCAGTGATGAAATTCCTCCTTTATTATTGGTGACATAAGAATGTGGGTTTTTTTCTGGGGTCATATTCACGCGTATATGCCTTTTTAAAAGGAGTGTTTTGCTGCATCATTGCCGTGTCAGTAGGTCAGGTTGGTGCGTGTCTGCATTATGCGAAACAAAGGGGGGAATCGGGGAGAACGAGTTGGCCGCGTTTTCGTTTTCCGCAGTTATTTCTCACAGCTATGCTCTGCTCTTTCAGTTGGAGGGATGGCCGGTATTAAGCGGCCAGCAGACAGCTCCGCGGAGGAGCCATCTGGGAAGAAGAACGCGCCCGTCACAGCAAAGCCGTTTCCCGCCAAATCGGCCGCAGAGATCCGGGCACCCCCCGCTGTTACTGTTACTACACCCTCCAAACCATCGCCTAAACAAACAAAAGCAGCCACTGAGGCAAGTCTCTTCTGCCGAGTCAATAACACACCCGTGTTTCCCAAATGGTGTCTATGACACACACTCCAGTGTGCTGTCCGGTGATATCTGGTGAAAACAATAATTTAACACTTATTAAGAAGTTAAAATTAATTTAAAAAAAATGGATCAATCAAGCTATATTCACAAAAGGCCAAATAAATGCTATTAAAATGCATATTGCTCTATGGAAACCTTGAAGGAACATTGAGGCCTATTTTGACGTCAGTACGTCGCTCGCTTTCCAGAACTGAGTGCTCTGTGATTGGTTTTCAGATAGCTGTCATTGCTTACAGTAGTCTTAATGGACAGTGTTGGCTAGAGGGATATTTTATTAGACAATGGTGATAAGAATGGAAGAGCAGTAACTGTAGATTGTGTTACTTTGATGGTTTGCTGTGGTAATATGCTCACAACGGGAATGTGAAATAGAATGTTGTTAACAAATACACATACATTCCGATGCCATTACATTATCATACGACTCTCCTCTGTGGAACTGACAATCCTGCTTAGCAACACTGTATGTGCCCTTGGCTCACCCAGTCAACCTGGCTGTCCTGTCTTGTCACATTGTGGACTCTCCTTCAGAAGAATATAAATCATTTTCACAAGTTCAACTGTATTTACACGATGGTATTTGCAATCGAGTGGTACCATACATGAGCTGGTGTAGGATATTTAGATATTCTTTTCTTCAATGATTTTTTTTGCATGCGTGAGGCCTTTGAGCACAGCAGTAATGTGATACAACATAACTATGAATAATGATTGAAACTGTTAGTTTTTATGTGTTGTTTGCGTTCCTGCAGTTCAGTTTTAATCTTTTGTTTGCCGAACTTAAATGAGCAGAAAGTGCATGATTGTGTTATAACTGTTCCAGAGAGACTTTCGCTCAATTCACACTTGTATAACTTATCACTGACTTTCTTTTTGCTAGCCCATATCTACTAGCTGCTGGTACACGTCTGCAGATGGCAAAATCCATTCACCTGTCAGAACGTGAATTGGCTGCCGTCTGATAATTGAGGCCTGACTAAGAGCTCGACAATCATAAAAAGGCTTGTCAAATGGGCCTGTTCAAAGGGCAACTGGCCAAATAGCTATTATAAACTGAATATGTATTGTGTGTCACAACAGTTTTATTCAGCTAGCGCTCAATCCCTCCCTCTTTCACAAAGGCGGATTATGATTGTTTCCTGAGGCCTGCTGGGTGTGACACTTCTGCTCGATTAAATAATGTTCATAGCTGTGGGCGGGGAACTGTCCGGTGGGAAGGTGTCGGTTTGCTATAATTCTAGCAGTCAGACGTGTAAAATCCAGGTTCATGGAATATAAGTCTCCGCAGTATTTGTTCCGAATGGTCTATGTAGGCAGCCCACAGCCTAATGACTAAGATATTTGACTTGAACTCTGTATGTGGGTTGTTAAATCCCCATTGTTGCTGTAATACAATTGTGCAGCTGTTTGGCCTCTGGACAAGGGCCCTAACCCCACATTGCAAGGGGCAGGGGTTGGCCCCTGCTTGGTAGAATGGACTGCAAGTCGTACTGGATAAAAGTATCCGTTGACTCTATGGAATGTGAAGACTAGCACTTGTCTGCGGACTGTGGCGGTTATTCTGTTGGTCGAACATGAATAGGCTCTTTTCTGATTGTTGAGGCAAGTTCTCATCCGTCCCCAGAGGAACAAAGGGCAACTGGCCAAATAACTATTTTTAAATGCATGAGTATCATGTGTCACAACAGTTTTACTCAGCCAGAGCTGAGTCCCTCCCTCTCACACAAAGGCGGATTATCACTGTGTCCTGAGTCCTACTGTGTGTGACATTTTGGCTGAATCGAACAATGCTCATAGTCAGGAAACTGTCCAGTGGGAAGGTGTCAGTCCGCTATAATTCGAGTAGCCAGAGGTGTGAAATCCAGTTTCGGAAAGTTTAAGTCCACCCCAGTATATGTTCCAACTTATTGGATTTGCTAAATGGCCCAATTGATGAGCCTCAAGGCAGAAATGACCAGAGATGTAAAATCCAGGGGTCAGAAAGTAAAAGACCTGCCAAGTTTTTCTCCCTCCCGCAGAATGAGCTGATCACTCATATTGGCTCTATCTCCTGTCCGAAGTAAACCCAGGGGTTTGGAATAAGGTTCTGGGGAGGACTTACTCTCTGAAATTGGACTTTACACCCCTGGAACTGAACAATGAAATTGATTGGTTGAGTTCACGGGCGGTGTAAACGCATAGCGGGGTGTTTATTTTCGGAACTGGGGATTTTGACTTTGCGAGTAAAAGTAACGCAGTGCTGTCAGCGGTGGAAATGTCAGCTGAAAATAATCAAGGCACAAAAGATCCCTTTAAATCGATGATTAACCTGCACACATTAACTCCAAACGCTCTCAACATTGTTATTGTGAGCCAGGTCTCCCCATTTTGGTGAGACAGAAATGGAAATCTTTATTGCGGTGTGAAATTGTCAAGAAAGAAGCAAGACGTTTACACCTACTGCTGAATTATTCAAATCATTGTTAAAAAAAAAAAAACAAATATTATTATCATTTTTAAGGGAAGTATTGTCCATCCTTCATTTCCAGCTCAACAGCCGTCACTGACTGCTGTGTTCATGTTTTACATCCAGAGCTGGAAAAAATATTCCTAGCTATTCATTCCAGAATGTGCTATCTTTGGACAAATATTTCTGTACAGGAACTTGTTTCAGCTTGGAGGAAATTATTACACAGCAGTTTGTAAATGTGTAATGTATTTGAATTTTGCAGGCCAGTATATAGAAGTGTGCCAAGTCTTTGTTTATGATTGCCACATCACGCACATGTCCTGATTTTGAACTCTGCAGATGGCGTTTGAGCGCCCTCTAGTGTAGCTTCGACTGCTGCGGGGCTTTGAGAATGCTTGGTTGTCTCTTGGGCTGTATATCTTCTTCAAGTCAGGTCGCCAATAAATGTATGCTCACCCATAGCATTAAAATTATTCTTGTTCTGAGGCAGTTATTTGAATATTTTATTTGTACTCTTGGCTTACCGATTGTTTCTCTCATTTCTAATTCAGAAGAAGGTTCTGGTTGAGAATTCCAACAAGTCGGGCACTCTGAGCAGTAGCTGTGCTGTTTGTAAAGGTCATGTTCACCTAGTTCAGCGCCACCTGGTGGACGGGAAACTCTATCACAGGAACTGCTTCAAGTAAGGCTTGGTTTACAAGGCTATGTTAGCCGTCTAAGTGTAAATTCGCCCCAATGAGATTAATTTTTATTGTTTCCAAAAGATGCAGCGAGTGCTCCTGCATCCTCCTCTCAGGAACGTATAAAGCCGGGTCTGTGCCAGGAACCTACATGTGCACCAGTCACCAGAAAAGCGCCCCCTTCAGTGGGGTTTTGGACAAGGATAGAACAGCCACGCCCAGATTGGGACCAACCTGGTTGGTGAACAAGAATGAGAGGACCGAAACGCCACGACCCAACTCATCACTGTCCACCTCGACCATCACTACCCCCAAGCACCAAAATGTCAGCTCCAAGAATGAGAAAATCGAAACACCGCGTCCCAACTCGTCGCTGTCTACCTCGATCATCACTCCCCCCAAAAACCAAACTGTCAGCTCCAAGAATGAAATCGAAACGCCGCATCCCAACTCATCGCTGTCTACCTCGATCTTCACCATGCCCAAAAACCAAAATGTCAGCTCCAAGAATGAGAAACGCGAAACGCCACGACCCAACTCATCGCTGTCTACCTCGATCTTCACCACGCCCAAAAATCAAAATGTCAGCTCCAAGAATGAGAAAAGCGAAACACCACGACCCAACTCATCGCTATCTAGCTCGGCCGTCTCCACGCCCAAAAACCAAAATGTCACCTCCAAGAATGAGAGAAGCGAATCGCCGCGTCCCAGCTCATCACTGTCCACCTCGACCATCACCACCCCCAAAAGCCAAAATGTCAGCTCCAAGAATGAGAGAAGCGAATCGCCGCGTCCCAACTCATCACTGTCCACCTCAATCTTCACCACCCCCAAAAACCAAATTGTCAGCCCCAAGAATGAGAGAAGCGAATCGCCGCATCCCAACTCATCACTGTCCACCTCAATCTTCACCACGCCCAAAAACAAAAATGTCAGCTCCAAGAATGAGAAAAACGAAACGCCACATCCCAACTCATCGCTGTCCACCTCGACCATCACCACCCCCAAAAACCAAATTGTCAGCCCCAAGAATGAGAGAAGCGAATCGCCGCATCCCAGCTCATCACTGTCCACCTCAATCTTCACCACGCCCAAAAACCAAAATGTCAGCTCCAAGAATGAGAAAAACGAAACGCCACGTCCCAACTCATCGCTGTCCACCTCAACCATCACCACCCCCAAAAACCAAAATGTCAGCTCCAAGAATGAGAAAAGCGAAACGCCACATGCCAACTCCTTGCTGTCCACCTCGACCATCAACACCCCTAAAATCCAGAATGCCAGCTCCAGACCTAGCACCCCAGCCCCTGCTTCCAATGTCTCCACCCCCACAACCACAAAAATTCAGGAAGCCCGAAAGAAGTTCTTTGAGACCCCTCCAACAGAGGCAGCTGACCCACCCACCAGCAACTGGCCTCCCAAAGCCACCATGGAAAGTTTTGGAAAGGGCAGAGTACGGCTGAAATGGGTAGAACAAGAAGAAAAAGCAAAGAAAGCAGCAGAGGGGAACAGCAACAATAACAACACCACACACCAGTCAGGGCTCAGGCCCACGGACAACAAGTGAGTCCCTCTTTCTTTAACCAGGGCCGCCCTGTATGGTTCCAATAGATATACTGTTCAGTACATTTTCATTTGAAACCTTACCTGATGCATCATGCAGCTGCTTGTAGTTTTGCTGGGTTGCTTATCAGTATAATCTTATTAGGGATGAAATGCAAATCTACAGGATGTTAGATTTCCAAGAAAAGGGTTGGTTTATATTGATGAATGGTATGTGCTGATGCACGCATCGGGAAGTCATATGGAAATTGGTGCAGACTGGAGCGATAAATTCCTCCTTTAGAACACAGGTGCTGCTGAACCCTGAATTTGGCTTTGGTATGCATCCTCAAAAATGTGTGTTTTGATGCCATTTTAATAAGTTGAAACATTTTAGACGGTTTTTTATTTTGCATTGAAATGGTTTGTAAGTAGCTAAAAATGATCAAATATTGCCATTAATCACATTGGATGTCATTTAATGGTGCACCTCTTGCTTTTTTTCCTCCCATGAAATTACCTATTTCTGAATATTTGATAATACTATATAGAACTACTTCCAGCACTCATTTATAATGACATTAGTGCCCGCGAGAATATTTCACTTGAGAAGCAGTTTTGATAATGCTCAAGTAATGAATATGAATGAGAGACTGAAAAAAGCTCACTCGAAGAAACGCTGACCTCTAGTGGCTAAGATGCCCTGCATTTGGCCGCTAATTGTTTCCAAGAGGCTCGGAGACGACTTCATACTGGTTTCTATCAATTTGCACATTTGACTTTGGCCTTAATTCTTATGTCCAGTTTAGCTGTTTGCATGAACGTGAGCTAGGCAATAAGACTGAATGCGTTTACTTTGTGTGGACTTTATGGAAATTGCAGCGTGTTGGTAATGCTGGCACAGCTGTCGATGATATTTTTAAACTATTCTCCTCTTCTGAATTGCTCCTTTTTGTATTTATTCTGAGAAACCATTTAGTTTTCTACATAAATATTGGAACACGCTCTCTGCATTGGCTGTGTCGGCCTCTTCGTTTTGAATGCATCTTTCCAGATATGTAAATGAAGTTCTGGATTAATAAACAGCCTCAATCAGTACCTTCTATTATTAGAGATAAGTGGATTACAGGAACATGTTTTGAGAAATGGAGGTTGTGTTTGACGATTGAAATGCTACTTTTTTAATATAGTTGTATTGGAAACAGTTTTGCTTGAAATGAATAGCAGTGTTTCAATTTATTTTGGCGTACTTGGATAGAAAGTATTTGGCATACTTGGTTAAGGAAAAACGGTGCTGGCAAACGCTGTAGATGCAAGCTGTTGATAACAGTAATTGCCATAGAGCCCAGCAGTTGCAGTTCAGAGAGAGAGGGTGGAGGGAGAGAGATGTGTGAAGATGGTTAGAGATGAAAGCTTGCTGATGCTTGCTCATTTCTTGCGGCTCGGATGTGAAAGTAGCTTCCGCGCGGCTTCCTCGAGCGCTTCGGGGACCTGCGCTGTTTTTTTTTTTTTTTTTTTGCTCTAATCTGGTAAGCCCTTTTAATACCAGGCATCACAGTCCAGATTTATGGGGGATTTCTAACCAAATCTTAATTAGTAACTTTGTTTGTGAATGGACAGTCGAGGGTTACTCAAAACCCAAGTTCGGTGTCCTGCCTTATCGGAGCCCTTTAATGTGCAAAGCAGCCGGTTCGGTTGTGATACACTTGACCTGCCCCGTCATCCACGTCTACTCGTGGAAGCGGCTGGGAACACGCACAACGGTAGCCCTTTTCCAGGTGTTATATCGGCTTACGTTTTACTTCATTTGCTGTTAAATTATACCGCGTTATATGGAATTGGCAGGCCTCTTTTATCCCGAGCGAGATACAAGTGCATACTGGAGGTTATTGAAACTGTTTCATATAAATCCGATGAGGTTCGATCATTTTAATACATCAGTTGACTCGGACATAAACAGCAACTCGGCGACCGTTCTGTACACTTGACTTCAACGGCCAGATTTACGGAGATGTTTTGGCACTTGCAAAGCGTTTTAGGAAATTCAAAACCAATAACGTGGCCAGTGATTGGCTAGGTTATTTGTCCTACACCTATCATTGGCTGCATTATTGGGTTTGCTTGTGCTCAAAGATTTAACTAATAAATGTGGCTTTATATCTAATAAACAAGGTTTCTAGTAGATTTTTTACTGAACATTTTTGCCATTTAATTGCAAATTATTATTTTGTTTGGAGTTCGTATTCTGTGGGTTCAAAATCAGTGGTGTTGCCACTAATTGTTATGTATATAGCAACTGGAAATGGTTATTTTATGTGTATGTTTGCTTCAAGAATGACACTGAAAGAAGTGTCTCTGTGTAGGCATTCCTGAGGCAGCTGATCTCTGGCGATTCTTGCTTTATTAAGGCATCAGGACTTAAGTTTAAGGGAATGTTGCACATGCAGCAGTTCCTTCATGGGAAGGAAAAGGCGAGGGGCAGGATAAGGGAAAGGCTGACCAGCTTGGGCTCCTGGAAATGCATGAAGGGGGGGGGTGCATATATGTGCACACATGCCACATCTCCACCTTGTTCCGCATGGGAGGTTTTCTGCCCGAAGCCAGCGGCCCTTATTGAAAGGCTGAAGAATTTGGTGCAGTAAATGCTTCTAGGCATAATGCAAATATTCTCATTCACGTCCACTTTGCATTCACTTATCATTCAGGCAATGTATTGATTTGACTGGCCTGCCTAACCTGTTGACGATGTCGGCCATTTTGTTTCAGATTGAGTAACAAGCCCAGCGCAGCTGAAACCCCAAGCTGGAAGAAAACCCAGGATAGCCCAGGTGTCGGGAGATTAAAACCAGTCGAACCCTTCTCCTCAAACATCAAAGGTTCACACTGCTCCTCAAATTATTTCATATGACTGAAATACCTTGGCCTGCCATAGCTGCAACCCGAAAGGTTTATAATAATATTTAGCGATCCCTTTTCATGAAATGCGGATATTTTAATGAGCTTTGTTGTATTCTTTTTCCACCACAGATTTAAGTGGCTCAGAGTCACCATCAGAATGGCGTTCAAAACTCAAGCCTGTGTCAAAAGGACCCAAGTAAGTTATCCCTTGGTTTTGTACCTCTTATTCACTTCAGGGGTAATGGCCATGCAGTCACTCTGCACTGCTATTTTACAGCCAGGTCTTGGATCATCTTTGTCATGATTGGCTGGCTCAGAGCTCAGCCTCTCCGTTGAGCGCTGTATCTGAGCCCCGCCCTATAAATGCACCACCCAATAAGTACGCACAAGTGTCCCCATGACCTTTGTGTCCCATTATGTCTCGATATGTCCTTTTTGAACGCTGGAGGTGAGAGAGAGCCATTTTTGGATGCCCAGCTCTCGAAAGCAGGGCCTATATGTCTCATATTGTCCTGCACCCCCCTCTAAAAACACTATTATTCCATAGGACCACAGACACTAAAGAGCCCTCCGTCACCACGGAGACCAAGAATCCCAAAGCCCCCTTGAAGCCGTCGCTCGACCAGTCCACGGGGCCCCGACAGCCACTTGACAACGGGACTAAAAGTTGGGGTGAGGTCTCTCCCTCTTTGGTGACTCTGTCACTGCATCAACAGTTCTTTTGATATACAGCATACACTGTAGAGCGGTGGTGACCAACCCTGCCCCTGGAGATCTATGGTCCTGGAGGTTTTCAGTAGAATCATGGTTTCGCTCATCCGACTCGACTACTTAGCTGCTCAATATGGTCTCTTGCTGTTAGGTGAGGTGTGCTTTGAAAGGT
The DNA here is from genome assembly GCA_029692085.1 of Gymnothorax javanicus. Classification (NCBI taxonomy): domain Eukaryota; kingdom Metazoa; phylum Chordata; class Actinopteri; order Anguilliformes; family Muraenidae; genus Gymnothorax; species Gymnothorax javanicus. The sequence continues at coordinate 16,913,207 of CM056211.1, forward strand.
TTCGAGCGAAAACCTACAGAATGGTAGATCCCCAGGAACATGGTCGATTACCACTGCTCGATGGTGTACAAAATTTTGCTTCATGTGCTTGGGTCTATTTTATAAAAAATTATGTGGATTTCCAACCTAAAACTGCAAGTGCTTTTTATTTAATTCATCGTGATTACCTTGGGATTTTTCATATGAGCGTAATCTCATTAATTTTGCGCGTTTTTGATGTTCGATTTGCTTTTATATATCCGAAATTTGCTAAGAAATTGGCGTACGCATCGTTTCTGTGCCTACGCGCCATTTATAAATGAGACCTCAGGTCGGTGGATTAGCAGCAAATTAGCTCAAACAGGGTATGCAAATAATGTCTCATTCCAGCCAATGCAGTTGTTTACTGAACGCCACTGCCAGGTTGGTGGAATCCACCGTGAAAAGCGGAAAGCCAACTCTTACAGGATACCTTTTAAACGACGCCCATGCCTGTGTGAACTGTACAGAGCTGACTGGGACGTGCACCTTTAGCAAGAGTGTCTGTCAGTCCCCCACTCATTGCTGGAAGAATACAGGAAATGTAAAAAAAGAAGTCTTTTCTCAGGCCCATTTCCTTAGTTCAAGTTTAACTCCCTTCTGACTGGTTCTTCTACATTGCGTTTGCTGCGTTTCCGCCCTGTCACGTCTCCAGGAATTCTTTCCCAAAAGTTAGCTCCCCCTCTTCAAAACAATGGCTCACAGTTTTTCCAACCAGGCTCTCTGAAACCATGGCCAGGTTTCACTGAACTTGAGTGCTGAACTCTATGGTTGAATGCTACAAAGGAAATTATCTGTTTTTTTTTCCCTCACTATTTGAGCTAATTTATTCATCTGCCTTTTTAAGGCTTTCAAAATGGGAAAGGATCATCATCCAACAATGCCTCGCAGCCAGAAGTGAAGTCACCCAAGGTAAGTTTTAACATATTAATTATACTGGAGCGCGCGACGAGACTTGCTGATGTGTGTATGTAACGCGTGTGCTCCTGTCTACCGTGTGTGATGGGGGTAAAATTGGCAGGAGCTTATTTAGAGCGCTGTAGATAAAGCGGCCCGGGGACAATATTATCTTTAGATAAAATGCACTGGAGACAAAACCTTGAAAGAATTAATTAAATTTGCGTCAACAAGATGTACCGTTTTCTGTGAAGTTCCCCCCCCCTCCCCAATCCCCTCCACCCCACAGCCCCCCATGCCTTGTGCCTTACCTTCCTGCAGGCTTTTTACATGTCATGGAAATGCATTAAAAAAATTAATTTGCAGGCCACGAGTTGCAAATTTGTCAGTGCCGGTTCCATTTGGGAGGGAAAAAAAGCTCTAAAAGGAGTAAATCAAGGACAAACGCTTAATTCTGTCATTAAAATAAGCTGGCTTTTCAAACTATGGGAAAGCAGTATTTTTGTTATTGCAGTCACTACGAAATATAAAGGCATGGCCTCTCCGTCAACTGAGCTGCCAGAAGCCAAAATAAATAAGATGCAATTATTTAAATTTGGCATAAGGAGCTATACACGTCTAAGCGAAAGCATGTCTTAATTAAAAGACTTCTTTTTTTGCAGACCAAGCCTGATTTCATCCCCAAGGAAGAGATTCTTAAGGAGCTGGACGATATTGAGCACAATTTGAACGAACTGGAGAAGAGAGGAATTGAGCTGGAGAAACAGCTCCGTCGCAGTGAAGATGGTGAGGGGAAGAATAACCTGGCCCCCCTAACCCCCCCCAATCCCCCACTTTGCCCACCTCCCTCTCTCCCTCTTCAGATCAGCTCCCTGATAGCCGACTGACTGGAGCCGACAATAAAACAAGGGGCTTCCTTGGTCGGGGAAGACGAGAGATTTGCATTAGAGGATGTGTTATTTTACGCCGGCGCTGTCACGCTTTAATATTGACACATAAACCAAGCGTTCAGCCGAGTGATTACCGTGTTGTGCTTTGGATCTCCAGCAATAAGCAATATATTACCGCCTGAGCCAGGGTGCCTGGAAATGAGTTGAGACCTCAGAGGACGGCGGGATGCGGAGAGGCCGACCCCATCGTCGAGTAAAAACGTCCTCCGCATTTTGCGTTTGCGAAGCTGACAGACGTTGGGGAGGCTTGTCCTCGGGGGTGATAGCTGAATAACCTTGGCTCGAATGCATAAAACAAGGAAAATACCTGAAGGACACGGCCAATTTTGGGTTCTGAAGGTTCCGTTGCGGAGACATTTTATGTCTTGTCGCTCCAAAATGGGCTTAAATCATCGCTGAGCGCGGGCGAAAAAAAGCTCCTAGTCCCGAACACTAAAAAGGCTGTTGGCAGTGGTCACATTAGTAGCGTTTAAGTATGTGTTTTCATAATTTTTTGCTTCTTATTAGAAGGCTGGGTCTTAAATTATTGCTCAGTTCTTCGCTTTCCTCCCTAACTAAGCAAATGAGATCATTATATAAGGTGATGGATCATTATTAAATACTGTGTATGCTGGACTAATGGGCCTACTATCTAAACAAGTGTCTGGTAATGCTGTAAATGCATTTTTGGTGAGGAAAAGTCATTTATTATGCAGACATTTGAATTCCCAACTGGGTGACGTAGGATTTGTGTTGAGTTTTTGTTAAGTGGATGTGAGGTTGATTCATTAGGTGAGAGACGGGATAGAAAAATTAAGCAACAGTACATCTAAAATATGACCTATGGATGTCAAACGTGTGGAGTGACTCATTACTAACCAGCTGTTTCTTCCACTTGATTGTCATCCTGAATGAAATTTATGGTGTGGTTTACACTCTTCACATCTCTTTAGCTGATGTTTTAGGACTGCGACAAAGGTGGTCTGCATATACAGGGAGCTGTGAACCCCAGAAATACTCTATGACCATCAGAGGTTTGGTAACGGCCTGCTCATCCACAACACTGAAGAGCTGATCAGCGCCTCTTATCTCCATATTAGTTGCAGTCCCTGGTAGGATGTTGACTGGAGAACACACTAGATCCTGGGAATATCCACATATCCATATCTGTTGAAAATCGCTAGCATTGAACGACCATTTTGTAAACATGGTTATCTTTTTTGAGCTTCAGTTAACTACTCTGCATAATGCAGGATCCTGCTTTAATTCGACTTCTGGTCTTGAAGCCGATCAAGATTAAATTGGCTGTATGGCTTTTTTGGGCTTTTGGTTCGGGGCGTTTTGGGAACGGCGCCGCGCAGTTGTCTGAGGAAAGATGAAATTTGTAGGACATTTGATTCCCCTGGAGATCCTCCATTCCCCTGGTGAAGCTGGTGAAGCTCTGCAGCCGTGGCCTGTCGTGAGCTCTGATACATTATTTCAGCCCATTTCAAAATTAAATTGATGGTCCCTGCTTTTTTTGTGTGTGTGTATGTGTGTGCGTGTGTCAGTATGTGTGTGTGTGTTGGTCGCAGGGCGTCCTGGGTGCTTTGCTTTCCAACCAAAGCAAGGGAGACTAGAGGAAGAGGCCCATCTGGGGCTTAGATTGGGGTTCCAACGTAGCCTGAAGGGGTGTGACCCAAAAACTGTTCAATTTCCACCAGCCGGCGTCAAATGAGCCAAGTGGTGAGCGAGACACAATGAGTCGTCCCTGTCCCCTCGCTGATAGCCTCTCCCCGCTGTGGGATCGAGGCGACGGATGGATGTAGAGCGAGGGAGCAGCTCCGCTAGCTGGGTACAGAGCAGGCATATTCGGAGGAGGAGGAGGAGTCGGTGCGATCGCCCAACCCGCTGTGACCTTGAAAGGAGCCCCCGTGTCGCCGCGGTAACGATATCATCGAGGCGCCCGGACTCGCCGCTCCAGTCACCTGTCCAAATGATAAGATGCGCACAAATTTAATAAAGGCCTCCTGGTATTCATGCCTGAGTCCCAGTCCTGCCGCCTCTGTTATTAAAGGCATTGAACGCTCAAGCTGGCCAGAGGAAATGTTCAATTAAATTCTCTATGCTACATTAGTTTGCATGCATTCCTGGTAGAACCTTCTACGCGAGTGAGACTGCTGGAGAATTTAACTTTTCTCAATTTTCACCGCCGCGATAACATTCAAACGGCCTCCTTTATATTAAAGGCAGCGATAAAGTTTGTGTGCGGCTAGCGCACTTTCTTGTAGAACAGAGCCCCGAAACTTTGTTATCGCCCGCGCTGAAGTGACGTGACCTTCGTTCTGCGAAGCACCCGGCATTCTGCAACGGCTCTGCCTGTGTTACAGATGGGGAAGAGGACACCTCCATGGACGAGTTGATGGTGGACTGGTTTAACCTGATTCGGAGTAAGCAGGTCTACATGCGACGGGAGTCTGAGCTGGTCTACATGTAAGACGCTGCATTCCTTTACTATTTCTTAACCCCTTAAACTCCTGAATTTTTGCTTGAACTTCCCCTAAATAAGTGGGATCAAAGTCAGAAAAAGTATTGTTTTCAATATTGTAGGGCAGTGTCTCATACATATTCTGTATCTGCTGGTTGCAGTGCATTACTGAAGCTACATCACAGTATTATTGAGATTAATATTCAAACAGAGGATGCCATGTTTTAAAAATATCTAGATCTTGCCCATCACCTTGTACACATTTCCCTGTAATTCAGCTGGACATATTTAGGATCATGCTTTTTAAATTTAGAATTTAAAATAGGCCTTAAATTTCACGGTTTTCAATTACTCAGCTGCATTTGACAAACCCTTATATGGATCTGGAGGTCTTATTGGATTAATACACCTGCACACACATCGCTGTTTTTTGGGAACAGGATCCCAATCCATGTTTCTGGGGGTCGAACATCCTGTACCTCGTCTTTACTGTCCTAATTTGGCACAGGATTCTGCTAATTATCAGGTCAATGTGATCTGTAGCCGTTCAAGTAGATGTGGTGTGATAGGGATGGAGTGAAAATTTGTAAGACCACAGACCTCCAAGAACAAGGTTTGCCCCACTGTCTTGTTCTGGTAAAAGATGTATAAACCAGGCTTTGAATTTGCTTTTATTCATAAGGTGGAGAGCCCTTTTTCACATTGTGTATTTTCCTCAGTGCAAAGACACAGGATCTGGAGGCCCAGCAGCCGGGTGTGGAAGGAGAGCTGCGGAGACTTCTGGATAAGCCAGGTGATTCTGCAAAGTACTGCCTCAGACTGAGGACCAGCTTCAACAATCTAGTATTACAGTCTTCACTTGAACCCATCTGTTCAGCAAAGACTCACTCGCTGTCACTTAGGCGACATTTACAGTTTGCACAGTCGGAGGAATGCTGGGGTTGACAAAATCATCACCAATGCACACTAGCTTTCATCCTGTGGGTAGAAATTGGTAGAGTGACCATTTGTAAGTAAAGCTGCTTCACACTAATGTGAAAATCTAGTGTGTTTGCATTCAGCACTGGTTCGATACATTCAATGAGATGCTTTCCACTTTAAATTTATGATTTTTGATTATTGAAACTAGATGTCAAGTGCCTTGTAAAAATAAATCTCAATGTTTTACGCTATTTTTAATCAATTAAAATTCTTATAAGAAATGCGACAACGTGATTCAGAGGAAAATTTTCATTTTTATATGCCTGTGTCCCAGGGACAGTCGTGGCCTCAGGCTTTATGGTTTGGGGCTGTCCGTCCATCCGTCTGTCCGTTTGTCCCACTCTTGTGAAAGCAATTTCATGGGAATGCCTTGTGGGCATTTTTTCAAATTTGGCACAAATTTGATGAATTGATTAGATTTTGGTGGTCAGAGATCAAGGTCACTGACCTCACGGCCGTCCCATTCTTGCGAACGCAATGTCTCTAGAACGCCTTGAGGGAATTTCATTACATTTGGCACAAACATCCATTTTGACTCAGGGGTGAATTGATTAGAAATTGGTTGTCAAAGGTCATGGTCACTTTGACCTCACAAGACACATTTTTGACCATATGGCTGGAATTCATATGCTATATATGACAACATTTCACACAAATAGCTAACTGAATAAAATGATGAAGTGAAGACATTTTGTATCAAAAAGGTCAAAGGTCAACTTCAGTGTGACATCATAACGCTCTGCAAAAACACTTTTCTTGCCATTGTTCATTGGTTGGGACCACAAGGTATTTGTATGAGTCGACCCTCTACACTTCCTCTCCCGGGATGACATTCCTGTTCCTCTGGTAGTCCACCGCAAGCTCATTGGTTGTTTTGATATTGTGCGTTAGGTTATTGTTGCTACTCTATACCGTGAAGCTCTGTCTCAGGCCTCATAGTCTTGAAGTGAAGACGGCATGAAAATTATTCACTGGAATCATACATCTCAATATAGTATTAGCTACCATTTCACCAAATAACACAGTTAGTACCTTTTATTAAATTCCTTCAAAGTCTTCATTACACATGAATCTGGACAGACATGGGTGTAAACTGTAACTTGATTGGTTGGCAGAGGCATACAACCGGGAGGCAGTTATTCTAGTTTTTCCAATTAGTCAGATTATAGCCTTGATATCTCTGTAAATAACATTTCGTAATCATTATATGCAATATATTAGGTTTGATTATTCAGTAAATTGCTTGATTTTAATCCATCAAAGTGCACGTCAACTGAGTTGAGATTAATCCTGCGCTATAAGGTGAGGTTTTTTGCCTGCCCTAAAGGCACGTCTGTTATCGTATGATACTGTATGTGCATCAGTAATTCAATACCCTGCTTAAGGTAGTGACAGAAACACACTTCCTGATGGCAGGTTAATTCTGGCTGTATTCACTCTTTAGTTTATTTATTGTTGCTGTGTAGCAGGAACCCTTTGAATTTACACTGGAGTCGTCATTGTAGCTGGGTGCGTATATATGTTAGCGGCAAGCTAACTTTTGTTTGGATTTTTTTGGGTGCATCAGAGCGTTTGAAGACTGCTGCAGATAGAAGGAGAGAGGAAGAGCTAATGAAGAAGCTGGTAGAAATCGTAAACGACAGGAATGCCATCGTTGAAGGGCTGGACGAGGACCGACTGAGGTTAGGCTGAATGCGCTCATGTTAGTGAACCTCATGCACGTCTTCACATTTAACTGCCTGTGCTGAACCTCACCTTGCACTGTCTCAGTGATTCTGTGTACGTCACTGCCTTGATGAAATAGTTACGTGTCTTTATATCTGTCTTTGGCTGTACCAGTAAATCTGTGTGTGTGTCTGGCTGTGCAAGTAAATGTGTGACTCCTGATTCTGGTAAGTCTGTTTCTCTCACTGTCCTCATAAATGTCTCTGTGTCTTACAGTCTTTGTTAAACTGTCCTTATAAACCTCTCTCATTGTTGTGCTAAATTTCTGTATGTCTCACAGTTCTTGAAATCTTTGATAGTCTCACTGTCCTGGTAAATCTCTATGTGCCACACTGTCTCAGTAAACTGTCTGACTGCCCTGGTGAATCCCTGTGTGTCTCACTGTCCTCGTAAATTCACTGTATGTCCAACAGCTTTTATAAACCTGTCTCTATGTCCTGGTAAATCATGGAGTGTCTCACTGTCCTGTAAAATCTATGTCTCATGGTCTTGCTAAATCACTGTGTCTCACTGTCCCAGTCAATCTCTATGTTAAGATGTTCTGATAATCCTCTCTTGGTCGTGATAAATCTTTGTGTCTTGCTGTTCTGGTAAATCTTTGCATGTCTCACTGTCCTGATAAGTTCCTTAATGTGTCTCTCTGTCCTGATAAATATGTGTCTCATTGTCCTGTTAAATCTCTTTGTGTCTCACTGCTAGAAGATTTGTCTCCAAAAGTCCTGAGAAGCATGAAGTGTCTCACTGTCCCAGTAAATCTGAATCTCATTGTGCTAGTTAATCTGTGTGTGTTATGTTCCTGATAAATTTCTGTGTGTTGTAGTGTTGGCAGTTCTATGTGTGTCCAACAGTCCTGATAAACATGTCTCAATGTCCCAGTGAATCTGTGTGTCTGACTGTCCTGATAAAGATCTTCGTTTGTTGCCCTGTCCCTGTAATTTTCACTCTCAGTATCCATGAATAAGCGAGATGGACGCTGGAAGGAGGGAGGCAAAAAATAAACAGTTGGAATGAGCCCAAGGAAACTATGATGTGAAGCTGTGGTGTCAACAAATTTGCAGTAGCTGCTCCATAACTTAAGACAAACATTTTCTCTTCCATGGACTTTGCCTTTGGATGGGTGAAATGGATGTCAACGAATTTGACAACTGAGTGTGATTTTATTTGGAAAAGTAATGTCCTATATGCCTTGTGAAAATACGCCTCCAAATATAACGGCCACCAAATCGTGATTGTAAAAACGGACATTGAAAGCTTCTGCTATTAAACAGTTGAAAAGTAATATCTCCAGGGGGGGAAAAAAAAAAAACTGTGTAGCCTCAGTATTTGTCAAAGACCCTATAGATTCCAGACTTTTCTTTTGATCCATTTCAGGGAAGAAGAAGAGGATCAACAGATGAACCAGCTGATGCAGGACCTGGGTGAGTACGAAGGGCCTGTTCAAATTTGGAAGCGCTTTATCTCCGACAATAGAACGCACAGAAAAAACTAGCCTAATTTGCGTCGGAAACTAAATGATTAGCATCCCCCGCACATTCTTTTAACTTTTTATTTGTTAAAACTAAACATTTAGCATCAGGAGTGTTTGTTTCCCAGCTACTTCTAGATGGCTCAAATTAATAAATATGTATCAAAGGCAAGTTACGAATTCCATTTGGTGATAATGACCCATTATGGACCCAGCACTGAGTAGCCCATATCTTATGATGTAGCTCTTTGCTTTAATTTTTTTCAAATCAAAATGCATATTAGAAAAAATGCATCCTCACCATTATGTATAATTGATCAACTTCAGTTACCCTTTTTTATAATGTAGTCAAATGTTGCTCTCATTTGCAATTCATGATTGAGAAAGGTGAACTGCAAAATGCAAAAATTCTATTAAAATTCATAGTGGAATTCATAGTTTTAGTTAACACTGCTCTACTGGGCGACCTTTGGTCATTCAAACATTTTTTGTATTTACTGAGCTGAAATGTAACGCCCCACTCATTTTGATGAGTTGGAGTTGTTCGTTCAGGTTTTAGAGCCAGGCATTTTGGAAATGATGCCTTACAAATTATTGCTCCGTTTTACATAAGGTGTATGCTTGCGCACTTATATTTTAGGCTGAGACTCGATCCTTAGTGAATATAAAATTGCACATCGAGGCTCCACCAATACGGCCGTGCTTCCTAAGTGTTTGATGTGATATCCGCTGTAATTGCATACAATTCCATTCTGAACATGACCTCAGCTATAAGTAGAGTGCAATTCTCTGTCATTATAAATAAGTAGTTTTTTAAAGGATGGGTGGTCCAAGAAAATGGTGCATATATCTTTATAGGCCTGTGGAGAGTGTCCATGATTTGGCATTATGACAGAATGTCTTTGGCTGTCTCCCAGTATCTTCCCATTTTATTGGGCTTTGTGTATTGTGGCTTCGAGCTTCTTATCTCTTCTGTGATATGTGTCCGTGGTCTTCCCTCACTTTCATGGTAAACGTGTGGCTTTGGCACCATCCTTTTCTCTGCCATTATTTTTCTGTCCCACTCTTTATTTAGCACTTTAAATACAAAACATAGTGCTGAACTGCCAACTGCAGACCGCCATGCTAAACCCAAGTGTGCAGTCCTTTATAGTTTTGTATCTATACATAAGAGATTTCATTTCTGCTGTGTCGGGTTGAATTGTTTGCTGCTGTTTTTTTTATTGGGGCTGTAAAAAATGGCCGTTCCACCTTTGTTGAAGCGCTTATGAAAGGTTACATTTTTCTCTTTTACACAGATATAAAGAAAGACAAAAACAAGAAAAAGTCTCCAATGCAAAAGCTGTTTGGATGGAAGAGTTAGCAGGACCCTCGGAGGACTGACGTGGAGGAGAACTGGATGTGGTGGGACTGTCCTGAGTGCGGCCTTTCGCTTCACTTTTCGCTCGGTTTTGTCACTCTGTTGTGGATTTGAATCTGTGTTCATGTCCTTTCCAAAGCAGACATCTTGAACTCTCCCTAAACAAAGCCTTGCGCAACTTCCAGCAATGGGGACCCATATGGCGATATCAACGGCGCGCGCTCCGGAGAGACGTACGTCTGGTCCTGCCGGCTCGCGCAGCGAACTCGGTGCCCGGCTTGCAGATGAACGAGCTTCCGGCTAATTACTCACAACCGCGATCCGCGATTCCATATGATTCAGTGGTCTGTGGCAATCTCAGCGTTTTAAGATTAAAAAGGATTTTAAAGTATCAAACAGAGGCTGCTTCTAATTCTGTCGCCTCACTGAATCGTCATGTGCTCATTCCACGCTCCGTTCAGATGATTCATGAGTTCCTCACTCCTCCAGATTAAACATGTTTACAATCTTGGCTAAATGAAACGCTGGCAGTGGGTCACTTTTTAAATACACTTAATCGTGTTTTCAGAGTTTTTGTGTCCACTTGGATTGTTTTGTTTTTCCCTCTTAATTCTCACTTCTTACGGGCCTACTTTAGTGTCGTCTTAGATGAACTCTGAAAATCTTTGCCAGCAATAGCGTTTGATTGTGGACCTCGTGGACTGAAAGCAAACACGCTTGTTTTATTGTGACTTTGATTCCTTCCTGCGTATCGACTCAATAGCTACATCCAAACTGAATCCAAAGGTGGTTCCTATTTTCTGAAACAAGTGGGAAAACAAGGAAAATAGTGTGTTTACTTGATTCATATTGGATCTGAAAGAAACACCTGATTGAATGGTGTGGGCCCTCAGACTACTGTGTAATTTAACGTACGGTCTGAATGACTTAGTTTTAATGAGCTGTTGTAGAGAACACTGAAGAATTAAATAACTTCGCAGCAGAACTTCTTCTGTGGGACTGCATCAAGAAATGATACAAATTGCTTTCACTGTGAGGTAGTTGGACAAGGAAATGGTTGGAAGATTACTAGCGCTTTTTAATCAGAAGGTGGCACTGTGGGGTTAATTGTAGCACAGTCTGACAGCCCCCCGACTAAATTGGCCACAGCTCTTTCATTTAATTGTTTCCCTAGTTTTGTATGTGATGTAGATCCCAGCTCTGTAGATGCAAGACCATTAATCAGTTTGGAAAGTGCGTATTAAATCTAGGCTGTAATGATCCATTTCTATAGCCAATTTTCATTAAATTGCGTTCCGCGGCTGAACCCTTAGTGAGGCTATCGGTTGTGACATTGGTGGACTAATGCTGTTATGCGGGTATTATCATCGTGATGCATCGCATTGAGGACTGTGGAATGAGAACTGAGGGTTTGAAAGGTGTGAATGACTTCGACTAAATAAACATTCTCTCAGCGAATGGTGAATCGTGCCTTTTCTGGGATAGTTTCATGTGCCAAGGGTTTTATAAGCTTTTACCAGAATTTTCAAACTTTTTCAGACTTTTAATTGCAAAGTAATACAAATATATATGTGCAGTGGCGCCCTGAATTGTTTTTTAATTGTTTCCTGTTGAGAAAAGCCATTGATACTTAATTGTGATTGCCACGCAGTGTAAATACGCAATGATTTCCAAAAGTGATACTAAGGTGTCTTATTCCAAACGGTATTCAGAAGTCACCATTGACTTTAATGTCTTAATCTTATATTCTAATGGTTTTTTAAAAATTATTTTATTAAAGTTTACATTAATAAAATAATACACACTGGAACAATGTGAAGTTGTTTTCAGAATTCATTGTTTGTCATCTCCTCTCTTTCTTTGAATGTTTCTAAATTAAAAATGCACTTGTGCTGTTGTGTTCTCTGTTCAGTCGGGCCTCACTTTTGCCCAGTGTTGGCTGTCTTTGTTAAGTGGGGTGGCCTGCGCTTAGCTTATATCACAGGGCAGGTTCTGCTACTCATCAGTGGCCAGCAGGGGGCGCCAGTGCTTATGTGCTGTTTACCTTGAGACCAATTGGCTTCTCACCAGGTCGTGGAAATACAGCTATTCACTGTGCTGGCAGGCATTTAACTGTCTATGGCAGTTGTTTTTTTTTTTTTCTTTTAGCAAATTAATATCTCAGGTAAGTTGATCATTAGCAGTGCAAAGACCTCTCCTAAAGACATGAATTTGTCTCCACTTGGAGAGTTTTGGACTGTGATAAATGGGCACTCTTCCCTTTTATGAATGATTCATCATGGTAATATATTTTCTTAAATTCCACAGTTTTTCACCAGCCTGACATCTTCATCTGTAGTCACAATGACGCTCTGTTTTCCCCCTGCCCAGTTTTTTTTTTTTTTTTTTTTTTTGTAAACCTGACAAATGCCAGTTTCTTTGTCTGTTTTTAAGCATTTCCTCCCTGCTACACTTGCACATATCTGTTGTCTTGATAACAGTGCCATCGTTTGTCGCTGGGCCGAGGATCTGGGTGTCAGGTGAATTGGGAAGACGGCTGGGGGTGGGATTGGGGGTGGGGGGGGGGGGGTAGGGAGGGGGTGGACTACATGGAGTGTGAGTGGCAATCAAAGCTGAATATGGGTGATGGGTAAGAGTTAATTAAAGCTTTGCTTTCCGTCTTCCACAAACGCTTGCGATTCTGCAATTAGGAATCAAAGGCAAGGGTTTAATGTCAGGGGGTGTCTAATACATGGTTTTAACAGGAGTAGGACTTGATTTGTGAAGCTGCTGACGACAAATAGGCATTACAGCGGCCTCGTCTTGGTGAGGCATTAATATTCATAAGTAAAACAATTCCTCCAGTGAATGTCTGATGCTGGAAATTAAAACCACAGTGCTGAGCGCTTATGTCTGGACAGCTTTCCTCCAACTAAAGACCATTACTGAGAAAAGTTTATTTATTTCAAAGCGGTGTATAATGAAGGTGTCCATCACAAAATGTGAGTAGGTGAATATATGGCAAGTATATTTTAGAGACTGGAGAAATTTCCGGAAGGAGAGTTGAGCTAGGGCCTTCAGGTGGCTCACAGTGGAGTGTACTCCTAGTCTGGTCATCGAAATGGGAGATAAAATTCTTGGCCCCCGATGGTCATCAGGAAGCATCTCATCGATGGCACTTCATAGTGTCTGGATGTCAAGTAATTGCTTGCAGCTGCTCTACTTAGCCAGGTTTGCTGTAATTGTGTCACACCCAGGCTGACGTGCTTCTGCTAAATGACTCCAGTAGCACGACAACAGAAGACCAATTTTGCATACTTATATTCAAAGATGTACTAGCATTATGATAAACCTAATGGCGCAGGAAAACGTTCCAACTTGTCGTCGCAGGAGCTCAAAGTCTTGCTTGAACCTCGTGTTTTTGCGAGTTTGTTCGAGAATGCTAGCCCGTGTCGGTCTGAGTGTTGTGTGTCTCTCGCTCGGTGCCATTCCCCTTGTAGTCTCTACCGCCGGTTACTATAATTATGATCCCAGAGGTAATTTCATCAGGATCATTAGCACTGTCGAGTAAACAAGAGACTCGCTTTTAATTATTGGCCATCCAGGCAGAAGAGCCAGTGCTTTCATCATCGAGATCATCATAATATTTGTACAAAAGGAGAGGCATGCTCTACGCAGGCAGATTCTGGGACAAAGGCGCCAAGAGGAAGGGCTGCCTTTGTCACTTTAATTAAGTATTTCATCTAAACGACAGCCACATTTTAAAAAGCATATTCTGTGTCTGAGCACACCTCAGTGTTGAAGGTTCTTCAGATCATATTTTGATCTCATTCCTCAAACCGAGTGGCATCCCGTTGTTGATACAGCCTAGGCGCCTGCAAGACATTATTTTTCTCATTCAAATATTGTGCTGAGGGTCAGTAATGAGTTTTCAGTCTCGGATATTGTGCTTTGTGGTTGTATTCTTTGTTTTATTTTGTAATCTTGGCATAAAATTAGTTTCACTGTACCGTCGCTTACATTGTGTTTGAAATATCACAGCTCACCTCCACCGTTGGATTCATTTTATAGAAGTGATTCATTCTATTATCATTCGCAGTCACAGAATACTTAAAAAAAAAGCCACCAGCAAATATGATTTTCATGAAAGAAGAACACATGTATAAGCTATTGGCAGCCTGAAAAATGGCAAAGTGCATGACAGGAAGACTTGACGAGCACGAGTTTCATCTATTTCAAATGAATAATTTTCACTTCCCTAAACAGTCAAAATCCCAGCATGCCTTTGGTACGGTGGCAGGATTCTGGCCGAATTTCTCCTCTGGAGTTCTTAATTTAGTGGCGTTTCCAAAGTAGATTTGTACGCCGTATGTGCTGGCCTTGGAAACTCTCTACCCTTATCCCTTTCGCTGGCTTTATGGATCAGGAAAAAGCCCCACAACACAAATTACTGAGTATCTGCTGCAAATTGCAATTCTAACAAATGCTAATGTCTTATTCTAGCCACATGAAGGCCTAGCTCAGTGGATTACTTATGCTACCTCTGATTTGCATTGACACAAAACCCATATAAGATGATATCCATAACAATCCATTAAATGTGCAGAATAGCACGCTTTCTAACACAGCTGCTATTTGTACTTTTCTCTCCCATTTGCTCTCTCTCTCTCTCATCTCTGGTAAACATACGCACTCCATTTACGTAACTGCTTACAGAGGGAAAGCGAGGGCAGGAAAAACCAAAGGGGCCCATTAATGTTGAACAGTTTTTAGTCCTCGCGATATCAGAACGAGGTTACTCGGTCGCGCGACCCGCAGATCCTGACAAGAAACTAAGACTAAATGCCACTGTCCTGCAGCACGGCTAGTTTAGCTTCGTTTTTTTCACGTGTTTCTTCCATTGCGGCATCTTCCAGTTGTTGTGCAACAGTGTGTCCCCCGGCATTGAGAGGCCCCAAAACATCTACTACAACTTGTGAAGACTGCTGACAGGCCTTTTCTTTGCGCCAGTGTTAAAAACGTGCAGCCTGACAACACACAATTGTCAGAAATCCTGCGGTGAGGAAGTGCTCAGCACCTTTCGGGCCATTGTTAATGTACAATGGCGATGGTGACATCTTCCTAACAGATTGAGAAAGGGGTTTGGCATGGGGGGGGTGAAAGTTTTTGTCAACACAAGAATTAGTGAGTTGCCACTCGGCACTGAATCGGATCTATTTTGGGTGGCAGGCATGATTTTGATCTTTAATGCCTCTCATTTGCGATGCCCGAGGCAAAGGTGCCAAAAGACAGATGACATGCCCGTCACATTCATTCTGTTCTTCCATCTGTGATCCGAAGCTCGTGCGTGCTGCGATCCGAAATTCCATAACCGAATTCCGAATCGTGTTTTAGCGAGCGGAGAAAAAAAAAAAGTGCTGCTCGCATGTTTAAAGTATTAAATCCTACTTTCACATTTGCATACAGCACCGAAATTGAAAAGTGGGGGAAAAAAGCTCCCTGTGTTTGCATTGTGGAGCCTGGTCTCTGTAAGTAAATTATATGATGCGAAACAATTAAGGAGCTATCCGTGTTTACAATAGACCCAGGGCCTTGTGAGGCCAGATAATGTAGAGTCACGCTGAAATGTACATTTTCAGAATCCATTGTTGGCTAATATCCACATTCCCAGCACCTTGAGGCTACGATAAGAATATTAACCTCATCAATTTCAGGTAGCTTTTAATGCTCGAACATCTTCTTTAAAAATCCACATATTTGCAAGCCCGGGATGTGGCATTTATGTGACATTTTAAGCCTTTTAACAGAATCCTGAAAGGGATTTGGAACTTACTCCGGAGGAAAATAATTTTGTCTTTTTTTTTCATGGGGATTAGAGACAGGAGAATCAATAATAAAAAAGAACAACAACTGCATAGCAAGTTACTATAATAATCATGAAGATTACGATCATAACAAAGTAAAGGGAAGGATGTGGGGGAAGTACTGATGATAATACTGATAACCATTCCTGTATTGATGAAGGTGATTGCTGTAAATAATTAGGATGCCGTGCAGGATTTTTCCCTGAATGGATGCTATATGGTAATGGCAGCTGTGTGCGCCAAATATTTTGGTTTTCTTCATTATTATTTTTATGACATCATACTGCTCAGGAAGGGATGGCCTCAAAAGAAAGGGGCCTTGTAGTCTGAGGAAGGCCATCATTCCAACACTGGAGCAACCTGGAAAAGACATTAAAGTTCGAAACTCCAGAGGTGACCTGGCGATGCGGCCCATATCCCCACGGTCACGTGGTCCCAGGAGCCTGGAGGCCTCGACAGAATTCGGTTTCCAGCGCGACGTGAGGCAGACGGCCCGTAATGGCGCGTTTCCCTCCCGTACCAATGTCAATATTATTCGGGGTGGCTGAGACCGAGTATTCCAGTTCTTTTAAAGTCTTTGTGTTTCTCTAAGTGCTCGTGGAAGTGCGGTTGAAAATGGCAAGAGCATTCCTTTATGTCCCTCGCCTTTTGAGATCAATGGAATATTCCAATTGAATGTTTTAATGGTCTGCTGTGCTGTGAGGGGTTTCACTGCGAGTGGGGCTCATTGTGTGCGTATAATCATCACACGACTGCCGCGGATCCATTCATGGCTTTCCGGGGCAGCCTGCTTTGATGCACCTTGTTGTCTTATCTCCAGCCTCACGAGGTTAATGAAGTGGTGGCACTTTATGTTGCGGGCTTAAAAAAAAAATATCATTTGACTGACAGAGACAAGCCATCTTCAGTACTGAAATGCAAAAAAAAAAAAGCTCCACTCGAGTTTAAATCCTGGCAAATTAGACATAAAATGAGGGAGAGGGGGGGCCATCTCCCAGCAAATCTTTGCAGAAATGGATGACTGCATCTCTCGGTTAGTTTTGAATCGCGGATGCGCTCGGCTCTTGTTCGGTTACATTGATATCTGGGACCTCGGCACTTCACCCATCATGTGATCTGTCAGCCCCTCTTCAAACGGCCCTCCGTTCTTGCGGAAGCAAAGTGCCGCTCCTCTAAAACACTGTTGGTTAAGTGGAGCCTTGTGCTCTGTGCGAGGGGGTGCTATTGTCACTGTATGTAACTGCAGCGGATGTGGAGTCTTATAAACCGCCCTCCCCAGCTCCAGGCTAGTATGAGGTGATGATGTAGGCCCTTGTGTATTTGCGTGTGTGCGTTTGTGAGCGCTCGTGCGCATGCGTGCCAAAGTCATGTCGCAAAATTTCTCACTCGACGGGGGCTAACGGCGAATTTCTCAATATTTCTCCTTCCTTCGCCTCACACTAAAGTTCTGTCTTTCCCACATCCCAGAGACGAACGCAATGAGGAACAAGAGCGCTCAGCTGGGGAACTGAAGGCGTCAAGGTCCAAGAAGTTATAAATTGCTTGTAAAGCAAACAAAGTTAACTACTAGTATTCATAATGCCTCTCAGAGGTGGTTATTTAGGAGGTGCTCAGCCCTGCCTAAAAACAATGGCTCTGGGATGCAACTTAAATAAAAGCCAAATTCCTGGGTGCAATAGCACACTAATGTGGATATGATATCGGGTAATGCACAGCTAATGCTTCCTGGCCTACAGCCCTTTGTTTTTAATATTACAATGTTCCTTTGCATTTATAACAATAAAAATGTTTAATAGGTAAACAGGAATCTGGGAAATAAATCTAGAGGGTATACATCCCGATGAATTAGCATATAAATGAGTTCATATGATACAAATGGTGCACAATTGCCTATAGCTGTGTGTGCTGAGGAATACATCTCAGACTACTTACTGTATTTGGTACCACAACATGCCAGGAGAAAATGAAAATTAATTTATTGCACCCATATTTTCACTTAATTATGCACCATTTTCACATTTAACCTTTATTTGTGGATGTTTATGAAATCTTTGTTTTTGTCAGTGCTGCTATTTGCTATTTTATCAGTTATGCATTTTCAGTTAGGTTTAATTAACGGCAGGAAGACAACTTAATTGTTTCGCGCACATTTATCATAAAATAACCCTGTAGATGAACACTTTCAGGAAGACATAACTGCTGGATTTTGATTAGATTTTGTTCCGTGTCCTAAAATGTTGAAGGTTTTATCTATCCCTTCTGTAAATTCTTTTGAGACTACCATTATTTTCAATTTTGATTTTCCTCTGTCTTTCTCCCTCTCTCTCTCACGCACGCGCACACGCACGCGCACACACACACACACACACACACGCACACATTCGTGCACTATATAGCCCAAAGTCTGTGAAAACTTTATTGAGACCTCACCGACAAACAGAAAATGGACACTTTTAAGTACAATTTATCAGACACTATAATTGATTTTGGAATTAAATGATTATTATGGGCAGATTGGAAAGACTTCCGGCTTTCATTTGAGGGTGTTCTCATTCTATTTTGCCGCAGTACACCCCGCCCCCCTCACAACTCCAATGAATTTCAATGGAACCTTCAGAGTGAGAGGTATTACTACAAAAACCTTAATAGTGCAACAGATTTGATTTGTAATATTGTCTAATGTCTGTATGTCTTTCCCATGAGACCGTTCTGACTAATTCATTCTAAATTCAGTTCAGATGTCAGATATTTTGAATTTAAAAATGTCAATTTTCTATGTATGTCAATGCAGTTTCAGAAAAGTACCAACAGACTTTTAGCTATATAGTGTATTCCATTCATAGGATCTCAAAGGGTGAAGCAATCTTCCGAGAGTCAGGGAGATTTGAGGCTTGTTCACATAGTGTGTATGTGCATACTGTATATATTCAGTTCTCTGTGTTGAGTTTTTTGAGCAATTTTATTTAAATTAATCTGTCATTAAAACCCTCTATGGTAAATATTTCCTAATAGCTGATAGGAAAGATTTTTTTTCTAGATATTCCTCAGCCTATATAGCTCCGTAGACTAGGGCAGTGTCTCTTTTTATATATCACTCCAATGACTGAAATGCATTAAGCACCCGATTCAGCAGCTGGGGCTTTTTGGAACATGGTACTGTGTTAATACGCGACAAGAAGCGGCTTATCGAATTGGGTCAGCTAATTAAGCAATTAGCTTATTTTAGCTCCATTGTGAAACTGTATTACATTTGGGGCATTGTGAGTATTGATGCCAAAATTTAAAAGCACGGTTCTCAGTGCATAGTCAGTGCAACTGAACTCTCTCTTTTCCTCCTGGGATGGTATTTAGATCCATTCTTCAGCACAAAGTAGACGCAGACGTTGCATACGCATATCGCTGCTTCCGAACGCTCATATTGCTAATGCAAATCCCTGGGATTGAATAGTTTATTTATTGTGCGTTTTCATATTCAGATTTCGATAGACTGTGCAGTTGAAGTGTTTGCTTTCTACATTTTTAGCTCTGTTAACACACATGAAATCCTGGGCAGATTAGAGCTTTGATAGTATTAAACTAATGAGTGATCAGGGACCTGAATGCACTTCCTCTTCCAATGCTTGTCCTTGTTAATTGGCTGTGGCTTTGGTTAAGTCTCCTACTTTGGCTCAGAAAAACTTATGGTTCCTGCAACATCACCGACAGTGGATGTCCGTCTCCCAGTGCAACTGTCAGTCACAAAATACCCGCTATATCACGGCCTATTGATCAATGCAGGAAAGCCTGTTTAATTCAATGGTCTCAGTGGAGTCACTGTGAGGGAAACAAACAGCTAATTTCTGTCCTTCGTTATTGAACCTCAGTCTGTGATTTACTGCTTTGTTATTAGCAACTGGCTAACATGAGACACCACATACAGCAGTCTCTCTATTGCTTCAGATTGATTTTAATTGGATATGGTTGGTTGGGAGACATACTTTTTTTTTAAGATGCCTGACATTCTAATGGTTTTAAATGATGATGCTGTGAAAACAGGGAGTGCGTTGATGAGCTATTTGCTTAGTGATTTTTATTTCTGAGAGTAAAGTCTTGCTCTTTGGAAACTTGTAAATTTATAAGATTTAGAAAATTTACACAAAAAAATAGTAATTTCCACTTGAAAAGGGCAAAAGCTTATCAAACTTTGTGTTATTTGCTTCCATTTCATTTTGTTTGATACATCTTTGCTGCTACAGTTTTAATGCACATGAATTAAGTGTAGTGCATAAACCATTCGAGCACATATACAGTTCAATTAATTAGTAATTGGATTAGTTGCAGGCAAGTGTAAATCTTTATGCATTGTGACTGGAAGTTATGGAATTAAATTAAGAAATGTTCTTTTAAATTGTTTTTTTTTTTTCTTCTTTTTTGTTGGTGATTTACGCTGCAATTTTTAATTATATGCTTCAAGACCTTACTCAGAAGGCATAGGCCTAAATCATGGAAATTTTCTCGATAGAACATGAAGCCATTGCTATTTCACATTAAAATGGCCGAAGAGTTGAGACTAACATTGTCATATTACATGCAACTTGTGCTTATCTTTTTTTTTTCCTGTGGGTTGATGAATTGAATCTCATTCTGAATCTTCTGTGGAAAGTGCTATTGAGTGGTTTCTGATGAAGTTTGGTAAATATTCAAGAATCTGGCTTCTCAAATGATCTGATTTTGCAGGCCACCCAAGTGTTAACGGTGCCTCAACTGTTTATGATTGACTGATTACTTTGAAACCATTTGATGGTTCTGAATTGGATGTTTGACATCGTAAACGCAAATATCTTTGACAGCTATTTCCTCAGTATCCTGATTTCATGGAATGCTGATTCTGTCCCAGAACCGTGTTTCTGCGTTTTCGACACCATTCAGACAAGCAAAACTATTTTTATTAGACTTTACATTTTGACATGGCAAATCTGGACAAATATTCCATTAAATCTGAATGTCAGAAAGGTTCATTATCTGTGGTAGCGATGCTCTGGGACTTAAAAAAGAACAAAAATGAGTGACAGAGAGGAAAACGATAATTTTCCTCCGCGCAGATCATTAAAAGCTATACCGCGTTACACAACCTGTTAATTATGAAAGGGCTTAACTCTTTATCTTGGGGGATTTGAGATGCTTTGTCATCGCCTGCCCATCTCAACGCGACCGCTCACTGCTGCCTCCTTGAAAGCTCGCCTTTTTTTCTCACCGCGGTTCAAAACCCCATCCAGCCGCACGGCGAGCGACTCGCGAGAGCAAAATCGAGAGGACTCCATGTCACTCGATGATCTCACTGGTTTCACAACAAAGTATGTGTGATTTACAGTAATGTTTGTGATTTACAGTAATACGGGTGGTTTACAGTCGGGGCTTCTTGGCTGCTTCTCTCCGGTCCCCAGACTCCCACATTGCCATGACACTTCCCTTCGCCAGGCAGGGGCCTGGGCGCTGCGTGCCGAGGGAACCAATCGGCGCGTACTTCGCGACTGTTTTTTCACTCATCTGTTGCTATGAATATTAACAGCTATGATTCCTCACTCTGACATCTGTGCCCATATCCCCGCTTACTGCGTCTCATGCCGAGGGGTGATAACTCAAAATGTCGAAAAAGGATGCAGCCAAACCCAACATGGCTTTATTATATTTTCAGTTCTGCTTGTGCTTTACATGTCAATGGTGCGTTTGACTTTTTTAATGCTTTTAAATTGAGTGGTTTGGTTGGAAAAAAAGGGGTCCTTTTTTTGGGGGACGTGTCTGAAACCAGGAGACTGTGACCAAAGTTGGACCAAAATTCCACCGGTTGGCCGCAAGCTCCTGCTCATGCGTGATATATTACCCAACCGATTGAGCTTATGTGATATTCATTGCATGCTGTGTAATAATCCTCTTTTTAAATATACGTAGAAGCTTTAGCCACGCAAGTATGGTAATTTACAGAGTATGATCCATTTACCCACAAATGCAGAGCGAAGTTCGATGGGAGTGGCTCCTTCTTTCAATAGTGCATCGATTTGACGTGGTCTTAAAAGAATGTTGTGATATGGACGGCCAGACACCATTGAAGGTTTGAATGCAGCGTGAAGATATAAGTGCGCCATATTTTTCTGTTTATGTATCGACAAGACTGGTCTTACGTTAGCGGCAGGCCCAGAATCTGCCTTCTCCTTTTTATGTGTTCTGTGCCTTCGTGCCGAGGAAAAAGCTAACCAGATTTCCTTGCTCCTTTGAAAACACTGATGAAGACGGATAGACTGAGGGCGAGTAGATTAAACAGTTAATAAGGGTATATTACAGTCCTGTGTTGGTCTAGGGAAGAATCGACACCCCTTCAAAGTACCATCAACCCTAATCAGATTTCTCGCTGTTCTGTTTCAAATTGAATGATATAATATTCCTCATTTTCAAAATTAAAAACCCCAAACCTTTTAGTTTTGTCTTTCAAATGTTCATGTAAAACTTCATCAGAGATCCTAATAGAATTATTTTTCAATATAATTCCTTTTCCCCCCTACAATTATTTACAAGATCCGGCTTCCTTGAAGGAAGGGTGATTCAATTTTCAAGAGGATACATCAAGCACTTAGGATTTTGCACGGATTGATTGATTATTTTTTATCGTGTTATCTTGCCTGCAGTAGTTTGATAGGGCTGCTCTCCCTCTACCACTCTATCTCTTATTTCACATAATTTCGTCCCTCCGAGCTTTTATGCAGCCGCGTTCCTCTTAATGTGCGTGTTAGACACTGATAGGGATAGATAGCCTTGTCCACGCGCACAGACAAATTAAGGAGCAAGAATTCCAATTAAAAAAATTCTGGCCCCTCTACTCTCTCGGAAACATAGTAACCTTTAATGGTATACATCACTTTCGATATTCAGAGGTTTTCAAGGTGCTCCCTGGCAATGTTCTCTGTTGCAATCAGTGAATAATAATGAGGGTGTCTCAATAATCGGGGGCTGGTAGTAATGGGCCTGAAATATATAGTGAACATGGAACTGCTGCTGAACAGCCGAACTTTCAGTCTTACTATAGATGTCAAAGGTGAAGTTGCTTTTTTTCTCTCTGCATCATACAAGCAATGAAGTGAGATTATGAGTACATAACTGTTCACTAAATGTTTCATCAAAATTCCTCTCCTCAGTTTAAATCGAGCAGGGGTCATTTACTTTTGCCTGTCTTTGTCTTTATGGGCTGAATGTAATTCTGCCATTTGACTCTGTGCGCATTCGTACTGAACAGTGCGTTGAGCGCACATTGATGTGACTCAGAAACAATTAAAGTTTAACGGTGACAGAGAAAACTGAAGCACAAAGCAGTTTGCAAGGGTCTTCACTACTCCATCTGCTAATTACGGCATCGTACAGTGTTCTGGTCCAGCAAGGGTTAAAAGGCACCAGCTGCTACATCCTGATCCTGGGTAAATGTCATTTAGACGAGAGGTGAAAGCCGGTCAAGATCTCCCTCCAAATATAAATTTAATCACATCGCCTTGGCCTCACATTATCCGCCGCCTAATTATTGCTTGGCTGAGGCTGAAGTGTGATCCACCCCACTCCAGCCTGAGAGGCAACCCCCTGGCAGCCCGTACACATGTGCCACGCTGCTCCTCTACTGCGTGGCTATTTCAGAAAGACCTAGAACAGTAACCACAATGTGGGCAAAGGCATCATATACAACCACGGACACATGTTGGCTGTAATTTTCTCCTTGGACCGGCAATGATTTTACTTGGTCCTCAAGCCTTTTCAGCCTACTATTTAAGGCCTGAGGTCACATAGGTGTGTTTAGAGTGCCCTTAAGTGAATCTCTTAATCCAAGTCCATTTGCCTGTATATCTGTATGTGGTGAATTTGTCAATTACAGCAAGTTCAATTACTATTTGCTTATAATCCCTCAGAAATGTTGCATCTTCAAATGCACGGCCTCTCAGTTACCACGTACTTGACGCATCAGCTTCTATTCTGGAATTCGCAGAGAATATATTTACGGTCCCTCTTCGAATTAAACTTGCTTCACCTGCCATGAGAGGATTTGTTCTAGTTTTATCGTTAATTTTCAGAATCGTTTGTTGCCCAAAATTACCTAAACTAGTTTGAAAATTAATAATGAGTGTGAGTTGCTTATTGTTGCCACCAAATCAGGTTTGCCACCAGGTCAACCTAGTTTTTTTTTTATAACTGAGAAGACAATTGTCAGTTGCATTTATTGAAATATGCAAGGAAAAGGTTGGTCTTCTTATGACACTTTCAGAGATAGGCATGCAGGTTTTTTTCTCATAGTGCTTGTATACTGACAGAAGAAATGAGGGGAGGGTGCTGCAGTATTTTGTAAACAGTGTCTGGGATTGTCTTGCATTGTTATTGCCCATTATTAGGTCATTTAAAGGTCAGCCAACTTGTGGCCTTTCATTTGATTGTAATGAAAGGATTCCCATCACAATTTCATACATTTCACTGCTTTCCACTAAAATATATATAAAAAATATTGTAATCTGGCACAGATTATGTATGGATATACAGAATACTCTATCTGAGTATCATAGAATCCAACGCTGCTGCCATGTTTTGTGTTGGATAGGCACTGTACATGGTGTATTGATGCTATACGTTATCTTGAGAAAAGACTGGAAAGTTTTTCTCAGCTTGAAGAAAGAGATTATTTATTATAAAATGAATATGTAATATCATTGGTAAGGAACTGTACCAAAATGACTCGAGCCAAATCTCAGATTATTTCCAGCAGTTGGTGAGAGGTGTATTTTTAAATATTACGTGGCAGCATGCGAAAATGACTAGAGGGGCTGTGACTGGATGGACTCAGTACCCAAGAATAATTATGAAGAAAAACCATCAGCTTGCACTATGTTTTTTAAATATAAATTAGGAATAGCTGTGGGCTATAATAGCTGATAATTTACACAGATAAATGGATTACAAGACTAAAAAAAGGCATTTTTACCCATCGCACTCCCTAAAACCTTGGAGGACCTCCACGTCCCGCTCTCCCTCTGTGGAGAGATCTTTGTATACACTTGAACATTTGATCATTAGGTGGTGCTGTTTAGGCTTTGAATTTTATTTTTTCCTGAATAAAGCATTGGATGAGGAGGCAACATCATTTGTTCATTAGGTTTTGTTTTCTCTTATGAAAGCAAAATGTGTCTGTCCTAGCTCTTGCTTGTAAGAGTGTGAATCCATGTCACGGCATGAGAGAGATCATGCGGAAGCTGTCTGCCACGGGAAACGTACCGCCGATATGCTGCCCATCGAGTCTGTCCGCTCACTCGCCGGCTAATAATCATCTCCCTCAGACAGCTCAAAACACTCAGCTCCCTGGCACAGTGGTCACATGACCCGTCACCTGACAGAGCGTTATGACTCAGCCAGCAGCTGCCAGGCCCCAAAAATAATGACAAAAACAATTAGCAATCCAAGCAGTAGCCTCTCCTTAATTATCTCCTCTGAGTTTAATTAACTAGCTAAATTATCAGCAGTAATGTAGGCATTAATTATGTCAAATTACAGTGTAAAAATCACGAAGTGGAGAAAATGTCAATTCAGCTCTGCTCACCTGCCGGGCTTAGAGGCGTCTGTGACAGATGAGAGTTTATTGTTTAAGATACAGTATGTATTACGCAGAATAAAATGAAAAAATGATTTGCAAATAAATTGAAATATTAGACACTCACTGAAAATTGAGGCGGTTCATCGTTTATTGATCGAGCACGTTTTAGCGTCGTTGTTTTGCGAAAGCTCGCGGGAAGGCGTGCAGTTAAGGCGTGTATTTTTTTTCCCCCCATATTTGGCACCATTACGAAGATGCTAAGGTGCGATGCTCCCAAACCAGATGGACTCAAATGCTGAATTATTAAATTATGAATATTAATACAAATCAGACACGAAAGAGGTAATAATTTTGCTGCCCTACAGAAATAATTAACATAATTTTGATAAATTACATGATAGCAGAATCTCAAAATTGAGGTAGATTTATCTTAATTAATATCTTGGACCTGCTTGGAGAAAGGTAAATGGTTCCGCTGGGGCTGGAGCGAAGCTGTCTCTGTGTCTCAGCCTTTTTCATGGTTTAGCGCGCAGCGGCAGCCTGAGCAAAGTGCAGGCGCTCTCCTGATACGCAATTAACTCACTTCAGACACCTCATCAACCGGCACACAAAAACCCACACCCGCATGACACGTACTCGCACGCGTTTCCGCATCCAAAAAAAAACGCCCGACAACAGAAGGTTTTTGCTGAATTGCATGTCCAAACATAAAGCACTTTCAGCTTTCAGTGTGGAATTCTCTGGGACGTTTGTGTATGCGATATTAAGAGTGGCTAGGTGATCTTAAGTCTCTCATAAATTGAAAATAGTGCACTTGCCGCAGTCCAGCGAGTGAGTATGGATAGGAGTAATACATAGAACATGCTTGGAAATATTCAATTGGTGTGAGTTCTGGCTTAAGTTCATACAATTTATAGCATTAAAATGTAGCATCGCAACTGGAGTTGTTTTTCATTACATAATAAGATATGAATTTTAATTCCATTATTTCATTCATTCTACCTGAATAACGTCCATTAATGTTAACCAGTGAAATTGAAACACTGAGACAATACAGCCCAAATAAATTAATTTATTGGCTACTTTTAATGAATTCATATGGAGCCCTGCTGTGTTCCATGATTATGCCAAAGTGTTTAATTACAAATTTAGATGTGATGATGCTCTTTAATTACTCTGGCCTAAGAATATATTACTAACTTCTCTCCCATGAATTCAGGTTCTGTTCTGAAACAGGAGACATACATTAGTGAACGTGCTTTAAAAATATTAGATTATGAGCTGTCAGCGTTCTGGCACATATCCAGTCTTCAATCCTCAGTAAATCCCTGTTAACCTCAAAGCCGCTCTCCACAGCAAAATTTAATACACAACTAACAAACAACGTGAAATTTACATATTAATTAGCGCGGGGCAATCTGGAGTGAATTCAAATGACTGGCCCTCTCGTTTACTGCTGGCTTTTAGAGTTACTCTCAGTTCCCTCACAATTGTGTCACTGTGTAGATTTTAAGGGAGACCTTTAAACTAAGCCAAGACTTCTATAAAAAATATTTGAACCCTTACCTCTGATTTCTATGTCTGTTTGCTTGTCTGCCCAGAAGAAGCAAACCAATAAATTAGATCCCTTCACCAAGAGCCAATACATTTGTTTTCTCACGATGCATTTAATGATCTGACTCGCTGGATACAGTGAAATAACAGCAAAGTGTAGCGCTAATAGGCAGGCAGGTTCATAATACATGTTGTTGATGTTTGGTGATCTCATAACAGCGCGAACATTGAGGGATGGTGATGTCATTGCCGAACACACTCCGATGCAACAATTCTGGAGCAGTGCAAAACATTTGAGGATATCCATATTGATCTCTAGAACTCTAATTTTCCTCTTAAGTTTTCCATTAAGTGGGTTAAAGTCAGAAAAAGCATTTTTTAATATATATTGTAGGACAATGTCACATACATATTCTGCTGGCTGCAACGCATCACTGAAGCTACATCACACTTATACTGAAAGAAATATTCAAACGAAGAACATCATATTTTTATGGCAACAGCGTTATATCAAATGGAAAATATCTAGATGTTGTCCATCATTTTATACACACTCCCCTGAAATTCAGCAGGACATATTTGGGATTGCTGTAAACCTTAAATATCAAGATTTAGGCCTGACGCGCCACAAGTTTGAACACAGCAGTTACATTTGACGGATCTATTTATGGGTCTGTAGGTTTCATGGGGTTAAAGACAAGATGAAATCAGCAATCAGGTTTTGAAAAAGCTTAACTTACTGTGTACGTTACTTAAAAATAAAATCAGGAATATCATCTTCACAATGAAAAATTTTTCCGCTCATTTCCTGGAGAGCAATTTTACATTAAGTGTGATTTAATTGGGTACCAGAGGGTATGTTGTTAAATGTTGGTTAAATATGTCAAGGATTTGTCCCTGTTTAATCTACAGCCTTGCACACAAGTTCCAATTCATCACAGTTTAGAATGATCATCTACGTACATCTATTTTCAATCAAGTAGACTCCCCTCCGTCCAAAAATTACACCATGAGATTTGGTTTACTTGGATACACCTCACATCAAGAGAGTTTGTTCCACTCTGACTTCTTGTGCACGGTGTCTTTAAGATTTTGACCACAATGCAAAAATGGGCATTGTTTGTTCATACTTTGAGATGTTTGGAAGTCGTAAGCGAAGCCAGTGATCTAGAGGATTAGTTCACATGGATCTGAGCAAAATCAATGACGAAGCACTGAAAGCCATCAACAACCGTTTTTTTTTCTGCCGCACATTTAACGGGATTATGAGACAATGAGGCTTTTATAGAATTGTTTGAAGAAGACTAGCACTTAGCTCGTTGTTTTAGGAGCCTGGCTCATCTGAAATTGCTGCCATTCCCTTGGCCCTTGCTACCTGTTTTTGGATATCTCTGTGCAGTCAGGGTCGCTTAGCGTCCCTAGCCACTTGGCAATATTGCTATAGCAGTTATTTTGGAGTGAGTGGAAGGTTATCAATATCCTTGTTTCTGGGGATCATAGACAAACTATTTTGGAATCTGTCCTTGTTCAGGAAGATTGGGTACTGCCATGCTATTCTTCTTTTTTTACATAAATACTCCCCATTTTCTGAAAAAAGAATGCCTTTTTATAGGTACCAGAGGGAAAATCACTGAGGTTTGCTGTCGAGGATTTTGTCTATTGCTCTGCAGCCAAAAAGTAGGATGAAGTAATTAAGAAGCAATAAACAGCTAACTGTTTAGCAAGGGATTTGGAGGGGAAAAATCAGTCTTTTGTTCAGTTATATTGGGGATATATTTATAATTTTAAAGGATGAATATGCATTAAATTTGATGATACTTCCCTCACATTGTTTCCTAAAATCGTCTTGCCCGAGAAGCCCATTTACAACAATTGGTTTCTTTTTGTCTGAATAGACTCTTTCGAGAGGGCTAAAGCTTTGCGTGAATCTGCTTTGTCCATTGTTATGTTCATACCTTGAATAAACATCTGTTTTCTGGACCCTTTCTTGTTTTGTGCTAATGACCAGGATGTGTTCCATGGTTTGAAATTCAGAATATATTCGAAGCGTTCTGAATTTTGTTGTCAAACAGAAATGTAAAATCTAGTAAGCTTGGCCTCATATGTATGTGCATAAATTGCATACGTCTTGAGTAAATTATCTCATTTGAAAGTTGTATTGTTTCAGACAATGCCTTTCTTTGAATATATTAAACACTTGGAACACAGCAGTAATAGTTCAAAGCTCTGTGAGATCAGCCGTGGTTTGTTTGTCTTCATCACCTTCAAAACTGCACAAGGCATTTCAGTATCTTAATTTGAGTATTTCATGGGTGGCAAGCCAATTACGATGGTAAATGTGTACATACATGCATGTAGTATGTGTTTTAAGCATGTTTTACATCACGAACAAGAGATATATGAAAAGCTCTACCAATGGTCCTGAAGCAAAAGGCTATAATTAGAATGCTGCTCAGTTAGTTAGCAGGTAATTTACCTTCAGGGTTAAAAGTTACATCATTCTAATTAGTATATTTGAAAACCTAATTTAGTCAAACACTTCAGGTGTTTTTTTCTCTTTAGCAGAAAGGGAAGGTGCCGCTGAATATTTCCAGCACTATTTTGTTCCCTTGACACCTGACCTACTGTGTTTGATGTAAAAAAAAAAAAAAAAAAAAAAAAAACAGGTGAATTCCAAGACAAACCCAGTCAGGTTTCCTCGGCAGGTAAAAAGTCTCCCCCAATGAGCTGCAAATATTTCTCAACCAGCGGTAATTTTGACACCAAATTTTTATTTCATTTTATTCACGTCACAGCTTGAACAGAATTTAGGGGTGCCATTTTTTTCTTTATGCTGAAAGTCATGACCCAGGTGAATCATGCAGATCCCCATTTGCTTAAACTATTTTTTTTGTTGGGGGAACAGGATGAATTTTGAGGTTATTGAGTTTGTCACGACAGAAGATTAGATCAACTTTGTGGCTCCATTTTTTAATAAGTGGACTCCAAATATCTTGAACTGGTTCTAAGTTTAGTACTTGTATGAAAAAAAATGAAATGTCATCTTGCTCAGAAAGTCAGAAATGCTTTCAATTTACTCATACTTATAATGTAATATTGTCATTAGTGCATAGTGGGCTGCAGTCACTCAACACCGCACAAAAACTGCTCAGTGGTTTGGTTTAAATTGTGTTTATGTTTATAGTCAGATTTATCAAGCTAATCGGTGAAGTTACGTATCAAGACGAAACTTTGGTTTGAGCATTGAAATTTTGCTATTGAGTTGGAGGTCACAATTATGCAAAAGTCTTCTTTGAATTGACATTGAAAACATTGGGCAATTAAAATGAAACAGATTTCCCATGCATTTGCATGATCACTGAAAATGAATTCATTATGATGATAATGACGATAATGTCGACTTCAGAGTGAGGATTAATAATCGTAAGTGCAATAGCAGGTTAAGAAAGAATAGAAATAAAGAATAGAAAGAATAGAAAAATAGCCTAACTTGGATGGCTGAAATTCATTTCAGAGGGTGAGCAGTTGTGCCAAACCAAATTGTGTTGGTCCTGCTCTCAATAAACAGCAATACAAGTTTAATCAAAATGGCTTAACCCCTTTGCGCAAAATACAAAATTTTGCCAATTTTCCTGTTGTGCATGAGCCTATTTAAGCTTTAGAACTCAGGATTTGTGTCACAGAGATTTTTGAAAATTATTCAAGTGAAGCTAGACATTTGGAAATTCAATTACAGAATTTTTTGGAATTAAATTTTGGAATTTACAGACGCCGGCGTCTACATCTGCAGAAAGGGGTTTAAAGCAGATGTCATTGTTTAAGCACCTACAGCTGAAGGTGAAACTGGGTGAAATTCTGCTTGTTTTGAGTACTGTTACAAAAAAATCTGTATCTCAAAAATAGTAGATGGCAGGCATATGGTTCAAAGTTTTTTTTTTTTTTTTTTTTTTTACTGGAGAACAGCACCTTTATGACAAGTCATGTTGTACCCAAGTCCAGTTTCTAATACTTATTATCATCCACTTATGCATAGAGAATGTCTAAAAGTAAAAAAAATCTAATTCAAATTTTGGAGATTTTCTGTTGATGAGCAACAGCAGATACAGAGGAAATGACACCAGTCTAGAGTACATGTATGTCCCCAAAATATTTTAGAAAAAAAAAAGTTTTGTGAAATCTTTAACCATTCATATTTTAGAGCAGTTTATCAGAAACAGAGCCCATTTTGCCTATTTTTATCTAGTATCACAGAAAGCCCAGTATCTCAAACTCCATTAAGGCCAGGAATATGGTTCAATTTCTTTAAACTAAGGAAGTCCACCTTTACTACAGAACAGTTGGAATCAACCATATTGCAGTATGACATTTAGTTTCAACAATGCATGTCTTACAGAAAAATAAAAATAAAACTTCTTGCAATGAGTTTATTGAATTTTTTCCCTGCTGAGGTACAGAAAGTATGGATATAATGACACTTCTTTGGGGTTCCTGTATATAATGAATACTTGTGTAAAAAATAAAATCTATATTTCTAACCTTAGAGACTGGGTAATCTTCTTTCAGGTGAGCCCGTTTTGGTTTGGATACCACAGCCTCCTTACAATGAATGATAGTTGTTATTTTGAAAACAGACTTTATCTCAATACCTCACTGAAGTGATAGTATGAAAAATGATACATTTCCTGATGGCTAAATAAACAGACACCTAATATTTAAAGTTCAAGCCTTTCAATGCCATTTTTAAATGTCTCGTTATATCCAGCACTGTCCTGGATTTCAAATGACGCCTCAAGCCCATGCACAATCAATCAGACATAAATAAAGACAATCATAGTCATAAAACATAGTTTAATGTTGCTTACATTTGAGATGGCCAATCACTCACCTTATCTAACCAGCTGAGACAGAACTGTTCCTCATATTCCCTGGATGTTTACCAAATGCATTAAACGAATGCCCGTGAAACAAGGGTTATAAAAGACAAAACATTGTCCATTCTAGAGTAAAAGCAAATATAGTTGGCTAAAACAAAGACACAACTGTTCGCACAAACAGTTAATTCTGGTACATTCATGGCCACACCAAGATATCCAAATGTACCTCACCTACTGGAAAAACAAATCTAGATATAACATCAATTACTCAGTGCGCAACTCATAGAGAGCTGGCCATGTGTCAAGTGATAAAAAGGACTGACATGTACATGTTACCATGTCACGAAGCAAATGGGAAGAAATAAGCCAAGGCTCTTCATGAAAATCACCAGTTATGTTCAGCAATCTCTTAAGCAAAAAAAAAGGATACCAACAAAGTTCTAGGATGCAGTACAGTGAGTCTATACACCCAGCAATAAAAAAAAAAATTCATGCAGATTCCTAGAAGCCCAATCGCTTAACGATTTTTTGAAGCCAAATTTTGTGGATTATGAATTTAGGAAAATTATTAAAAAAAAAAAAATAGAATGGCTCATAACCTAAAACACAAACTCATCTGACTGGGACGTGTCGGAAAAGAAAGCTAAAAGACCCACTTGTCTAACTGGGACGTGTCTATCTCAGATTACAAAGAGTGAACAAACTGAACATCTCTGCAAATATTTTTCATGTACGATTGTGATGTAGGCTGTAACTTTATCAGCATCATCCCTGTCTCACAGAGTTTTGTGGTTTTTCTGGATGCCA
The DNA here is from genome assembly GCA_029692085.1 of Gymnothorax javanicus. Taxonomy (NCBI): domain Eukaryota; kingdom Metazoa; phylum Chordata; class Actinopteri; order Anguilliformes; family Muraenidae; genus Gymnothorax; species Gymnothorax javanicus. The sequence continues at coordinate 16,945,716 of CM056211.1, forward strand.
AATGTTATATTACTTCAGTTCTGCATCAGGAAAGCATGCAAATAAAAAAAATCATGAAGTTTAATCAGTCTTTGGCAATCTTACACCAAACCAGCCTTGAAAGTTTGAAACCTTGCAAACCTCTCAGCTTATTTGTAATAAATTGCACTTCATCAGTCAACATTTTATTGGGCTCTCATGTTGTCTTTTCCAATTCCAAATCCTTCAGCTTGTCAACAAATGTTTGTGTACCTCTCTCCATGAGGGGTGGGGGTGAGGGGTCAAGGCGCAACTTGCATTTACACCAATGCTGCTGCACTCAGAAACAGTAGTGGGTGCAGTTTCATGCAAAATACCCATTCCTACATTAAATGCTCATGAAATAGCATAAATAACTGTAAATGTGTTTGCATAGCTAAGTTTGGCCGTTTTGTGTAAATGTAAAAATAATGTTATAATGAGTGTTCAGTTCGCAAAAATGTTTTCCTCTAGCCTAAATAAGTTTGTTTCAGAATGCTTTGAACTCAATCACGAGCCATCTTAACCCAATAGCACTTGGACCGACCGATACCGCCTGAAACTTCTGTTCCCAAGACCACCTCAAACCGCCCATGTCACATGATTGCCTAGGGTTACACATTGGACTACGTCATCAGCTTGAAATGGCTCAAATCGGCAAGAGGGATTCCCCAGTGACCTAAATTCAAGATAAAACATAGGGGTCGCTATTTCGATATTTATTGTTCAATCAGTGGTACATTGCCTAATCTTACTAAAGTTCATTCATTTTTCTTAAGACAATTTCCATATTATATTGTGCAAAAAACTATGCTTCTGAGGCATGTATCAGACGTTTGTTATCGATACTAAATTCAGTATTTTTGTATTATCCATGCACAAAGTCCTCAATTTCTGTTATTTTTAGAATATATTTTATCATCATATTATATTCAGAGTATTTGTTATTAATTTGCTTGCTTGTTTCCTTCAGAAATATATTCAGAAATTGACAATAATTCTGAGTCTGTCTAACTCCAAAATCCAATGTCAAAAATGCAGAAATTACCTGGATTTTCCAGGGAACAGAGGTAATCTATATATAATGAGACTAAGTGCGATTGGGTTAAAATAAATTTTAAAAAAAAAGTGATGAATACTTCATGAATTTTCTGGAGAATAAATGTCAAACAGGAGATTTAGAAATTTTAGATTGCTTTTTTTTCTGTCTAATTAAAAACATTATTGCCACTCTTCAAATCTCACATCATGGTCTCGTTACTCTTCCAGAAGCATTTCACTTGACTGCTGACATTTGTTTGCTGTACAGAAAAGTACCTTTTTGTCTGACTGCTTCAGACAAAAAGGTACTTTTTCCAAGAAAAAGAAATGCCGCAGAACTGCCTAAATGTTCCATGGTGACAGTTGGTCTCATCATGGAAAAAAAAAAAAATGTCGATTCAACATTGGCACAAACCTACTACAACCCCAATTCCAAAAAAGTTGGGATGCTGTGCAAAATGTAAATAAAAACAGAATGCAATGATTTGCAAATCTCATAAACCCACAATTTATTCACGATAGAACATAGACAACATATCAGATGTTGAAAGTGAGACATTTTACCATTGCATGGATTATATTAGCTCATTTTGAATTTAATGGCAGCAACACATCCCAAAAAAACTGGGACAGAGCCATGTTTACCATAGTAGAGCATCCCCTCTTCTTTTAACAACAGTCTGTAAATGTTTGGGAAGTGAGGAGACTAATTGCAGGAATTTGGTAGATGAATGTTGTCCCACTCTTGTTTGATGTAGGATTCTAGTTGCTCAACAGTCCTGGGTCTTCTTTGCCGGATTTTTTATTTTATGATGAGCAACATGTTTTCTATTGGTGAAAGGTCTGGACTACAGGCAGGCCAGTTCAGCACCTGGACTCTTCTACTGCTAACCCATGCTGTTCTGAAGGATGCAGTATGTGGTTTAGCATTGTCTTGCTGAAATATGCAAGGCCTTCCCTGAAAGAGACGTTGTCTAGTGGGAGCATATGTTGTTGTAAAACCGCTGTATACTTTTCAGCATTGATAGTGCCTTTTGAGATGTGTAAGCTGCCCACGCTATAGGCATTAATGCAACCCTATACCATCAGAGATGCAGGCTTTTGAACTGTGCACTAATAACAAGCTCGATGGTCCATCTCCTCTTTACTCTGTATAGCACGTCATCCCTGGATTCCAAAAACAATTTCAAATTTGATTCATCTGACCACAGAACAGTTTTCCATTTTGCCTCAGTCCATTTTAAATTAACTTTGGCCCAGAGAAGATGGCGGCGTTTTTGGATCATGTCCACCTATGGCTTCTTTGTATAATACAGCTTTAACTCGTATTTGTGGATTGCACGGCGAACTGTGTTCACAGTGATTTCTGGAAGTGTTCCTGAGCTCATGCAGTGAATTCAAGTGCAGAATCATGCCTAATTTTAATGCAGTGCTGCCTGAGGGCCCAAAGATTATAAGCGTCCAATATTAACTTCCGGCCTTGTCCCTTGCACACAGAGATTCCTCCAGATTCTCTGAATCTTTTAATGATATTATGTACTGTAGAAAGTCTTTGCAATTTTACATTGAGGAACAATTTTCTGAAATTGATCAACAATTTTTAGATGCAGTTTTTTGCAGATTGCTAAACTTCAGCCTATCTTTACTTCTGAGAGACTCTGCCTCTCTAAAATGTTCTTTTTATGCCCAGTCATGTCACTGACCTTGTTGCCAATTAACCTTAAACTTAGTTGCAAAATGCTCCTCCAGCTGTTTTTTTTACTTTTCCAGCCTTTTGTTGCCCCTGTACCAACTTTTTTTTGAGATGTGTTGCTCTCATCAAATTCAAAATGAGCTAATATTTTTCATGAAATGGTAAAATGTGTCACTTTCAACATCTGATATGTTGTCTATGTTCTACTGTGAATAAAATGTGGGTTTATCTTTGCATTCTGTTTTAATTTACATTTTACATAGCATCTCAACTTTTTTGGAATTGGGGTTGTACATAAAGTCAAGAATATTTCATTGTTCACAAAAAAAAAATGCCTATACAATAATTAATATTCCTGTCAAAATACTCAGCAATGAATGAAGTCCACAGATATTAGTCAGTATCGGTCCTTCTTTGTGTCCTCTGTCCTGCTCCCTCAACTGCTGCTGTTATTCACTACCAGCAGGTAAAGCAGCTGGTGGTGGTAGGGGCGGGGGAGGGGGTCTACCGTCTCAGCTAGTAGCTAAGTTTAAAAGAATTTTCCGAATTTTAAGATATGTTGCAAACTGAGCTAGACATTTAGACCACATACAGACAGCTTTTGTTTCAGCTTCTATTAGCCGACCAGCACACTTTGCTGGAGTAAAACATAGAGGCGGTAGATGAGAGAATGTGTACAGAGCAGATAAAAATATTGCTTTTCTATATGTTTCTATATGCTTTTTTGTATGTTTTGTTTGTTTAGCAGTTGTTGCCTATTGATAAAGTATTGGCTTAATTCTCAAAGGTTTTATTGCACTTAAAGTGACAAGTGCAGTTGTCAACTCAAGTAATCGAGTTATCATCACTGTCTCCAACACAGACTCTCCGCTCCGCTGTTCGTCGGCTTCACTCTGTGTTTGTATGTGGAGGAGCTCAGACCCGATACGGAGAGCAGAGGAGAGGCTACAGAATGATTATTAATTATAGCAAGTGTTAAAAGGACCGATAGAAGAACCGTTAACATCAGAGCTTATCAATATTACAATCTCTAATCATTTACCTGTGGGCCTGTTTAATACCAGGTTTGGGTACCCATCCAGAGGTGTGAAACACCTTGCATGGTCCCTGGAGTGTAAGATTTGTAAATGACATTCCAAAGCCTGCCAGTTACCATAGTTTACCATCACAGAAGTAATCTAAAAGATAGCATAGAAATAATCCAGCTGCCACACAGCTCAGCTGGGTAGGCTGATGTATATGCCAGGAAATGATGCACAGTGACAGTATTTAATAATAATTTACAATATAATGGCTAGCAAACGTAACAAGAATTGCCTGAGCTTTGTTTGCTAGCCCCCACAAAAAAGTTCACAAAAATGTACTACTTCAATACTTCTTGGTACTAAATAGGTCCACTTAAAAAAAGTATATTTTATGTAATACTTTACGTGTAATAGTAGTAAACATTGAGTACACTAGTAGTTTTATTAATTCAAAATTTTTAGATCATGAAAGTATACTTTGAAGTATACTTCAAGTAAACTTAGAGTCTACTTTGGAAAAATTACTACTAGTTTAGGTAGGTTTCCTCAACTTATGTTTGAAGCACTGCCCCGAGCATTTTTCCCCTTTTCTCCTTGCGTTGCAATCTAGGGCAGACGTGATTTTCCTTAAAATCTCCTGCTAATTGAAATTTAAAGAAGTGCATATGGAGCATGCATGATTGTCATCTTGGAAATCTCGTTATCAACGTTAGCTATAAGTTTAAGAATGCTTCTTTGAAATGGAACAGGTTCTTAATTTAAAAAGAGTTGGATGTCCATGCATTAATAAGCATTTTGGCCTTGTTATATTTCAGTCAGACGAATATTCTGGTTAAATTCCACCTTTCTATCATTCCAACAAACTAAACATTTTAGTCTTGTATTTTCCAACTTTGTCAATGTACGCTTCAGTAATATTTTTCACTGAATAAATTAACACTTATCTCAACCCAAGGTAGGCCCAGGTCTAAAAGTGAACCAGAACTGCTGCTCTGAAGGAAAATTTGTAGTTCTTCAGTTAAATGTTCCTAGCAGGTAATGCTGTTCCTGACAGATGGTGTTTGCGAGTGATGCTTGTTCCCAGCTGAGCCATGCCCCGGGAAACACTAACAGAGCCTGTCTCTGCAGAAAATCCCATCCAACTTGATGGCATATGCTCTGCTGTGGCCTACACCTGTCGGAGGATCGGGTTTACACAAGGATCCCTTGGTGCCACCTCTAACAGTGGTGTTAATCACAGCTCACTCACACACTTTCTTAACTAGTAAATAACTGAATACAAAGCACCGGGTGGCCTGCCACCTGGACCCTGCGTCTTGCTTTTCCCGCAAAATTGAGAGTCCAGGCTGAGTTGAAAGTTAAGTGTGAACCATGCGGGCCTCGCTGAGTGCCGCAAAATCAAATTTCGGTATCACACTCCAACTGGTTTGCTTTTTTTTTTTTTTTAACAATTAAGTAGCCAAAAAAAATCTTGAGTTCTTTCTATAGCTATTTTGCTTGATTAAATATGAGTCACACTTCAGCCTCCAGACCTTTGAGACCCTAGCTGTACTTGCAAGCTTATTTTGTGGATTCTTTGAACGCTAAGTGAGATAGCAAACATATCAGCGACAGTTATTCCAAAACAGAGCTGATTGGTTTTCACTCACACTTGTTTTTGCCTACGCTGATCTGGTTTTACTCAAGAAGGCTAAGGGGACGAGCTTTTTTTCTTTTTTTTTTTGGCACTCGGACGGCTGCGCATATTGTTAAAAAAATAATAATTAGATGTGTTTGTTGCCTGCCTGGCCTTGGCTAAAGGGGAGGTGGAATGACTGCAAGCCCCTCCTGTGAACAGACTTTGCAAATGCCCACTTCTGAGCTAGCGCCAGGCTCACAGTTGGGACAAAGGATTTGCCAACTTCCCCGGCAGCAGCAGAAGGTAATGGCGGCCGGGGCCGCCGCAGACAGAGAAGCACGGCAGCCTGTGATCAAGATCAGGGAAGGAAGCGCAAATTGCGCCCGCTTCGGATTAAAGGCCAAATCGGAGAGCCACACATGAATTCACTATCTTCTCCTGCAGGAGGTCAAATTAGACCCAGAACCAGCACCTCGCTGGAACGACGAGCTGCTCCTCTCGCGGGGAGCTTAGAAGTCAGTGGCACATCATCAGGTGATTCATGCGTGGCGTCTCACGGAGCGTCTCACATTATTTAGCGCTAATGAAAGAATAAATAACCGTTTATACGGCGCTTTGTGTGTATAATGGAAGCTTAATTGCGAAGTGTAAAATTGGGAGGAAAAAATAATGAAAGTGTGAATTACATTTCAGAGGCACAAAAGATTGCTTCGGAAGCTAAATCAAAATTTTGCGAGCGTTTATGCCGCACGTCTTCAGGCTATCTTTGTGTCTCCTGCGCAATATGTACCAGCAATAACTGACTTCCTGGTTTCTTTTGCTATAATTGACAATGAAACTTGCCCTTTTTTTGATATGTCAGTTTTCTGTCTGCTTGGTAAAAAAAAAAATTTGTTTCCACTTCAGTTCTCTGTCTGTGTGCAAGTTGTTTCACAAAGCCTAACCTATAGGCCTTATTTTCTCAGTTTGTTGCATGTCAAGCATGGATTGGCCTGAATTATCGTAACTTTAATCCAAAAATTACTCTAGTCTTGCCGCTCCTAGTTGATGAGCTCAAGTGCTGCTTTATAACCTTTTGTGGGCCAGGAGAGGGAATTAATTCGTATTTTAGCAAAATGCACTACCAAGTTAGTACATGTAGCCTCCCAGTGGTGGGTTATTTGTCAGGTGCCCTGTGCTGTACAGCCTTTGTCTTTTCCACATATGACAGACTTCAGACAGGAACAAATTAATGTCTTTTTCATTTCGATTGCAATTGTACAGAGCAGTTTTTTTCATAAAATGTTTATGATCTTTCAATATGCCTCCATCCACCCTCCACCCCCCCATACCCCCATTAAGTCAAAGGCCTATGAATTGTTCTGTAATGGACTATAAACAAAAGCCCTTTATAGCTGCAAGTAATATGCAGAACCGAATTCAGTCAGCAGATGCAGTGAGGGAACATATTGAATGCCGCCAAATTAGGTCCTCATTTGAAATATGAAGGGAGCCCAATTGCCTGTTACTGTGTAGAATAACTGGACACCGAGATGGAATGAGGTGGCGACACACATACATGGCTTATGACTCAGCCATCCAAGTTGCTGGCGAATCAATTAGCTATGAAAACCGAAGTTAAACCGGTCGGATCTTCGGTCTTTGCCAAACTCTCCAAACACTTTCCAGCTGGACAGATGAAGCCTGGGGGAAGACAAAGCTGGAACTTCCTCCATCTGAGCAGTTCTTGGCCCTTTAAAATCTCCGCAGGCCATTAGGTACAAATGTGTCTTTTTTAAAGTACATAGCCTACCTTCATGCTATAAGAACCATTACTTAATGGTGCGGAATTTTCTGAGCGGAGAGAGCGCCTGTAATTAAGCAGTTAATTGCAATGTAGTTCTTGATTAGCTTTGGGGGATGGGAATGTTCAAGCAGGCTGAGATGTTGTGTACACTTCAGAATCATTTACAGAAATTGAAGCTAATTTCGCTGTCTGTGCCTATTACTGCATTAATTTAATTTGGGTTGCTTTTAGCTCATTAACACATCTAATTAATTCGTTGACATCACTATTAAGATGTCTCTTTGAAATTGGCGTCTCTGGATAATCAGGATGGAAGAGGCTGACAGATCAAGCGAGAAGCTGACTGGAAAAATAAAAACTCCACTAATGAATTTTCTGTCAGTGGCACTGCACAGTGTCAATCTGCTAGAGGAAGGCAAGAGGGCTGTTTACTGTCTCTATTTGTCATTTACTGGCAGTGTATCGCTGGGGTTAGCGATAGGGTTTAGGGCCGGGGAGGGAAAATTGGAAATTAAAAATATGTGCATTGTTGCGAATTTGATTAAGGCCACATTAGTGGGGGTTAGTCAATCAGGGAACAGGTGCCGAGCACAGCTGAGAAGCGTGCTTCGCTTGCCGTGCGCTCGGATTTGTCACATTAATGAGCACAGTTTAGTGACTGCGGGAAAGTAGGCCTCGGCGTGCGCCTGGCACCACGTTCACCATTGTGTCTTCATTCTGCCATCAACTGCATGACTTTCACTGACTTTCACACTGGATCCCCTGAGTCCTGACTGTCCACCAGGTCCAATTTCATAGTGCAGCCACTGTTTGCCCATTTTAGCGTGTGTGTGTGTGTGTGTGCGTGTGCGTGTTTGTTTTTAAATGATTTTTAAAAAATTATATTCCATAATGACTAATACGATTGAAATTGCTTGGTTATTCACCAGTGATCCACGCCCACTTGCGCATCTCAGCTGGAAAAATACGGTCTCTCTAAAGGGCTGGACCTCACGCAGATGCTTAGCGTTGACATTCTTCGCTTTAATAACTAATTTTCCAATTCATACTTATTTTATTCCAATATTTTTTAAAGGCTCTATTTTATTAATAGTTACTGTACTTCATTACTAGTCCATGGTGCATGAAAATATTCACCATTCTTTCAACCGTAACTGTTTATCTGTGGTTATTTATTGCCTAATAATATACCCTCTCAATGTACTGTCTCAGCAAATTATAAGTAACTGGATCTGGAGCTGGCAGCAAGTTCTGAGTGCTGTAGCTTGTGGGAGAACTTCACTAATTGTGAAGCTCATTCTAGGAAGTCATGTTGTGACAGTCACTTTGCGTTATATATACATGAATGGCAGTCAATTTATTCTGTGACAATAATAGAGCCTAATAGAGCTAAACTGATTACACACAAGGGTATTTTGACTTCCGTGGCAGTGAACAGTGACAAGTTGAAGCATTGTATTGGCAGAAGTAACTTAGGTCACACCTATATGTTAAATGAAAGTTCTCTGCTCACAAAATATTTAAATGCTCTCTGAATATTTGCCTGATGTGGTTTTATTACTACAAGCATTATTAGCTAAATGGGTCATTTGAAATATCTGAGTATGATTTACAAAATTAAACTTTTGAAATAACCCATTTATTTGAAAAATATTTCTTTAATGCTCATCCTCAACCAGGGGTATCACAATGGCTAGCTAAAATGGTAGCTAAACGGCAATACATTTTCTCTGTAGCGGGATCAAAAAGAAGAAGAGTTCCACAAATCTGTAGTTCTGACAGACTGCTTATTGTGATGAATGGGTAGCGTTGAGAGTATTTAAAAAAAAAAACTGACCTGGTCATTCCTCCAAACCAATTTACTGAAAGCTACAGCTAAATCCAATCGGAGTATGGCACTATGAAAAAAATAGCATGAAACATGCAATTTAAATGGAGGAAGGTGTGCACTATTGTTTAGCATCCCTCTACAGACCACAGTCAACTGCATAGATGCTGAAATTTGAGTTTACACCGCCAACAAATGTGTAAATTGAAAAGTCAGCACCTATAAATGTGATACTTACATTAATATTGGCAGGTTTTGTTTCTGTCTTGACACAATAGGCACATGCAAAATTATGTCATGTAAATAGAATCTTTCTTCATGAATGGTTAGTCATCCTTTTTCTCATGTTTATTATTAAATTGTTTAGCCAAGACCTCCTACACAGTGACACTTAGTGTATGACAGATTTTGATTGAATAATGGCACATACTGACTACCTTTTCCATCAGATGGCGTCTCATCCTATTGCCTCTAATTTTGGAAGAAAATGGAAGGTACAATTATGACTGGATGACTGGATCATAATTAAGGACAAACATAAAATGGCCAAATTAGTGCTTGAATGGAGAAATGTTCTCTTATTACTATACTGATAATAGTGAACTGATTACGAAATAATTCACTTATATGTGGAAATTTGTTTGAATTTACATGTAGATGCTCATTACAGTGTGACTACGCACACATTTGTGAGCTATTCTGGAAAGATGAAAAGGAAGTCATTCAATTTTTTTTTTTTTTACTTGCCGTGAGTATAAATGTGCCATGCTTGTGTTTATGACACCTACCAAAAGAATTGCACATAATAGACTAGTGTGCCTTGAACCTCAGCTTTGAAAGCAGCTGTGCCTCAGAGCCGAGGAAATGACAAGCACTTTATGAACAATCAGAACAGGTTTCCGGAATGTGCCGGGCCTTGCTGGATCTTTCCAAGGAGTCTTACAAATCAAGACACAAACACTGAGCCACAGGGAGGAATGGTTTCACTTATTTGACAAATAAATCAAGCCCCAACCTTATTGTCGCTTTTTTCTGCAATGCACAGTTTTTGTTTTGGCATCCCCGGTATGAAAGAGGGGAGAAAAGGCTTCTGTTTAGCACTTCGTTAAACACTTACTTTAATAACAGCCACCAGGGAGACCCAGTCCCTGCATCATGTGTAAAAGCTATCAACAGCTGCATCAATTAACCCCTTTCTCCCCAGGGAGCCATTAGAAGGTAGAACACCCTTTAAAATTGCATATGGCTGCAATTAAGCTTGAAATAGTGATGAGTCGAAGTGTGGGCTATGTGCGTTCTTCCTTATAGATTTTGGTATAATTCTCTCTGTCACCGAGAAGGAGTGGAAACACAGAAGCAGATATCATGTTTCACCAGTGACGATTTATTTAAACCGTCTCCCACTGGTTGCTGAGTTAACTGAATCCTCATGATATGGCGATCACATTTACTGTCCCTGACTACATAGCTGCGGCAATGACTGAAAATGTGCACTGCATACATTTTGGTGGATCTGTAAGTCGATACACTGCTCAAAATATCCGTTGAATTCTGATTGAGGAATCTGGTAGATTCTTTTGGGCACCCTTTAAATTGAGCTGAAAAGCTGCAAGTCTTGCAGTAAGACTCGCTGAACTGCTACTCGCATCCTGACATGTCGAGTAACAAAAAGAGATTCGGGGTTACAAAGGGAAGTCGGAAGGGGTTGGAGATGACCTTATTCTCTCAAGGAGCCCTTGGCTACCGATTATGCGGGGCAGTGAGGGATGGTGTTGCTACCGACCCCTACTCAACACAATGCTCGAAGTGTTCCCGAAATCCGTAATGGACGTATTAGCTAGTCTGCCTCTCCAACACTGGAATGACGGCCCAGATCTTGAAGGAAGTGGTTCCCACAGCGTAGGCATTGTAATCTCAGTCATGAAATCACTTGGCTCAAATTCAGAGCAGCACAAGCTCCGTATCCCTCTTTTCAGTCCAGCTGGACTCGAGTGCTGTTTGCAGCATGCAGGACCCTAATGAGGGCTCTTGTAGGTCTGGGGGCAGATTCAAGAGGCTCACTCATGGAGACTGTTTTCACACAATCTGCTGCCCAGAGAACAAAAACTCAGTGTCCCTCCTTCGAGCTGAGGAGGTCCTAGGCAAGGCCCAAATCAATGAGCTTTTATAAGCAGCATGAGCAACGTGGGGGAGGTCTAGTCACGGCTGTCCAGATCCCAGACGGGGGTATTAGTGTTTAAAACAAATGTAATCACTGTTTGTACATTTCCGGAACAGTATATGTTAACCAGCCTCAGCCCATAAGTTATTATCGAGGAGTGATAACCCTTTGTGTATAGGTCATCCTCTGTTTTTGATGATTTTGACAGTTCCAGCATGAGGCAAGAAGCCTTTTTTTTTTTCTTTTCAAGAAAGTGCCACCAGAAAAACATCAAGAAACTGTAAAATGATTTGATGCTCAATAAAAAAGCAGCACCGACTGTGACCAGCAGCTACTGGACAGTGGCACATGAGTGGCTTTGCGCTGCTCAGGGATTTGGTAGGGATGCAGTCGGATTGGGTTAGCTTTGTTTGTTGTTCAAGTACCTCCTACTGCCCATCTGGGTGCTCTCTGGTTGAAGCAAATGCTTGTGTTTCCTCGGCCCTTGTTCTATTCATACTAGAGCAGCGACGGCAAGTGCAAAAGAGGCGGCTGCTGACAGGCGCGTTCCGGCGGAGAACCCCAAACTGTCTTCACTCTCCAGTGATGGCAGTATTAGTTGCATACAAACAGAAGCTTGTATGAAGTTCGCTGATTGGACATTCCAGATTCGAGCAGGATAGGAAATACCAAGTTCATTATAATGATAAGTTAAAACATTTGCATACCGCCTTTGTGTTTCAAACATATCTTTATTTATAAGATGTAAAAAAACAGGTAACCTGCTAACAACCTGTGTAAGCCCGTGAATGAGATACTGGGAAACAGCAGGCACACTTTATTGTGGAGGGGTGAATAAATCGCTGTAATTTTCCGTAATCCCATGCTATAATTCAATCAGGCTGAGCACTTGAGACATGATGCAATTAACAGGAAGTAATTTCCCTATTTAAAGTGATTGTTACTTGTGAATTAAAACTTGTGAAAGTAGAGAAGTAGAAAAACTTGTCAGGAAGTTGTTGCCTGGAAGAAAACGCAGAATAATACAGCATACAGCTTGTTAATGCAATGAAGGTTGAGAGATTTGCTGGACACATTTAAGCACAAAAGAGATGATACTACAATTAATTAGCATTTTTTTTCCACTCGTGATAGCCCCACAGTTCAGCTTCAGTGAAGGGCAACCTCAGGAAATAGGCTAATTGCTCCCTATCTGTTTGGATTTTGACAATACTGCCACTGTGAATCAAACAAACCGCAAAGGACAAGGGCTTAATCGATGAAACTAGGTTCCTGCTTCCATGGTAACCCTTGGTGCACTGGAATATTATATATGATCACACATAACATTACTTAAAAGATTTACAGTAATGTACTGTATAATGTTCGGTTCCACTCAAATTGATTGTAAACTTTAGGAAATGTAGCGGCGGATCTGTAAGAATATTTTGACTGAAAAATAAATCTTTGCAATTACACTTTTGGAAACCTCAGACAAGAATGCACATAGACCTGCACACAACGCAATTAACTGACAAGGTAATTCAGTTCAAACATACGGATTTTAACAATTTCCAGTTTTTTTTCCAAACAGAATGACAACAGTGTCCCTTGGAATGAATATGTTGGAGAAATATTTCTTTCGCAATTAGGTTGTATCCTCCACAATTTTAGATGTGTAATCAGGAAATTTGCATGAGATTGCCAGCATTAGTTGATGTGTATTTCCACACATTTTGGTGACTGCATGTACAAACTACATCACCTATCATAATGCATAGCCATCTTCGTGAGAGTAACAGACAGTTTCGGACATATTACTTTTTATATTAATGACTACTTAGTCATAAGAACTTTGTTGCATATCTTTTGCATTCAATGAATGCTTGTAGTGACTCAGAGATGCCACTAGGAGCTGGGTGTCTCCTGTAGTAACACTTGATGAGGCCTGTACTGCAGCTGCTTATTGTTTCAGGTGCTGTATTAGGATTCCTCCTCAGTACTTGAAGCATTAGGTTAACTTAGTGAGTCAAGACATTTCCAGTTCTGGGTTTATGTTGCCTTAACAATATGTGCGGGATCATTGTCTTCTAGAATAAAGTGCTTATTTGGAGGTATTTGGTTGAATTGGGGCAGATAGAATGCTTCTACTAATGCCATCAGCTGTTGCAAAGGGATGGAGGCAGCCTGAATGCAAACCGTAACACTGCTACTATAATGATGCTCGGAAGAGGGAGTTCCCCAGATTTTGAATTGCTCATTTTTGCCACCACACTTTGCTTTTACCATCATTCTGAATGATACAGCTGAATCCTGGCCCCTCTCTGTCCTCCAGCTGTTTCTCCAATACCTGCAGGCTTTCGGCTGTTGGTACTGCCTTGCAAACTAAACTGGTCACTCTATATTTGAACCTAGATAGTGATTTGCTCCTTGTAGTACAGCTTGTGTTTCTTTCTTTTTGAAGTCCTCTGCAGTAGTCACTGAAACACACGTTTGCCTCCTGGAGTGTATTTCTGATCTGTCAGAGAGATGTCTGGGGATTATTCTTTATCACGGTGAGGATTTTACTGTGTAAATGGTAGATTTTCAGGTGATTTCTGAGATCAACCATGCTCTCATTCTTCTTCATGATGTTTCAAACAGTTGATTCTGGACTGTTTTTTTTTTTCTTGGCCTCCTCCCCTCCCCTGTGACATGTTGCTCCAGTTTCCTGTCTCCTCGTCCCCATCTGTCCGCTCCATTCTCCGGTCTCCTCCTTCCCCTTTGCTCTTCATTTTTCCAAAGCCAAAGGCAGTTGGGTTTCCCAGTTTCGGAGCTGGGATCTGCTGAAGGTTTCCTCCTAGTTGCGAGTTTTTCCTTGGCACTGTTACCTTTTGGTTTGCTCCTTAACCCTTTATAGGGCACTAAAAAATACCCAAAGAAGCTGACTGTAAAAAAGCACTGCGCGTTGGGCGTATGTCCATAAATAGTCTAACCATCACTTGCTGTAGACTTAGGTGAAAAGGGCATATGATCAAATATGGCCTCACTACCAAATTTTTTGTTTTTCACACAAAATCTCACTAATTTCTAGAAATCCTACACAAACAATAACTATCTCAACTTTTAGCAAACCTTTTCAACTTTTGAATGTGTGAGTTTTCATCAGTTTTAGGGCACACAACTGCACTGTGAGAGATCTGGAGAAGAAAAGAAGTTTGAGATGCTCTAGGCCACTGCTGATTGGTCGAACACCCTGATGTCACTGCCTGTGATATTGCGTGATTTTCTCTGATTGGCTGGGAGAAATCGCCGCGGGTCTACTGCCTCACGGGGAGGCATGGGGGCGCCACTTTGGATGCCGACTGAAGTTACCTAATATGGTTCCTTGCCCAATAAAGGGTTAAAGGTTCTGGCCCTGTTCTGTGTAATGCACCTAGGGTCAATCTCAGTTGTGAAAAGTGCTAAGCAGATAAAATTGAATTGAATTGAATTGAATATGGCATCATTGACTTTTAGAGGCAACTCTGGCCTTCAAATTGAAAACAACACCAATGACATTCCATGAAAATAATTACAAGCTGAGAATCAAAGGCAGATACAGAAAGCTGTCTTTTACTGCACCATGCAAACAACAGACTCCTCGAATCTGAAGCACCTGTGAAGCCATTTGACTCAGACATTATGGTTTTCTAAAATGAGAGGACTATGCAGAAAAAAATGCTGTGATATATTATAGTTCTTTAAACCAAACCTCTCAATAAAAGCTGAGAGTCTGTACTATCCATATGTCAATTGGCTAATTTCACATAAAAACCAAGAAAAAAAATATGTCTTTCCAAATAATTGTGGAACTCACGGTACGGATCTAATGATATTTACTGAAACTTTCGGCACCCATCTTAAAAATCTTAGAGCATGAAGGTGTCAGACTCTTAGGGGCATGTCACTCCTCTAATTCGCACATCCACAGTGTGAATGTTGCCACCAATGAACAAATCGATGTTTGCTGGTATCAGGATGAGTCCATGTGCTGGTGATGGTTACACACCATGCAGCCATCTAATATTAATGATGGTAAGAGGGTGACAGACTAGAAGAAATTCAATATACTTTATATTTGGCTCTTTTTAACTTGTTTTCTCTTCAGTTTGACTGGTTTCAAAACGTGCTCATAATTCTTTATTACAGAAATACATTTTTTTAAATGTAATTTGTTTCATAACTTTGCTAAATTTGATTCTGGAGGTTGCAATAATATGATAATTAATAAGGAATTCCACATTTTCATTTGAGCAATTTCCTAAGAAATATAGCGAAGAAACATAGCTCACAAGGGGTAGTTTTTGGCTGATACATTTAACCTAAAAGAGCAATTCAAGGATAATGAAAATGTTTTCATAAATCAATGGTTATGTTCTAACACATTTGAAAAATTCACCCTGTGAAAGGCTGACGTAAGCATTTAATAACAGCCCATGTCTGATCCTCAAAAGCTGAGACTCTGCCGAAGTTCAGCAGTTAAGCTCCCTATACTTTAAAGCCCCAAACATGCATTCAGGTTGTGATCCTCCTTACTGTCCAAATTCTGTCTTTGTCTTCATTTCACTTGCCTATAAGTAAATAGTGCCCTAATTAGGTACTGACACATGCCGTATGTCTGTGAGTTTCAAGGGAAGACAGGCTG
This sequence comes from Gymnothorax javanicus, assembly GCA_029692085.1. Classification (NCBI taxonomy): domain Eukaryota; kingdom Metazoa; phylum Chordata; class Actinopteri; order Anguilliformes; family Muraenidae; genus Gymnothorax; species Gymnothorax javanicus. Next base: position 16,961,510 of record CM056211.1, read on the forward strand.
GGGGAGTTAAAGGCTTATTTATTTCCTTATTTCACTTTTCATTAAAGCATTACTCTTCTCACTTCCCCTGTTTACTTATTAGCTCTAATCCAATTAAGTCAATAAGGGCCCTTAGAACAGCTAAAGAACTATTGTACTTCCAGGGGAGGGAGGGGTTTTTAATTTCCTGCTTCCTTCAGTCTGTTCCACTCATGCAACTTGTTTTGAGCAAATTCAGTGCCATTGCTTGCAGTAAGGATGTCATCTGTGTCAGTACATGAACACTTAAGAGGCACGACTTCATCTACACAACACTTACTGAAACCCACAGAGGAGGCCGCTGGTTACCTACCTTTTCCAGGTGGGATTCTCCCCGCCCTCGGTTGCCCTGGTTTCAGCTCCTGGGGCATGTTGGTAGAGGGAGTACGCAAAACAAAACAACAACAGATTCACCCATTTAAGAAGCTCGCGCTCCAAGGAACACAAATTCACATCGCCTAATTAAGGTCTCTAAATAATTGAATGAAGGCAGTCAGTGATTTGTTAAAGTACATTCACCGTAATGAGGATGTTGTTTTGACCCCATGGCCCCGCGATCTCCAGGGGCCTGCCCCGGACCCTGTGACATGAGCTGTGAACTTTGACCTCCAGGGTACACACCGTCAGCTGGCGCGAGGAGAGTGAAAAATTCTGACTAGCACATTTATTATGATTTAGCATCATTGCTACCCATCAAGAATTGTTTCTGTGTCTATTATTTTGTTAGTATTTTAAGTATTAAAAAGAAATGCCCAATTTAGAAACTTGACTGGACTAGCTGAGTTGGATGCAGGGAGAAGTATAGCTAGCTGTTTAATTTGTCCTCTGCTCTCTTTGCCACTTAAAACAAGGCCTGAACTCCCTGCCAAACGCAAATGATGGTGTGACCATAACATACCTCCATGTCTTCCCCTCTCTGGTCCAATTCATCTGTCACTGACTCCATCCACCCTGTGGTGCATTGGCAACAAACAGCGCCAGCATATGCGCATTTACAATGTTTGTCGACTCTAATTAGTTGCTGATCAATATACCAATTGATTTTACAATATACACAGAGCTTAGCAGCACTGTCATGCTTCAGATGTCATAAAGAAGCAATCTTATCTGTTCATTAGCAACTCTGGAATATCTCTCACTAAATGCAAGTCTTTGTTTATCCCGCATTGCCCCTCCGGTGTGATTAAACAAGAGTGGCTACTAATTTGAATTAGGTTGTGAATGCATGCTTTAAAAAATAACCCCATATGTGCGGGTGTGATTCTCATTACTTTGTCCCTTCCTATCTTTATGAAAATCTTTCAAGCTTCCCAAGTGACCAGAATATAGCAGTGTGGCATGACTTAAGACTCAAAGGACAAGATAAGCTGCATGGTTGCCTTCGATAGTGATTTTTAAATGATTAGTTTCATTTCTGAAGAGCATGTCTGCGCTCATCGACTCAAATGACCAAAGGGTTTATATTCCCTCCCCTTGCTCTCCAGCTGAATAATAGAGAGAGCAACCAGTGAAAATAGTCCCATTTTCTCTCCTCAGCCCCGAAAACTGGACTCTTGGGTCACATGTCTCCATTCTTGAGGAGAAGGAAAAGAACACCCATATTTCAGAGGGGCGCACCTTGCGACACGTTCCCTTTTTGTCTGCGGTTGTAGCCGAGCGCAGTTTTATCATTAATTATTAGTCACTCTCTTCCCTCAGTGGAGCCCAGCTGATGACAGCTAATTAAGTACTGGCTGATGTCAAGGATCCTGAAAGAGGCTTTCTTTCCAGCGCCCGTGAGCCTCGTTTTGAAACTCAGCCCCGGAATGCTTTATTACAGCTATTATTATTATTGCCTTGTAGCATTGCAAACCCTGCCCTAAGGTTACACCAGTACGGCTTTCAAGTGTTCGGGAATATGGGTTTGTCCCCTTGAATAGATAAACCTCTCTGGTTTGTTATTTTAAAAGCCAAGAAAAGGCTGCTGTACAATTGACCCGGGGTGTTTTTACGGAGCGACGCAGACGTTTTTATTACGTTTTTATTACGAGTCTGAGCTACTAAACGCGGAGGGAGGAACTATTTTTAAAAATGAATTCAACAAAAGTGGGGGAAAAATAGACTGGAGTGTGCCACATGAAAGCATTGTAAATTACGCATACACAGAGTTCGTACAGCTGGGGAAAATAGCGCAAAATTAAAAACTGGCTCTGGCCTGTTTCCTTTCCTATGATGAGTAAAATTCCAGGGAAAAAGACAGATAAACACTTCACGAAAATGGTTTTCTCGTCCAGGAGAAGAAAAAAGATGTCGAAAACCGAACAGTCGAAAAAAATTTAATGAATATTTAATTTTATTTTTATTAAATCCCAAATTGATGACGGCTGACACTTTATTAGTGTGTCAGAGCGAGTGTTCATACATTCTAATTACTTATTCTAACAAGCAGGAGAATTATTTTTGAGAATGTGGAGGCTTTTGTGTGTGCTAGGGCCACTCTAGTTAAGTAACACCTATTAAAATATCATTTTCACCTTGAGGCAACTCATTAATACAGTGGATAGTGAAATCACACCAATAGAACTTCCCCTGACCTCAGGGCACAAACTGAATCAGCCGCTCACTTTACCATTAAATTCACTAATGCGCCTTCTCCACAAATCATTTCCAATGGAAATAACACACTGTAATTTATACTGTCTGTGTATGTGTGTGCGTGCATGTGTGTGTGTGTATATGTGTGTGCATGTGTATGTGTGTTACTACACTGCTGTATTTCTGAGAAAATTACATTTTCTGAGCTCCTGTTCCTGGACTTTCAGATTATTGCACCACAATACCTATTAGAGGTGGGAACACAGAGTCAGGAGTGGGAGGTTGCAGCGTTAAACCTTTTGATAATACAAATGTGGTAAATGGAGCTGAAATGCGACGTATATACTTATGTGCACCATTGCTCTCTGCTCGCACAAATAATAGGTTTAAATGCAATAGTGTCACACTCAAAGCTGTTTGGTCACTGGCATCAATGGTCGTCGATGATTCAATATTTCCCTGTGTCAGTATATATTTATATTTTCAAAATTTCTCCTTTTCTTAAAGTCTTGGGTATTTCTTTAGCGGGGGTGTAACGAGAATTATGTTCCTTCCCCGCACACAGTGTATTAGAAATCATATCAATACACATTCCAAGTAAGATTTTAAAATAAATAAATAAATATTGGGATGCATGAGCCCATATACCTAAACATACATTTATTAAGAGCATCTTTGTCTACATACATGAGCTACTCATTTCATCCAGCTCCAAATGATTTACAAAAAATAAAACTCCAGAAAAATCAAATTAGAGGTCTAGGTAAGCTGAATTGTAAATAATAAACCATACATCTTCTCTTTTTACCAAAACCGAGGCGAGAGAAAGGTAACCTGGTCTTAAATCAACCACAACAGTCAAACAAAAGCAGAAAAGATATTAATTAAAAATCCTCACACAGTTCAGTAATGACATTTAGGAGCCAGGCTGCAATTTAGTGAGGAAGCATAAGGCTGAGTAAACAAAAGCAACAGCCCTGCTGCCCGAAGACAGTTGTTCCTCTCCGTCAGGCCGAGCCGCACTCCCGCGCGCCCCCAGCAGATGGCATGTTCTCCCTCTGCCCTGCCTCACCCTGATGGGCCAGTCTGTCTGAGTTCTCAATGAATTTCCCTCTCTTTTCATCACTCTCTGATGTCCAGCTGCTCCTGTCAACACCTTCTTATAGCGTGTAATTCATCGCTACACATTGGCAGCTGAGGCCCCTCTGATGGACTTAAAACCGCCATCCACTGAGGGGACTACACCCAGAGCAAGAGTGCGCCTAATCAAGGGGAACTCCCCTTCAAAAGGGGGACGGGCACGGACAGATTGAGCCCAAGTTCCCCCATAATTATCATCCTACAGCCCCCAAGTTGCAAGCTGGTCCCCCCGAAACGGTAAACTGAAACAGCTACGTACACTCCGAATAAAGCTTGTCCCCGCGCATTAAGCGGCAGCTCCTCGGTTTTCACCTGCACTCGTTAACCATTATAGACGAGCGCCGTCCGACCAGGCAGCATTTGTTTAAAGGGTTTCCAGGATAGGTGAGGATTTTCTCTGCTTTGTACGATAACACGCTATAAATGTCCCCCCGCTATGGGTTTTGATTATTTCCGAGGTGGGAGAAAACATCTCCTGGAGGAACTTCCCAGAGCTTTCTAGAATTTTATTAAAAGCTGGCTGATTATTTAGGAGAGCGAGGTGCACGGCTGGCGCTCAGAGAGTGCAGCCCTCGTAGGGTCATGTTTAACATGTCCAGAGGCAATCAATTCACCTTAACCCCTCGCAGTACTTCACCGCTCTTCGCCTAAGCTGGCCTTAATAACCAGGCAATGGTGAATTACTGATAAGGCATTAGGGTCTCTGACCTTTACATTCTCTCCTCTGTATGAAGGGAAAAAATCCCCACCAGAGAGACAAGTATTTTTTTTCCCAATGCAGAATCACTGCTTAATGAAATAAGCCAAATGTCTTTTGAAGATGTTTGGTTCTCTCCAATAAATGGAAAAGGCTTTTCTGGTTGTGTTTATTATTTATGCTGTGCGTTTTTACAGATTTTGAATTAGATTTTTTTCCCTAAAATATTTTACGTCAAATAATGTAGTCGCATTGGAAGCGAATGCAGTGAATTTCATATTCAGATCTTATTTTTACCGATTGGTCATTCTTTCATCAAATTGCAAATCATCTTTAAAGTTTGAATACAAAGTGCCACATGAGTGTGGTAATTAAAACATAGAGCATTGTTTACTGAATTGTGTTTTCTTCTTGATAAATGCACTTTTATCATCTATGGAAGTTGTGATAAAATGAGTTAAATTATGTGTTTGCCTGCTGTAAATTAATTCACACTGCTTTCTGCTGAAAAATATGTCTTGCTTTGTGAACATGATTTTCTGTGGAGCAAGTGCTGAAATATGCTTCACAGGAAACAAAACACAATTCACTCATCAAGCACAGTCCAGATTGCATCTCATCATGACTTCTACATGCCAGTCACCACAAGCCAATACTTCCTCCTCCTATGTCTCAGTATGCATAAACAACATCGAAGTGTCTCTTTAAACGTACCGCACATTTTTAGCACGCGCCGTGGCGAAAAGACGATGACATATGGGCCACTCTCAATGTCTGGTTACAGACACTGATATCAATAACTCCGTTTTTTTATCCTTTAAAAGACGTGCAATGAGCTTCCGAACTACTACGCATGTTCCACAACACAGTCAACAGAGCAGAATAGCACTCACCCGCCAAGCACCCCAGATACACTATGAGGTGTGATATCCAGTGACTTCCAGTTCCACTGGATTCTATCTAGGGTCAAGAGATGAAAGGCTGCCATCATAACCAATTACAATGTAAGTGGGGACACTAGCGCTGGCGTTAAGGATGTCGTTCTATGAAGAAAGCTGTACTCAATTGGGTTCAGGTGCTAAAATGTAAAAGCTTCCAGGCACTTTGTAGGTAATTGAAAATCTATTTTTTTCAGAGTGAGGGGACTCAAATATAATATGGGAAGGGTCGAGAGGTGGGAAAGTTTTTATTTTGTTCTTGAGTTGATGAAATGGAGTGCGACATTTACCACAGGCAGGAGAGTCAAACACAAGACATGTAAACACAAAATATTGCTTGTGTTTACTTTTTATCCTTTGCGCAGGTTTACTGATCACTGTTGATCACATACTCTGTATATACTGCTTCATTAAGTAATGACTGATTTTGTAAAATCTAAAGACAGTTTGACTCCAAATATTCCCAATGAAGCAAATATATTGGCTTTCAGTTTTGCAGAATATAAATAATTATATTAGAAAAAGTCATGGCAAACATCAGACTTCATTCATATAAATATCCATTTGTAGTAAAAACCACTAAGATACTTGCATTGAAACTCTAAATGAATAGACTTTTTGCAGTTAAAATGTTTTATATTTTGTTATGTTATGTCTTCATTAGCAGCAATGAGGTGTTAAGGTAACATAAACAGCTTTAACAAGAAAATACATCTGCACATGAGTACAAGTACATAAATGGCCACGTGTCTTTCAACACTTCTTAGCCAGAGGGAATTTCTTTGCTTATATAAACAATACATTCTGATTCAAGCTACTTATACTTATTTTCAATGAATATATCTGCAATGATAGGGTTGTTGGACACATTTCTTAGTGGAACATATTTAGCATGTTTTGTCGATCAAATTCTGGCAGGTTTTTTTTTGGACTGTATATAGGCTCTATTAGCTATTTTACATCTGTACACAAAGCGCTCTTCAAGTACTTAATCTTTCAGATATCTGATACAGTAATAATGAACACTGATAAGTGCTCATTATGCCAGATGATTATCACATACAAAAACTGCAATCGAATGGGATATTATGTGGTTCATTTTAAGGTTATTGGGTATTTTCATAGCAGTTCTTTAACACGGTTGCATTGTAATAGTTTCTTTCAAGTAATGGAAGTGGAAAACTCAGTGTCTTAGCGCAACCCAAATCTTATTTCCACCTGCCCACTCATGTGTAAACAGTTAATTGAAAGCATTATCAGATACTTAGATACAATGATAGTTCGCCATCAAGGCTCTGACCCTGACACATCCTGCAGCTTACTGAACTTGGGGGGAAGACAGCAGCGTATGTCAGAATACAGGATATCCCTCCCCCTCGGTGGGAATATTCAAACCCCACAGGTGGATGTTGGGGTGGAGGTGGGATGTCAACTAGCAGCAGGTAAGAGTGATGCAGCAGCAGGAAATGTTACTAGCAGCAGTTGACAGTGATGGAGTTCAGCTGCAGGCAGATTCAAACTCTTGCAGCAGGGGCCGTGCAGGGGAACAACATATATAGCCCACATTACAGAGGTTTTAGGCAGTGGTAGATATGCAGGATTGTGTCTATGAGAATGAGGGCATGTCTTGAGTTGTCTGCCTGAACTAGCTCTGCAAACTGTTTCCCATTTTACTTTTTTTTTTCTGAAAAATTTGGACACAGAAATCTCATCAGATTCTGGGAAAGTTTCACATGCTGTCCTTAAAATTAAAAACTTCTTACATGGGAAACAACATATTGTATGCATATCCTTGATTCACCATTGTCTGCATTGTATACATACAGCGCAGTTAAGAAGCAAATGTTTTGTTAATGGGGGGAGAATATGTACAGAAAGCAAAAGTCACTGCAAAACACTAACATTATCTCATGGCAGCAGGAATGACATCGAAGGTAGCAAGGAAGGGTATTATGTTGAACATTTGCAGACTTGATTAAATGACGAAATATTTGATAAAATCAAAATAGTCAGGTGAATAGTCCTCATACTGAAATTCTTTTATGTGTATGCCACTGAGAGAGCTAAATTTGTGAATGAATAAGATGGTACATTGATGGAAACATTGAATTGGAGTGTTGTGGGAATCACTGAGCAGGTACTGAGAGTGTTTTTGTCACATTATGATCAGTCTTGGAAGAAGTCATTGGACTTGATAATGCATGAATAGGCACACTGAATATGTCATGGTTTGTAAAAGAATGTAATGCACTCAAGCTTTAGAAAATTCAAAAGTATGGCATGCATTATTTTTTATAGAGATGTACTGTAATGACTTTTTCAGGTGCCATTTTGTTGTGGTGACCTGAGAAAAAGCAAGATAGTGAATCAGAGAGAATATGTATTGAACATCAAATTCTCTTCGTCCTTTGGGCGAACTGGGAAAGATGCAATTTGGGATTTAAGAATCAGGCCTGTCCTGTTACATCCATCCTGTTGAGAAACAAGATGAATCCTATTTGGCTGGACATTTTACCATTTCACTGGGAACTTGTTGCGGTATACACTGATCAGCCACAAGATTAAAACCACCTGCCAAATATGGAAAAGGTCCCCCTTGTGCCGCCAAAACAACTCCATCAAACTGATGTCACTTGAATTCCCAAACTAAGGGTTTCCCAGCAGAACATTTCCTAGAGTATCACACTCCCCCTCCACCAGCTGGTCTTCTTCTTGCACTGTATCTTGATGCCATCTCTTCCCAGGTAAATGGTGCACACGTACCCTGCCGAAGTACACTATAGGCCAGAAGTTTGGAAGCAAGGCCATTACAGGTCAAAAATTTGGAAGCAACTTCAAGTTTCAGGTCACAATGCCTTTCTTAAAAACCAGTATGAAATCTATGGATTTTGGGATGTATTTACTGCATAATGTGACTTTTCTTTCATTGATATGCACCATTTTCCTCTATTTACCTTTAGGTACTGTATACACTGATGTTACCAGACCATTGCTGAATAAATGTTAACAAAAGAAAGGAGGGGCTTAGTTTTGGGTTGAGAAGATTTGCAAGAGTCACAACTTCAGTGAAAAAGTAAAAAACAAATCACAGTTTGCATTATTCACCTTATGTCATGGTTCACAGCCCACCGGATACCAATGGAAATACGGCGGGCACTAGGACCATGGGCCTAGTAATATGCGCCTGATAATTTGAGTAAAAATGTATTCTGATAAGTGACTCTTTAAATAATAATCATGCTTATTTTGTCGCAAACTATGCCAGTGAAACTATGATCTTTTTTTGTACAAATTTGATCTTGCTTCCAAACCTTTAGCCTGTAGTGTACATGATGTAAAAGAAAATGGGACTCACTGGAACAGGCGACCTTCAAATGCTCCAAGGTCCAGTTCTGAAGCTCAGGTGCCCATTTGGGGTGCTTTTAGAAGTTGACTGGGGTTAGAGTGGGCACTTTGACTGGTCTGCAAGCTAAAAGTGCAATACACAGTAGGGTATGATGCACTGTGTGTTGTGACACTTTCCTTGTGTAAATGTTGTAGAAATTCTCAGTGGCTTGTGCCACAGTAGCCCTTCTGTTGGTTTGGACCAGAAGGGATAGCCTTCATAGCCCTCGTACATTGATGAGCCTTGGGCGCCAAAACCTTGTGGCTGGTTCATGGCTTGTCCCTTCTTGGAACACTGTCAATAGGTTCTCACATCTGCTGACAGGAAGCACCCCAGGAGCCGGTTTCACCAAGATATTTCAGACTGGTCTATAGGGTTGCAGCAGTCTAAAATTTGCTCATAGATTAGTCTAATGCAAGTTATATCGTTTCACAAAAATAAAGACTGACTAAGTTTAAGCCAGAAAAATTAGACACCTCACCCCCAGGCTAACTTAGGCATTAGACCTATGTTACCATGGTAACAAATCAGTTACACCCTCTGACCAGTGGTACTCAACAAAAAAAAAACTGGAGCACATGAAAGACAGAAAGAAAGAAAAACATGGCTCATAATTTGGGGTTTGATGGTTCTCTCAACTGTAGGATTCACACTATTTACGGTAGCGGCAATTTTTTTCAATATCAGGTTTTTTGTTGTTGTTGTTGTTGTTACACTCCTCATTGAATTTTCTGAGTAAAATTTCTTGGCATGTATTGAATTCTTCAAGGAGACAGAAGTTTTCTGCTGGGGTAAAGGGAGCTGAACGACTAGATGCGGCCATTTTCTTTTATAATTTGAAAAAGGTCTTAATTTACCCAGAATTCATTGTACAGTAGTCCTACTTAAGATAGTCAAGAACTAAACTGCTTTGTGAAATGGCTGAATTTAGACGTCTATCTGAAGTCTGACTAGTGCTTGTGTCTAACTCATAGTCAGAGTCTCTTTGTGAACCAGCCCCAGAAGTCTATCACTTCAAACATGTTCTAACCCACTCATCGGGCCCTAATGATTTGGCCCTTGTCAAAGACGTTCCGTTCCCATTTCTCCCACAATCAACAAATTGAATATGAGAACTGACTGTTCGCTTACCATCAAAGATCTGTCTGCAAATCTGGACATGTGTTGTTATGAGATAATCATTATTTGTTGCATCTATCAGTGTTTTTAATTTTTTGGCCCATCGGTGTATTAGTAAGATAAGTAAGATCTGTGTAAACTTTGTGTAAACTTTCAAGAAAAATAATCAATGCCCCCACCGGAAAACAAATTGGAATATACTGAACTTAATGTAATCACATGTAGCATGTACTTTCCTCAGAGCATTGCTGCAAGCAAAGGTTGTATAAACAGAATTTGGAATGAAGGCAGACTTGTTTGGTGACTTATGCAATTTTTACTTATGTTTTACTGACTCCAATGTGGCTTATCACCTTCCAAGCTCACAGAGTGTTCAGTATTGAGCCCCCACTGACAGTGACTAATTTCACTAATCAGGTAAAACTAGTAAACCCAATGAATATTCCAATTGCTACTCAGCTTCATTATTTTAAAAAATCAACATAAGTACTGACAATGATTGCAAAAGAATTCAAAGCACTGAAGTACTTTAACAAAATTTTACCCAAAAAGGGAAATCAGCCTTCTTGACTTTTTCTGAAGGATGCATTGATTGACTTACATGACCAGTCATAAGTTTTCATACACCTACCAATTTCAAGCTGTCAGAGATGGGAATATGAAATTTCAATGCTTTTGTTGACAAAAAAAAAGAGCTAACTTCTCAGACTGATCAATGTAGGCCACCTTTTGCCTGGAAACTGCCGAACAGATTCAAGGTATTTTCTTCTAAAAGGACATTCATATGATTTCAAAGCTTCACTATTTATGCGAATCAGGAGATTCCCAAGAATATGCTGCATTTGTGCTTTCTACTTCATTTTCTGGTCCAATTTGCTCCAATCTAAGTTTTACATCCTTTGTTAAAAACAGAAATAATTAGTTTACCTGCATATTTTGCCAAATACAATTTTTTAAAATTAACTCTACCATTTAGGTCTCTATCCTTAATTTAGAAATTCTTTGTGACTTTCCACCATTGACATCTTGAATTACAAATGCTAACATTTCTATAAAATTCCATACAAAACAAAATACGTAAGTTATTCAACCATTTCTGACCGGTAGTGTATGGGTGCTGTTGTTTGATATGCTGTCCTGGTAAAAGGCAGCCTCAGTTCATTGTAAACCTTCATTCCGCCATTTGTGATTAACTGACTTCCTCACTCTACAGTTATGGTGCCAGCACAGGAGTTGAATCAGGTTCTAGTTGAGGTCAGCAATGTAAGGCCAGGGTCACAGAATTACTGGGAACGTTCATCTGCGCAAGTGCATGGTTCTCATCAGCAGATCCTGGATTTTTTAATATTTTTTTCCACAACCTAAACATCAGGCCATCTGGGAACTCTGTACTTTCCAATATTCCCTTTAAAGTTGGCTCGGTTCAATGTCTCCAGAATAAATGGCACAACGATGTGATTCAAATTCATGATTCATTATCTGCATGGAAAATAAATTAAGCCAGACAGACCATAGAGCAGTATAATAACTAAAAGCAGAAGAAGTAAAGCACTTGCATGTAGGGAATCTGGCATAAAACAAGGCCTGTCAGCCATTTGGTTCCAGTAGTACCAGTGCCCCCCCCCAAAACCTCTTATTTAGTAGAGCTAAAAACTCCCCATATGACCATAAACCTGAGTAAGAATTGTCATACAGTGGCCTTAGCCTCAGGACTAGCCTTCTGGGGTTTCTGTTCTGAAGGCCTGTACTTCATGTTCAGTAGGGTATGATACCTCCTCTCTAATTTCCCTTCACATGAGGTGCATCCCAGCCATTTGCAATAAATGGAAGAGTTAGCTATTTGGATGGTCCTGTAGTCTTAATATTGGAAACAGCCACAGGAATCCCAAGATAATAGAAGTTAAACTAAGAAATTGGGTGTTAGAAGATAGTTGGGATTTACTTGCCCTTGACAGTATCCTTGATGCTCTAGCTTTGTCCCATAACACCCACAGGCATGAAAGAGGATTTCTGCCCCTTTACGCAGCATATGTTGGTTTTTTTCCTTAGGAAGCAAAGTCAAATGGAGGGCTTCCTTGCGATGGCATGGAGAAACATGCCAGCTGAGAGGGACAAATTTCTTTGTTTCCCTTAAGGTTTTTAAGGAACGGAACTTAAATGGCAAGATATGTCCATTTTAATCCATTATTTGGTGCAAATCTGCAATTTTCAGGACACAATCAACCCCTTGGGAGATGTTGGATATTACTTTATATGGATAGGTTGTTATTTATGACTCATCTTAGAGAATTTTACTATGTCTTATTCAAAAGTGAATGAAGATTAATCAAGTTTTCCATTGCCTGATCTAAGACAAAGTCTAAGACTATGTCGCACTAAATTAATTCACCAAAAAGGCAGTGGAAATGTTATTGTCTATTTGAAGCTCTTGAAAGATCCCCCTAACCAACTGTCTGCCTCTTCCCCTGCTTCTCTGGAGTGCAGAGTCTATTCAATGATTGGCAACAATGTCTATACGATGAGCTGCATCACTTTTAAGCTCATTAGCCCCCCTACACCTGAGACCTTTTCCGAAGCTCTCATGTAGCTCCCTATTCCCCCAAGACAAGTGAATTATAATAAGATACTATAACTTAACTGTTGGAAGCTACACTGCAAGCACCTTTCAGCAGGCTATCAATAATAGTGGCCAACCACTGCTGTGTCTATAGGCACTTCCTTGTGTTTGTTTGTGGTGCTATGTACACAATTATAGGGCCCAAAGTGACCTGATGCCTATCTTAGACCTAAATCCATATCAGTACATTTGGATAAAGCCAATCTACTTGTCCACTTAGCTGTATTGTTCTTATGCCATGAGAAAATTCATTAGTCAGGATTAAAGGATCTCAAATGATTGCCATTGCCATTTTTTGAAAACCCTGTTCAGGCTACATCTTTTCAAAGTTGCTTCTTCCAAACTCATGCAAGTCAGTAGGACACCACCAATTTGGATGCCTCTCAAAATCAATTGAAGTGAGCACAGAAGTTATTTTAGCATTTCAGTAAAACAATTTACAGTCCTGTACAAGTGCTAGGATCTACGCCATAGCACTGCCAATAAACACTCTATGCATTCATGGTGTGGTAGAATATGATGAACCTCAATATGCTGCTGTGGGTCTGTAGCTATGGGTTCGATATAGAAGTTCTAGCCAGATGCTTCCTTGTGCAAACATCTTACACAGGTAAGTTATTTAACCAATTGTTCACATGCTGTTTTAAAACTCACAGCTGTAAGTATAAGGGGAAGGGGTTGGCAGAATATGTTGACTCAGCTTTTTACATGAAGATGGGCTCATGGTGCAAAAGTTAAAAATGGCAGGCTTTGAATCCAGACAGTGCTTGTGTGAGAGGCAGCTAAATTGTGTCTCAGGCTCTTCATGAGACACGAAAAGCTATATATGTGCATGGTTATAGTTCTCTCTGAGTTGCAGCATCAGCTTACATGCACATTGATTATTTAGGGAACTAGCTCAGCTCCAGGGAACACTTAGACTTCTAAAATGACATGTGCAGATTTCTGGCTGTATGCATTGTCCAATTTAAATTCAGTAACATTATTCCCTATTTCACACATCATGCTCTCACTCACCATACAGATAGTTTATTAAGCATTTTCATGAATGTATCCTGTTCCTGGACAAAAAAAACCCACAAAGCTTTGGGATTAACATCCCTCCATTGGACCACTATAGTCATTCAAAATGACTCCCCCAGCCTCTACAGTTCACTAGGACACACAAATGGATATTCATGTCTCTCCATATATTGTCGAAAATAAATTGTGTATAGGCTTAATGGCCATTAAGAATGTGTTCTCCTTGTTAGATCAAAGGCTATTTTACTGTACTGTTTATTCTGTGTGGGACTGCACCATGTTGTTATTCTGTTGTCCAAAGAGGATTTTGAGAAGGAGAAGGCGGAGCAGACCCTGCCTTGTCGAGGAATATATGTGTGAGCGCAGAAATGCATTCGCTCAGGAGGGGGTCCTCCTCGAGATGTACCTGACAGGCCTGTGCTGACTCTCGAAAAGGCGGCCCTTCCCTTATCCCAGTCTATCCCCTTCCTCCTCTCAACACATCCCTCTCCCCTTTTTTTCCCCCCCGCCCGTCTCTGGACAGGTTTCACCATTTAAATTTGAAATTTATTTGTCCTGCCCTGTTAATAATAGATGAGAGAATAGAGTTGGTGTCCCTTCAATAAACTCCCTCCTCACTTTAATTAGTGAAAAACAGCCTGCTGTGGACGCCAGCTCCTGCTCAATGTTGGTAATTAAAACTGAAACCACTGAAAGAAGAGGGGGGAAAGCTCTATTTTTATCGGCCTGGCTGTTTGGCGCTGAGTGCCCGTGGAAGGCTTCGCAATAAAGAGTGATAATGAAGGTGTGAAACCTCTGGGGGACGACTGGGCGGCTGCTACAATGGCTGCGCTCACACCAGACTGAAATTGGGGGAGCAATTAGAGGGAGCCGCACGCGGACTAGCCATCGGAGATTAGTTAACACCTCGAGAACGCTGCGCCGGGATGAGCTCGGGTGTTTTTTTTTTTGTCCCCCCCACCACCCCTCTTACTGTCTCTCTTTCTCTCTCTCTCTTTCTGTCTCTTCATTCTTTTCTTGCAAAAAAAAATGTGGCACACACAAAAAAAAAAAAAAAAAAAAAAAACAACACAGGGGACATTGAAAATCTCTGTTCCATCTCTGTTATCTCTCGTTTGTGTCTCTGGGCAAAGAGCTCTTATTTTTTTTCTCTTTATTTTAAGGAGTATTTACCACAACGCTTCTACACGTGGAAGCACTGAGTCTGGACTAAGGTGGAGCGTCATGACTGTTATCAGTCATGATTGGTGTTGATAGAAATGTCAGCCTATTGCCATGAAATAGCTATTAAAATAAATAAATAAATACGCTGACCAAAACTTACCCCAGATTTAATAACAGCATTTAAAGAGTTCAACTTCGATGTATGCAAATGAACGAGCACACCTGTACACACATGTATATATGCACACAGATTTCACAAATTATTTTAGTTTCAGCTCACAGGCACATCACTATGTTTGCGTAATTGTTTATCAATTATGCATCAGTGTTGCAGTTTTACTCTTTCAGGTCAGTGACGAAGGGTTGACTGGAATTAGAGGAGGCAAAAAAATCCTTTTCGACTAATAAGAACTTCTGACCCATTTTCCTTGATTTGCCGGTTTTCCAATGATTAGAAAAATCAACAGGCAGTTAAACACACAGATTCCTTCTTAATACAATGTAGTGGCGATCAAATAGTAAATTTAATTGAGAAAAACATTTTATTCACATCACCAAAAAAGATTGACAACCCAGTTAACTTCCTCATTTGCTTTTATCACCTCCTCAATGCAAGCTATCCAACCTGCATTTCATAACTGTTTAAGTTATATAAAAAAAAAATAAAGATTAGCAACAAGTATCCACAATTGAATAACACTATTTGAAATGCAATTTCATGTAATGTTTATTTAAAAGTAGGATGGACAACATGTCAAGACCAGTCATTAGTTGAAAGGATCTTTTCTACGCCTCCTCAATTTTCAGCTCAGCAGCCTCCTGTTTCAGGTACAGCTCAGCACAGTTCAAACTTGGAAAACAGCTTTTTGAGGCAAAATTAAAGATGACAAAACAGTTGTTGAGGCTTATAAAAAACTGAATACAACAGAAACAAGTGCTTCAGACAAGCACAAAACTCTGGAGAAAAACTGCACGACTGGTGACAAGTTACCAGTCCTATACACCAACAATTTTCTAGTCATCTGAGATGGAAAAATTATTTAAAGCATTTTTTGTTTTCCAAAAAAAAAAAGAAAGTAAATCTAAATATTAGATTTATAAAAGGGTTAACCATGTGCTGTCATAACTACTAATCACATGAATGGCTTTTTACTAAAAGAACAGTCACATGGCTCCAAAAATTTACAACAAGGACTTCCCGGGAAGTTCCAAAGGACACAGTGTTTACCTGTCCATTTACATTTCTACGTTTTAACTCCAAAATTTATGTCACTGTCTTAAATTTTACTTAAATTCTTTTTGACTTTGCTCCATTCACATACATTGAGCAAAAGGTTGGTTATGTGACTTAAAACATGAGTACAGTTAGTAGTTCAAATGCTTTTGTCTGGTAGTGTACATTTTACACAAATGTAAAAGACTGACAACAGAGTGAAATAGGAAGCAACAACACTCCTGTCATGATACAGCCACTTTTCAAAATGGCATGCCAATCCATACAGAGGTCAATTTCCATGAGTAACTGAATAAATTGGGATCTTAAAAAATTATTTGTGAATGTTTGTCATGGTTAAATATACTGTATAGTGCAGAAATATTGCCAAAACAAAATAAATAAACAGACACCTGTATGAGTGAACCAAAATGGCAACTGTGCTAAAATTATGATTTACCTGTCACTTTCATATAAATATTCAACACAAGTAATCATGATTGCATGTAATAAACGTGGGTATTATAATCCATAAATATAATTGACAGAGCCAATGAAATGATAACATACTGGTCAATAAAAGAGAAATGGTATATATTGTATTCTCATGCACAGTTTCAGGAAAATGTTTGTCGGAGTTGATGCCATATTTTGAATGTTATTTGGGTCTGTGCTTGAGAACTGGCAAGCAGCCGAGAACTCTTTCTTGAATTTACGTGCTTTTAATTCATTTTTATCTCTAACTGCCTTATTGTCACCTCATCGCTTAGAAATGTAATTTAAAAAATGCATGCGGTTAGGTTATATAAGGGGTTCTTATGCAGTTTTCCTTTGTCCAGAGTTTCTACTGTAAAGTTTTTTGAAATTCTTGCTTACTGAAAGACCATGAAGTTAATACTCCTGAAAATCTTCCAAGCTGAAGGATAAAATTAAAGGTGCTCTGATGAGGACCAAGGCTCTGATGTGTTAGCTCTGACTGCATGAAAAAACAATGATAACAGTAGCAAGTACTTGCAAAGTACCTGCACAATTGGACTACACAATGCTAACATGGCTGACTTCTGCAGGTTAACTTGATAATAATTAAAACAAGGTGGGATGCAGGCTTGCAAGAAATGTTACCCGAGTTGCTTGTTTTTCTGAGCAGAACTGCAGCATAAATGCCTAATAGCCAATAAAGCTAATTAGCTCGTGGACCATTGAAATGTTTTCAGAAAAAAAAGGCTCTCAGCAAGCCAAGTGGGCTTGTAAAGTAAGCTGGTAAGCATAATTAACATTAGCCAGTTAAGATGTTCACCTAGCTATGCTTAAACATGGCCTGATTGGTTGGTATGCCAAGCGAGATAGTATGGTGGCCATGAAGGGCAATTCTCACTCCCTCAGATTTCTGCAAAGAACTATTGCTCACTGTATAGTCTGCTCTTCATACAGAATAGCCAGAATTTTGTATAGAATTTCCTCCTCCATGAACTGAATAGTTTGGCATGGAACAGCCTATGAATTCTGAAAAACAGCCAGTTAAGTTCTCTCTAAGATAGCTGAGCTGTCTGGAAAGATATTCTGTTCAAATTATGTGACAGTGACCAGTATGTCTCTTTGTTTTGACAGCTGCCCACTGTCAGTTTACCAATTTGACAGTGAACATTTTGAATGTGTGATGTATCAAACACATTTTCATTCAATTTCTCAGTTGCTGGAATAAAAGTGCATAAGGCACATTTCTTACAGTATTTCATATGACCATGTGTGTGACATGGGACAACGGGAGCTCTGCAGGAGTGGTCTCAGATCATATGATTCACACTAGCTAACATACAGTTGCTGGAGGAGACAGATGATGTGTGTGGCCAGGATGGAACCAGTAGTCACTTTGGGGTGAAAAATCTTGTGAACAAATGCGTGTCCAACCAGGAAAAAGTTCAGCAAGTTTCGGTGGATATAACACATCTGTAATATTTGATGAACAAAACATCAGGAAGCACTGCCCAGGTATCCACAGGTATCTTGTCATAAACTCACCTTTACTACGCAGTGAAAGAATCCAAGAAGTGGTTTCATACAGCAGTAAGCATAAGAATTCGTGATGCATTTTTTTTTTTTTTTTTAGTTTGGTTCCATGCTACAGCACTTTGAGTTTAGAGGAATACAGTGACAATCAAAAATACTACGCAGATTAATGTCACCCTTCCATCAAATGGGACTTTGTCCATCTTTTAATGGGTCAAATCTAGACTTTCTCAATCATAGATATAGTCACGCCATGGAAATTCTACTCTGTTCACAATATCTCATCAAAGTAAGCCGTGATTCTCTCTCTAGAAAAAAATCCCACCCAAATAATCTAATGCCAGCAAGCATTTTTCTCAGGCTGTGATATCACAAATCAGGAACTTTTTGAATCTGCCCTACCCCCTTCTCCAGCAGTTAGAAGAGTGTTAGCTATTGACAACCAATAAAACCAGGCTAGGCTCCTCCCACCTCCGACTGTGGACACACCCTATTCTAGTGCCCCGTCCCAAAACTTGCAGTTACGTTACTCTCGTTATTTGGGTCAGGCAGGGGCGGTCGCCATTTTGGTTGTTGACATCACGTGACTACATTTCCAGCAGTAAGTTGTAACACGCTCGACTGCCCCGAGATTTTACAAAATTTGAGCAAGTTTTTGGTGTTGATATCCAACTTGTGTGGTATTTTTGGACAGCGCAGGACTCGCTCTACTTGTTATATGCTGAAACATTATGCTTATCTCACGAATTATCCAGCAAAGTTAACAAACGTGCTTGACACCATTGTTGCCAAGGGTGCTACTTTTTGTAAATATCCCACAATATACTTTCTGTTTTCCCATTCTCTCAAATCATACTCTACCGATTCTCTGTGCCAAATTTTATTAAACTAGGACAACACGTTCGCATTTTATGCCATGTCATACTCTTGCCTGTAAATCTACCATGTTTCTAACCCTTGCTGCATATGATTTTATCTGTTTATGTCTGCAGTTCTTTTGCATGATGACTTTTAGCATCATATAGAATAAAGCAATCATTTTTATCCTTTGGTCACATGTCCTTTGCATGCAATGACTATGATGCAGGCATCATCAGGCATTGGATATGTTCCAGGTGATACTCCACCAGGTCTGTACTGCTGTTATCTTCTGATAGCCTACTGCTTGTTTTCCAGGACTTCTGATGTGCATGTCTTTGGACTGGTGATAGAAACCAGAGCACCTGGAGGAAACCCAAACGAACACAGGGAGAACATGCAATCTCCACACAGAAAGGCCCCAGGCCAGATTCGAACCCACAACTTTCTTACTTCTAGCAGTCCGCTAATGTGACAATGGAGGATTGTTACCAAGTTCCCATCAAGCTCCTCATTCCTCCTATGGGACAGTTCGGCTCTGGCGAAGTTTGCTCTCCTCCTGGCTGTTCTCCCAGTAGCTACGGATTGACAGCTCAGCTTTGCCTGTTACTTCTGTGTTGAACTGCACTATCTTCTTCTGGGGTTCCGTCCCCACCTCTTCTTCTGGGGTTTCATTCCCAATTATACCATACTGCTGTCAGTAAATCTACTTCTTGTGCTCAGCCTATGCAGTTCATTCCTGGTCTGCAACATCACAGCAGGTTTTAATTAAAAATAAGCATTTGGAACTCTTAAAGTTAAATAGATCAAAAAATTGACCTGAGAAATGCTAAAATTTAGTTGACTTTACTTGCAAATTTATTTTCTATGTGCAAAATACTGAGCAGTTAATATGACCAATCGTGCTTGATCTGCATAATGATCTGATGCAATAAGTTGTGTTATTGTTTTTAAGTAGCTCAAGCATGATATTTGTATCAGTGCGGAAACATTACTCTAGCCACTCCAGAATTCAAGAATTGCTTGTCTGTCTTCCATAAATTCTGTCCAATTTCATATTTATACTACTTATTGCCATGCATATCTTGTTAGTCATTTCTCCCTGCAAATGAAAAGAAATAGTGAATGATTTTGATATATGGAGATACTCTCATGTGACCCCAAAAGTGAAAGAATCTTCTTTCTTTGCCTTGGGCATATTAATTTCATTGGGATAGAAGGATTTAGCAAAGAATTTGCTATAAGGAAAATAATAATAATAAAACTCAATATTGAATCTACCAAATTGAAGCTCTTTAAAATTTAATGCAAGCCAACTCTGAGGTAAAAATGGTTAGATATGATACTTACAATGAAAATTTAAACCTTTCCATATACCTTTAAGTAATGTATCTATATGAAATAAATTAACAATGAAGGGCTCTGTCTCTCTTAGAGTGTTCCTCAGTCTAAAACCTTATTATTCATATATGATTCTGAACAAAGTGACTTACTATTAAAGTGAAGAGAAATCTTACCAGGTAGTGTTTATGTCAATAAAAATTGTATTGAATACACTGCACACCATGGGGTATAAAAAACAAAAGTGGAATAGTGATAACACATAAAAACATGCAGTGTATGTATGCATGTTTAATCTATGGTCACTGTAACTGTGCACAATACAGGAGGCTTTTCTTCAACGAACCACAGTCAACCTTAGAATTAGGTCATAATTAGATTTAGTCCACATTTTCCTTTTTGAAGTAATACTTCAGTGATCTGTTGTGGTTGATTTATTTGTATTTTTCTGACTATTAGTATATTGCAAGTTAGGAAAAATGTCTGTTCATTTTCAAATTACCAGCTCAAAATCCAATATAATTACAGTGGGATCCAGAATCATTTGCACCCTTGACTGGAAATGCACTAATAACCCTTATTAAAAAACATTCCCAATTTGAAATATTTTAGTACAAATGCAAATAAAATCAAAAAGCAAGTAAGATCAAAAAGTGCAATCACTTATATTGAAATATTCTACTATATTAAAAACACTAGAACGACACACTATTGGATGCCATAACAAGTGAATGCGATTGTGAGAAAATAAATACTTCTTGCAAATTTGATGACTGCAACAGATTTCAAATAAGTTGGCGCAGGTGGAATTCACAAATAAGTTGCAATAATGAGGTTATACGAAACACATTAAGTTTAACAGTTGAGCTAATCGTGCTATTAAGCAGCAAGTACCTATACCACTCAAGCAACAATTGACAGTATTGGCAGTATTGAGCACGATGTTGCAAAACACGCTCAACTAAGGGAGAGAAGAAGAAAAACTCATCCATCTTGGATTTTACATGGGCTGTATTTAGTTGAATGTAAATACCCGTTACACGGACGGGAATAAGTTGCGTTTTTGCAACTTTAAATGCACCTTACAACGGTATAAAGTTGCTTGAAATGTAGCGGACAAGTTCATCTAGCATCCATTGCATTCCGTCTGTCAAAATTCTTCCAGTGGGTAATTTTATCAGCCGTTAAAGCTGAAAATGGTCGCCTCGCTAGCCTAGTGATCCAGGACCATGACACTTAGTATGATGGTCCTGGCAGAGCTAACATTTTTAAGATTTTTACACATTTGACTAACATTAGTCCCATTCTTAGATTTTTGCTAACCAACAGCCCTCCACAGCTCAGTCCACAGGTTTTCAATTGGATTGAGATGTTATGAATGTGATGGCCTTTCTAGCACCTTATTGTCCTGGAACCATTTCTGTTTGGATTTGAGGTATGGCTTTGGTCATTATTTTCGCCTAAAAATCCTTCTAGCGGAAGCAGCCAGATTGTCAACCAAAAACTGAATAATCCATTAGGCCATTGATCGATACCTGTGCCCCAGGACCTCTAGAATTAAAACAACCCCAAAAAAATCACTGATCCACCACTATATTTAGTCGAGCCCCCGGAGGAGGGCCCCCGTAGGGATTTGCGAGACTATCGTAATCACCGTGTGAGTCTGTCTGTCTGTCTGTCTGTCTGTGTGTATGTGTGTGTTTCCGGGCAGATATCTCCAGAACCACTTGACCGATTTCAATCATCTTTCACATGTAAACACCTTGGGCTGACCTCACGGCATGACATAAATTTCAGGCTGTTGGGCGAGACTATGAATTCTCTGAATGCTTGTTCATTATGGTTTTGAGGTACCTTTCTAAGATGGTACCTTGGCCTGCAAGTTTGATATGGTGATTTGTGGGGATATGTCTGCTTCCCATTATCCTTCCTATCATGGGGGCCAAAATGTGTTGGCTTACCTGTCAGGTTTTTGACCACTCCATACTTATTACATTTTTTATTTATTGCCCTGGAAGTGCACAGTGATATATTCATTGTAGATCTTGTTGTAGCCATTACCATATTTATGAAGGTCTGCGACTATAGCATTTTAATTATTGAAGGACAAAAATGTTTTTAAATGATGAATAAAACAGCTGTCCATTTTATAGAATTTTCATCATTTATGTAAAATGACATTTTAGCACTGCTTTCCAAATTTTATGCATCCAGGATATTCATTTTACTAAGGGATTATTCCAAGTAGACATCCTCATGGACTGCAACATTTCCCATTTAATGACTCCAAACTTGGATACCACTTTGAATGGTGGTATATATGTGTGTGTCTGCTTCACCCATATGTAAATCAACGTGGTAAAATTTTTCTACACTTAGACATTATTATCAAAATATTGAGAAAAAAAAAATCCAATTTGATTTGAATGGCCTACTGGAAAGGTAAATACAATGTTTGGTAGGAACACCCAAAAGGGTGCTCACTCAGGATCTACGTTTCTAATGAAGTTGATTGAGGAAATATTAATAACGTCAATAATGTAAACACTGGCTTTTATTGCACACTCACAAATACACAAATGTATATGCATCTAAATGTAACATGAATTCATTTATTTGTGACTCCAACTCTGACCATTAAAAACAAACGTAATTTTTTTTTTTTTTAATATCATTGCAGACAACTTCGTTCTACGGGCATACCTCATGAAACTGTAAATCGTTCATGAAAAATAGGATATGATTGTAATAAAGGACAATATTACTTTCGAATCTGTGTGATTACATCATACACTGGCGGGATTTTTTTTTATTTTACACGACCATGAGTAGTACTATAATGTGCCATCATTGCCTGGTTTGGTATTTAAAAGTTATTCTTTATTTTTTAAATAAGGATCCAAAAACCCTTGGCATTAATTTGAAATAATTATTTATTTGCCTTTTAAAGTGAATTTCCTTGAGGACAACAGATGAAGTGAGTGTGAAAAAAAAACTAAATCCATCAGTAGTAAATCTGCTTAGAGTATTTCTGCATTTTGTGTTTGAGCAGAGAATTAATACCGCACATCATAGAAACCCAAAGTGAAGTGTTTTTGATACAGTGAATGCTAAAATGGATTAGTAAGATTTATTGCAAAGACAGCTGTGTGTCAACTGCTTTCAGCTAGGCAGTGGTATTTTAGCTCCTTTGAACATTCATATACTTTATTTTAAGTTCGTGACATGCCTAGTACATCCATGGAAGTGAAATTTAAACACTAAATTTTGTCTCCGAGGAAACAGAGAGTGGTGCGTTAGGGTTATATACAGTCTAACTTTATTAGGTACACCTGTCTAATTATGAATAGGCCCTCCTTTTGCCTGTAGAACTTTTCACAGCATGGTCTCAACAAGGTGCCAAAGATGCTCCTTAAGAAATTTGCCCCATGCTGACTTCATCGCCTCATAAAGTTTCCGCAGAGTTGTGAGTCAAATATTTTTGTTGTGAACCTCCCATTCACCCTCATCCCTAAACTCCTCAGGTAGATTGAGATCTTCATCCATTCCAGCCATTAGGGTTTACATGACACGTTTTCCTGCTGGGCCTAGGGCTGATTATCGTTTTGATATTGAGTCCAAAACCAATAACTGATAACATTATGAAACCTTATTCCATGAATGACTTCTATATGTAACATTTTATATAATACGTAAATAGTTGTGAATATATACTTAACCCATTAGAACAATAACACATACATATTCTGTACCTGCTGGTTTGCTGCCCTTCACTGAAGCTGCATCACATTTATACTGAGAAATACTCAAACCCAGTACGCCATTTTTTTATGGCCAAAGCATTACATCAAATGGAAAATATCAACATCTTGAGCATCATTCTATACACACTTATAATTTAGCAGGACAGACTTGAGATTGTTGTTAACCTTTGGATTCTTCCGAGAAGAATCTGGTAGTTTTGCGACAGGAAGCGATAGTGCAACTATGGTGCTACTGTCAAACCGGTTAGTCCAAGATGACTTAATTACCAGTGGCTGCAGTGGGGGTTTGACTCCATTAAAGCCAATCAGATTATTCACTGCTATTCGCTTTAAATCCAGTGTCTTACCGCCATGGCAAACTGGCAATTCTTTCAGCTATCAGCAATTCTATCAATTAGTACTTGGCTTGCATTACTGCTGCCTCCTTGGTCCTCTGAGAACCACGCTCCTGTGTGTAAGCGGTTGAATGATGTGAGGTGAAGACGGAATGACTTTCAAAAAAGTTGTGATGACGGGAGATACTATAGAACAGGGCTGCCCAAATCACTGTCTTCGAGGGCCGAGAAATGCTTATTTCCACCCTCCCTTTGCCTTGGAGTCAAATTTGATGACAGTCTGGCCAATAAGTGGCAATAACTGTTCACCTAATTGCCTGGAAGGATAGAAAACCAGGGCTGGAATTGGATTCTTGTGCAGCACTGCTATAGAAGCTGTTGAAAGCACAAGATTGAAGCAGTGCAAGTTGCAATGGTCATACGATGAGGGAATGTTTGTTCGTTTTAGCAACACTTGGGCACTGGCTTTTCTACCTGACATGACTGAGGTCAAATCAAAACTGATACCCACACACTATTCAGGATCAAGCAGCAGTGGCTCTAATATTTACAAAATTTTGTCAGCTATTCCATTACATGACACATTCTCCATGGCAAAGAAGGCAACAGCTTGCTCTTTCAGGCTGCCATTATTGAAGTGCCTCATGCAGACTGCAATTGATTCTACCTTTGATATGCCTTTATACTCTAATGCTAAATTAGCATAGTGTGTGTCATCCTTTGCATCCAATTTGACTTTGATATTTTGGGGGAGAAGTTTTGAGGAGCTCATTTTGAATGTCTGGGCCTATTATCCTAGCATGTTAGAAGCTCCTCAAGGCACTTCTTTATCCTGAGGTCATATGCACAAACAAGTTTGAACATTTCAATGAGGTTTCCTCTGTTAAGGCTCTCTGCGTTTTTGCAGTGGGCGCACAGCAAAATGCCTCATTTTGCTCAAAGAAGCAAAATGTCAGTCATGACTTTGACGTGAGGCCAGTTTCTTTCAATGAAGTCATCTGCTTGAGCATGTTTATCTTTAGTGACCAAAGCAAAATATCACTTCTTCTACCCCCCCTTAGTGTCCATGAAATTTTTGAGTCTGGTAACACAAGCAGCATGTACTTTACATGTTTTCTCCCAAGATAACCCCAATCACCCATCTCCGTTTTGCTAAATCTGTCCTCCTTGATCTTAATGCTGAAGTACCGACATGAGTGATAAAACACAGTGTAATGTCTAATGTTATACTCAAGCCAACCATATCTGCCATACCACTTGAACCACCAGTTTTCTCAGCTTTTTCCTGTGACAGCTTGCATGACTGGGAGAGCCCGTAACCTGGGCTGGCATGCAGGCTCGTCTATTGCTGATATCAGATTTGTCACTGTTCACTGGTGGGCTCACAGCAGCTGCGGGAGCTGCTGCTGCTTTTTAGGGGAAGTGTGATGGAGAAATGCTCTAGGCTTCAGTTATAGTCATCTCAAGCGCCTCGTCTATATACTTAAGTGAGCTCATTTGGGTTACGAATAAAAGCCAGTACAGCATTGTCAACCTGACGTGAACACCTATTTGCTCATTTATCAACTTTTAAAATTTAAATTTTAAAATGGATCAACTGGCACAAGGTGAACTGATTTCCAACAAAAACAGATGAGACTCTGTTTTCTTAGCTTCATCTAAGTACCGTCTTTGCTCCTATTCGAAGGTGTGCACCTTTCCAGTGTGCCCTGGTTCATTAGGCTTGTTAACTCAATTAATGACCTCGGACCAGTCCCTTAAACTCCGTCCTGTCTCATCCTCAAGTTCCTGTCAACTTTCACCAGACCTTAGACCAATCTTTTGAAAACACTCTCCAGCTCTGAAAGCTCTTTTTGTCCTTCGCTTTTGTTAATAAAAGGCCAACTTCTGCATATTCAGTGATTCTGCATTTGGCTCTTTTCTGTTGCACGTGACCATTTGATTTAGTAGGTTGCTAGCTTACGATAGATCCAATAGACCGCACAATGATCACGGAAAGATAATGCGCCTATGGTTAGTAATTTTGTAGGTGGTAGCTACATAGACATCCAAGCCATACAAATTTTAGTAACATTACACTTGGAATTTAGATTAAATATTTGTAAAAATCAGAAATACTTAGCTAGCTAACCATAGATTCTTCTTAAAAATAAATCTAAGCCACTGCTTTTTTGTATCTTCAAAATCTGGCAAAAAATTAAGACATTTCATGTTATTAGCCTTTGGCCACTATCATGTCTGATGAGGTACTGTCATCATGATGGCATCTGTATGTGTGTCTGTGTGTCTGTCAGTCCCAAAGATTCATTAAATGTGATTCATTAAATTATTTCAACGATTTATATGCTGTGCCGTCTCTTTTGATACAACCCCAATTCCAAAATAGTTGGGACAAAGTGTAAATTGTGAATGAAATCAAAATGCAATGACTTTCAAATCACACTAGCCTGTATTTTATTCACAATAGAACAGATATAACATAGCATATGTTGAAACTGAGAAATTTTACAATTTTATCCATAAAATGAGCTCATTTCAAATTTGATGGCTGCTACAGGTCTCAAAAAAGTTGGGACAGGGGCCTGTTTACCATAGTGTAGCATCCCCTCTTCTTTTTAACACAGAGTGGAAGCGTCTGGGCATTGAGGAGACACGTTTCTTGAGTTTAGCCATTGGAATTTGATCCCACTCTTGTTTAATACAGGCTTCCAGCTGCTGGAGAGTTTTGGGTCTCCTTTGACGGCCTTTTCGTTTAATTATGCGCTAAATGTTCTCAATCGGTGAAAGATCAGGACTGCAGGCAGGCCAGTTCAGCACATGGACTCTTCTACTACGAAGCCATGCTGTTGTAAGAGCTGCACTATGTGGTTTTGCATCGTCCTGCTGAAATACACAAGGCCTTCCCTGGAATAGATGTCGTCTGGAGGGGAGCATATGTTGCTCTAAAACCTTTATATACCTTTCAGCATTCATGGTGCTTTTTAAAACATGCAAGTATCCCACACCATATGCACTAATGCATCCCCATACCATCAGAGATGCTGGCTTTTGAACTGAGCGCTGATAACAGGAGGGGCGGTCTTTCTCCTCTTTAGCCCGGAGGACACGACGCCCATGATTTCCAACAAAAATGTCAAATTTGGACTCGTCTGACCACAGGACACTTTGCCACTTTGCTACAGTCCATTTTAAATGAGCCTTGGCCCACAGAACACGGGGCGCTTCTGGATCATGCTCAATAATGGCTTCCTTTTTGCATGATAGAGTTTTAGGAGGCATCTGTGGATGGCACGGCAAACTGTATTTACAGACAGTGGTTTCCTGAAGTATTCCTAGGCCCATTTAGTAATGTCAATGACAGAATCATACCGGTGAGTGATGCAGTGGCGTCTGAGGGCCCGAAGATCACGGGCATCCACTAAAGGTCTTCGGCCTTGTCCCTTACTCACAGAGATTTTTCCAGTTTCTCTGAATCTTTTTATGATGTTATGCACTGTCGATGATGAGACCTTCAAAGCCCTTGCAATTTGACGTTGAGGAACATTGTTTTTAAAGTATTCCACAATTTTTTTACGCAAGACTTCACAGGTTGGAGAGCATCTGGCCATCTGTACTTCTGAGAGACTCAGCCTCTCTAAGACATCCCTTTTATAGCCAATCATGTTACACACCTGATGCCAGTTAACTTAATTACTTGCTAAATGTTCTTTCAGCTGATTCTCTTATATATTAATTACTTTTTCAGCCCTTTTTTTGCTTGTGTCCCGACTTTTTTGAGACCTGTTGCAGCCAGAAAATTTGAAATAAGCTCATTTTGTGGATAAAAATGTAAAATGTCTCAGTTTCAACATTTGAAATGTTATCTATGTTCTATAGTAAATAACATATTGGCTCATGTGATCTGAAAGTCATTGCATTTTGATTTTATTCACAATTTACACTTTGTCCCAACTATTTTGGAATTGGGGTTCTATATATTTGCAATGAAGACTAACTTGAGGACACCCATCTTCTTTATAATTATGGAAATACACTCATAGACATAAAGGGAATATGAAAACTTGTCATTGTTATCCTTTTTCCCAAAATGAACTGATTCAAAGAACAAAAGAATGGCAGGAAATCACAGAGAAAAAATAAATTCTGGGGGCCATGGATGGAGATGCACTGCAGAGGATGTGAGGGGGAAATGGAGGAACTATACCAGTATCACTAAATGAAAGGCTTCAGCTCTAAGGTACAAGCTACAGAGGACTGGTGGTGGAAGCACCAGTCTACTACTTCTGACTCCTGAATAGGGAGGTTTTGTCCATCCTAAGCCCAGAAGTGGTGGAGGGAGTCCCATGAGCATAGACGTCTGTGGTGTGCACACTTCCCAAACGTGGGTGTCTTCCATCCCCTGCCCACTTCCTCTTGGCCCATTAATTCCTAGTCCTCTACAGGTTGATCCCCAGACTCCCTCAACATTGGGCACCCCAACGCACGGCCCCTCGACATCGGCCATCCCCGCACCGGGCCAGTCTACATCAGGCCCCCTCTGGCATGGCCTTCAGTCCGTCAGGACTGCTCTTTTCCCTCAGTCTCTAGAATTCCCCCAGTCTGGGAGCTTGTCCAACTCCACCCATCCTGCTGCCTGCATAACATGGCCATAAACGCAAATGGCCAGCTACTTGAAGATGAGGAAAGCTTCTTAAAGGATGCTGTAGATGACCACACATTCTGCAGGCCAAGACGTATGACAAACTTTAATTTAAAAAAATATGCTTGGCCTCTATCTACCCCTAACCCCTTTCTTTTTAGCATCACTTTTTCCTCCACTATTATAAATGAATAGATATAATTATTTCTACCATATGCACAGTCACAAGTGGGCAAACAACATCCTCTCCCATCAATAGATTAAAATTTAGTAAATAGCAAGAACAAGTTCTCCCTACTAGCTACAGAAAGTTGCCAACTTGAACGATTTCCTCTACGATCATACCATCGTCTTGAACCGTGAACCCTCACATATAATGTACTTCACCACTGCCCACTCTACCGATTGCGGAACAAAAAAATACCTCAGTGTCAAATAAAGTTCAACAACTAGGAGAGCGTAGTTTATCGTTACTGAACATGAATGTAACTTTGCTAACACATACGAAGGCTATAAGCAATACTATTAGATAGACGCAAGCATAGACCTACACATGAACAGAGAAATGCGATAAAAAGTACTTTTACAACTACATTTTCGAAGCACTGTTTTGACATTATATAGGTTTGAAGCTTTTCAGGTACTCAACGTATGTTTACCTTTGTGGATTTTCCACCATTGATGACGCAGTCACTTGGAACTCTGCTTCTAACTGCAGCTTGAGGGCTGTAATTGCAACTACACAACTTAACAACAGCGGTTGCGAGCGTTCGTTTGAACTATGGTTTTGGGTTACTCCTGCATTGCTTAACAATTGTTTGAACTACATAAGTTACCTCCAATGATGTTTTTGGGAAAAACACTTGCTTCGCAAATGCTGCGTTTAAACTATGTAAGTTGCTACCTCTTTTGGGAAATGCAGTGTTGGATAGTTTGCAAATCCATAGCTGGAGTGATGTATACTTTTGTTAATTATATTTTCATGGATTAATATTACTGAGGAAGTTACTCTCCTCAACTTTATATTCTGAAAGCTGAGAAGCCCTGTACAGCTCTTTCTCACTCAGATTCAGCCAATTTTACAAGACTTATGCCCTTTTAGGTAAGGAGACCAGTGTCAGCAATGGTGGTGGTCATAATGCGCAACATTTCACACTCACATAAAACAAACACATCTGGGGCGATAAATGCGCAACTGAGCTAACTTGAACATTCAGCAACAGTAAACACATTTACATTCTAAAGGAAGTAACTGTCAGAAGCTATTTAGCACATCAAGCAGGATTATATCTCGGAGGATGTTTCTTGCTGAGGCTTGAGCAGATCTTGAACGCCTATATCACACTCCCCAAAAATACACCAGAGCATAAATTGGTATATTTACCTCAAAGTAAATGGATATTTAACCCCCCTCTTTTTCTAATTTTATTATTTATTTATTTATTTATTTTTGCTGTTGTTTCAAAAAGTTTGTTTAATACGGAAATCTAAACTTGGGGCACACAGAGCAAAATCAGAACAAAAAGTAATCGCCTTAGTCCAAAACATTACGGCCCATTTGATATAATATATATTATTCTTTATTGCTTATCATCTACTCTCTGGCAACTTTTTCTGGACAGATTTTACACAACGGAAAATATTCATCCTTTCTCAAATCGGTCAGGACACTCAAGCTTTTTGTTGCAGTGTTAACAACACAAAAAGGTACTGCCCTATATTTTCTCAGAATTTTTTTCGCTGGGCAGAGGAGCACAACGTTGCTGCGGACGGGAATACTGATGCTGTGAAATTTGATAAAACAAATCAGAGAGGCATTGTGAGGTCTAAAAAACACAGCAGCTGAAATAGACTCCTGGGAAGAATTCTCTGGTGATGAGTTGTGTCAATTTACACTGGTCATCATGCAGGATCCACTGCCCTCTGTTCTTGTTCATAGAGCATGTGTGGTGTGGAACTAGCCGGGGGGTTGGTGATTTGTTTTCACAAATGGGAGCAGCGACACTTTAACACATTTACAACGGAAGGAGAGCTCTTAGCTCCAGGTTAGCCCAGGAAATGATAAAAACACATTCCTCTTCCCTCACAGCTCTTACAAGGCACAAATATTTGGATTTGAGATATATTTTTCTATATTCTATCTATTAGTAGGCCTATATCACTATTCAGAAAATGTCTTTATGGAATTTGACTGTGCCCATATGCTCTCCACTCTGCTCATTATTGACTTTATTTCTAGTGGAGTGTTTGGTAGAGTTAATTTAGAGCAAAGATTTTAGAAAATTGGTTACCAATGCATGTTATATCCCCTTCCCTTTTAAAAAGAATTTGACAAAATAAGTGGAAGTCACTTTGTATTCATTGTGCCTGCCTCACACCCAAACTGAAAGCATATATTAAAAAAAGCCTTGTGCTATTACATTACCCGAGGCCATTTGATAGATTTCAAAAATAGCCCAAATTATGCAGTTTTGCCAGGGCATGATACTTAATACTGAAAAAAGTGCTATGTGTCTAAGCCACGTGAAGTTAAGAAACTGCAAAAGATTTTATTAAAAATGTTCACTCTGCTTCGCATAATGTACTACATTCCCTTGTGACTTGATTATCTTGTTTAATTAACAAGGTGTCAATCTAATACAACCTGTTACCAAAAAAGATTGTATCTGTTTAACATTAGCACTTAATTAAAATCAATCATGCAGTGTTTTTTCCTTGATGATCTTTATGTAGGTTACTGTACGCAATTAAGAATCGCACATTATAGTTCGTTTAATTACTATAATTGGAGTAATATTAGGTTAACTGCATTGCAGCATAATTGTTCATTAATTACTCATATTTTGAAGTGTTTTTCCCTGATTGTTTGCTTTTTATTATAGCAAATAAATAATATAAAATGCATAAATAAAAACACCACTACAAAACACTTCAGCTGAATGAGTATATATTGCTGCACTCATGACTGTATAATGTCATCAAGCTCAAATTAAGTTCAGCTACTGAATTGTGCACTTTATACATAGAAGTAAGGTCATCTGAATAAAACTCTAGTATTAAACCAACATTCTGTGATTCCTATGTTTGGTTCAATATACTTTTCTGTGGTGGAATTTTAAATAATGGGACATTGAATGTTTTTGTTTTTGTTTTGTCTTTTCAGACCTCTGCCCATGCAAAAAGTACTTACGGTCCAGAAAAGCTAAGAGTGAAATTCATTGCCCTGCTGGAATGACAAATGCTCATTCTTGGCTAACTTCGCAAATATGGTGTGTTACATTTATACGTGGCATTCATATGTAGCTGGCATACCTGCAGGTCCTTTAAGGAAGTGCTTACAGTATGCTGGTTCATGGACATCTCTGGCTGTGGCTTGTTATAGCCCTGGTAAGAGCATGGTAGTGAAGATCAGTGAGTTTACTGACCGCGCACTGACTCCAAGCACAAACAATGATCTGAGAACATGAGAACGGACTGAGAGAAGGCTGGAGGGTGGGGTTTATTGGGGGGGGGGGATAGACTGCGACAAACCTGTAAGCCGGGAGAGTGAAAGTGGGGAGTGGGGGGGTGAACTTGATTGATTATTCCGAGCTGTCTGAATGTCAGCAGGGTGGAAAAATGATCTGGGCTGGAACAGATACTAATCCATGAAAAATCGCTCCTTCCTCTTCCTGTTCTTGGGAGGGGGGGTGACACCAGATCAAAGGCCGCAGTCAACATTGCTGTACATTACCCAATTTATGGCCTGCCAAGGTGCTATCCCATTAACAACGACAACAAGGAGAACAGCAACGTCCAAAATAATAATAACATTGGGCTTTTGGGCAGAAAAACGCAAAGTGTTAAATTACTTGTTGTAAAACACACTCCATTGCTTTTTAAAGAGCAGTTATACATTTACCTCTTTGTGCCAGGGCTGCTGAGGCAAGGGCACATGCTAACCACAGGGAGATTTCATTATCATAAGTGGAAAAAAAATACTTAGCTCTTCAAATGGAGCTATAATAAACTCACTGCCTAGCCAAGTGGAGCATTTGACTGACCTTTCAGGGGTTTCTGCTGTACATTTCAAAGCAGCAACATTTGCCATGAAGTTTATTTTTTCAATTATAAGCGTGGAAGAAATGTAATGTATTATTTTGCTTACAGCCACAAAAATACTATTTTAATAAAGTACATGGCAATTCCTCTTTTTCAGTTCTAGTGTTTCAAACTTTTGAAAGATGACTATATTAGCATATTTACAGATATGCTATGGTTAATAGTATTAAGTATTATTATTGCCATTGTCATGGCAATGATAATTATCAGATGAATTCATGTTTAGGTTTTGTTAGAATTTATATGTGTATTGATAGTAAATTTGAAAATAGGCAGAAGCCTATAGTGGTATACAGATATACTGCCGATATAGTCTGTTCAGTGCTAGTGAGTGCTGTCTTTGTCTGAAATTCCCAATGGTTAAAAAAAAATTATCAGTTCAGGTTTTCATATTCAAATCATAGATCATAATTAACATATTATGTGCATATACTGACTGAAACAGGTTTTAAAAAATTTTTTCTTAGTTTCAAACAATTCTTTGGAAACGGGTTAAAAAATCTGTTTTCATCTGCATTAAAACTCTTTTCCGGTTTTCTGCTGTAGAAAGTGGATGAATAAGTAACTTATAAAAGTCATTATCATGTTGTTATTTTAATTACCTATTTATGGACATACCTTTAGACAAAATGGAGTTAATATTCAACAGCATACCCTGGAAAGCCATTAAGGTAAAACACATTCAAATGCAGATTGATGTTTCTTAACATGCATAATTTTAATGGCATAAAGCCTTTAATTAGGGTCACTTAAGCTTTATGGCACAGCACGTTAGCATTCAGCCTAGCAAGTGCTCCTAATGAAAATAATAAAAATCCCAGCTCACAATGACTGCCATAACTACTGTTAAAACTCTACACAGTAATGATATGACTAAAATATACAGAATCTGACCTCATTTCCATTAACGCTCTGCTTTGTCCTGTGTTTGTTTTCTAAAGTAGTGCTTCAAGTTACTGAACTCTTTCGGGTTACAGGAGGTTCACCAGCTCGACCCTCTCTGCAGAGCTGACCTACGTCGGGCTTTCAGTGAAAAATTCGACTCCCAACAACCCCCTCTCCTGTGAGTCTGGCCACAAGCATTGCAAACGAGTGGGGGAAAAAAAGGCGCTGTCATTTGAACGGTGCAAAACGTGCAAGGACGACGTGCACCAATGCGATGATGGCTTTCCAAGCTGTGACTACAAGTAAAACAACGAGACCCTGTTACCAGTGTCATCGGGCATTAACAACGTCACTGTCAGCGTTGAAGCCAGTGCCATATTCAAGGGCCCTGCTGTGTGTGGGTAAGCTTAGTTTCCATGGATCCCTCGTCTTTCTGAACGGTCGAGCAGGCTACTATGTTTATTTGTTATTGTGTTGTTTTGACTGCCTGAGTCTGTAAACCCCCCGATAAGGATTTGTAGGGGAGCGTCTCCTGCTGGGAGAACTGAACACTGGGCTGTTTGTTTTTCCAGTTCACCTGTTTTTCCCCTTTTTTACCATACCCACTGACCCCCCTTGATCCCCCTCCCACCACAGAAACCATATATCCAGCGCCCGGAAAATTTATTGGGCTCTGCTCGCCTCGCCTCCCCGCTCCCGGCTTTTCCGGGAACCCTCTCACATTGCCTTGTTCAAAAACAATTAGTACCTCAAATGGGGCGCGCACACATGGCCCTGTCGGGGAGAAGCGGAAGCTAAGGCGCTGCCCACAGCATTCCCAACCCGGTCCGCTTCCGTGCCCAGAGTGACCTCAGCGAGACCGGGGGGAGAGGAGCAGGGATTGTGAACTTGGTGACCTCAGGTGACCTCCTGGGGACTGCCAGGGAGAGGCTAACGGAAAGATCCGTTGGTGGGCGTGAAGGCAATTTGGGGATGGGGAGGTGGCAGCCGGGACAATTGGAGGAAGTGCGGCGAGGCTGAGCTGTACTGCAGGTATCCAAACACCGGGCCTGGATGTCAGGAAGCGGTTAATCTATAAGACAGATATGAGTTGTTGTTCATTATCCTCGCCCGGAGTTAAGGACTGCATCATTACCATCGCTGAATGTCCCCTTGCTGGCTGTATGCCATGCAGTAATTATGACTGTAAATTACCACAGCATTTGCTGCGTTCTTTTTGAGGGGATTTGTTAGTTTTAGTCTGGGAAACTTGCCTCAAAAGCGTAGCGCAGGGGAAGTACCTTGCTCCTGTTATTCCCAAGTTTCAATCAGTACCGGCGAGATGCAGGTCACTAAAACAAACATCCTTAAAAATCAAAACAAAATGTCCTCCTTAGCTCTGATCTGACTATAAAATTTGGTGTTTTTACCCTTGTTGCTGACAAAGAGACACCAAATCTGCAACTGAAGATTCTTATCTTCTCTACTCAGAGTCAGCTACGGGATGCTAATATCTTCCACTGAGTTTGCCTTTATGGCCATTTGTGCTGTGCTGTGCATATGGTAGCATAACAGTGGTTGTTGCAGTGGTTGTGTTCTTTGTTAACTGCCTGCTCCGGCCTGGCCAATAAATCTTGATGGATATTTCAAGGGTGGCCAACAGAATTTATTAGTGCGAAGTGAGATAAGAACGGAGTTGTGCTAATCCCTTTAATTGTTTATGATATATTCTCTCCTCCCTCAGAGAAAACTGTTGGAGATGGAGATATCATCTCAAGGACCATTAGATGGTGATGAACAGTCATTAAAAAAGAGCACTGTAACATTGTTCCTCTCCCCCCCCTCCAGCGCCCTATCTGCTGGAGCAGCCCCCAAATCTGGTGTCACAGACTGGGCTTTCCAGCCATATGCTCTTAATCTGAGTGCCATTCAATCGCCTGATTAAGGCACGGGTATTGGGGAGTTTAAGTGAGTAAACAAAAGACCTCAATACCCGGTCTTTGTGTGTTTGAATCTGTGTGTACACATGTGTATGCGTGTGTATGAGCGCGTGTGTGTGCAGGATCCAACGGTAAGTCCTTGAATTACACTTGCACAAGTATGTGTGCCCGTGCATGTGTGTGCATGAGTGTGTGTGTGTGTGTGTGTGTGTGTTTATGTGTTTAGTTGCCGTGTTCTGAACACAAAGAGTAGCAAGGAGAATATTGCCATACTCGTTATATCAATGGCAGCTCTTTAAGGGTATCACATGTATTGTACTCCTATATTCAATTTAATTTTTCATTTTCTTGAGGTGAGACGTGATGAAGTACTATGGCTGCTGCTGGTCTGTCTTTGGAGTTCAGCAGTGAGGCAGAACCGCGGGACTGTGAGTTAAGCTACAGGGTCCTCTTTCAGCTCCATAACATTATTTCCTCTTGACTTGACTTATTCTTTTTGTGATGGGACACCACTGTGGTCACTCATATCAGAGTAAAGATGTGTGTAAAGGGCACTTGAGCATTCTGTTTTCAAAAATGAAACGGCCACAAGGTGCTGAACTTACTGCATCTTTCCCAGATTAATAAAGTCAGTGTCACGACACCATGCTTTTCTGAATTATTTATTTATTTATTCTTTTTTTTTTTTTATATAAGCTTTAATTAGTAATATTCTTGAAAAAGACAAGAGCAGATTATCCACATATTTCATATCAAATTAATGCAGGAACTTTTGCCAAATGTAGTCATTCGCTGTAGTCGTGAGGGTAGAGTAAAAATTTTCAATTAGAAAACAAGATTCTAATGATAGTGTTTCCCAAGAATGAACCTTTTTAATTACCCCTCCCCTCCAACATTCCAGTAATGAATATTGCGACTTTAATTTACATTCCATGTGTGACTAATTGACATGAATTGATTTTAATTATATGTCAGTTTCATAAAAAATGTGCAGTTTTTAATTATCTTTGACATATGCTCATTGGAATTGTATTTCATTTAAATTGTGCATCAGTTGCTGGTGTGATTCCCGAATTGAAGTCAATTTCAGAGCGCATTATTGGTGGTGCCTCTTGATTGGCACAGTGACGAGGTAATGGAGAGACGGGGGATGCATTTAGAATGTATGTTTTCAAATAAATATGTGATTTTGGGTTAATTTTAATGAAGCTACTCTCAATGTCTTTGGGGAAAAATGTGAATTGCAAGCCGTGCTCATGTTCAGCAGGTTAATAAACGATGAAAAGCATGAAAATAGGTGTGCATAATGGTGAGCATGACACATATGGAAGCGTTCTACACTGAGACCGTGAGTACAAAGCTCAACACTTGTACGCAGTAAATTAGCAACGTGGGAAAATAAATCTGTACTGTAACAGTCCATATCCTGACAAAAAGCAGAACAAGATACGTAACTTGTGAAATACTGAATTACATCAGTGCTGATCACATGTTCATACAAAGTCGGACACTCAGTAGCAAGCATTTTCTTGGCACCTGCGGTAAGTTTTTCATTCATAATTCTTTTCCTTTTCCCTTTCTGTTTTAGTTTTTCTTTTATCGGTTTTATACCCAGTGGCTTCAACACCCACTTGAACTCAGTAAGAGTTTTCACACTGCATGAAAGTCAGGGACCTAGGGAAATGCTGCAGATTTTCCATATTTAATAGCTAAAAAGACTTACATTCTAAATACATGCATCATAGGAAAAGATCAGAAATTCTGCTTCAGTATGAATGTAATTAGACTGAAGCCATGAATACCAACATACTGACGCTATGAGCGAATGTGCCAATCTCTTGTTTTACATTCCAAGTGTTGCTATAGAAAGTATTTTATGAAAATCAGACCTGATCGAGTTGATATTTCAGGTATTTTGGAATGAAAGCAACTTTCTAATTTTCCTATCCTAGCATTTGGATTAATACCAACCTTTTCTAAATTTAGTCCCATTGTTTCTCTCTCAACCCATTTTTTTGTCTGGTTTCCTATATTTAACTGCACATTTATTTTTTCCCGTTGAAAACAATTAATTATCTTCCCCTTTGCCCCATCAACAGCTGTTTTCTTTCCTTCCGTTCTACCCCTGGCTTCCTTTACTGTTCCTCAACCGTTAATCTCGTTAACCGTGTATGTGGTCCACAGATGAAGTCAAAGTTCAAACAAATAGTTGTACTCTGAGCTTTGAAGTGTTTTTGCGGGCCGTCCCAAGGGGCAGCTTATTGGTGAGAAAAGTTGGACAAGGGAAGTGTCTGCCGGTTATGTAGGGAGAGAATGAGACAAAGATGAGTAGGATGGGAGAGAAAATTACAGAAAATTGGGAACTCAACTCCCCAAACATTGCTGAAATCTGGGAGATCAACCCAGACGTGCCGGGTACTTTTTGTCCTCCTTTGCATATATCCCAATATGTTACTGTGACAATAATCGATTTAGATATGCTTTGCACATTTGTACTTTTCTCTCATTCATGCCAATTGCTATCTGCAGTCAAATCATTGAATTTTAGTTTTAACTGTTTATGGCTGTGTGTTTACTCTAAGATTCCATTTCATTCAATGCTAAATGATGAATTATCAATGGATAATTGATTTACTTTGTAATTAGTATGTTCTCTTCGAGTATTTTATAACTGGCAATTCTTTTTTTTTCATGAAACAAAGAAAAATTAAATAATAGGGCTCTACTTTTCTTTTTAAAGTGTAATTTTCCAAAACTCTGAAAACACATTTAGTGCATTGTTCCTTAATCAATGCATTACAACAATTAAGCAGTTTCCATGTAGAATACACCGTTTTCAGTTATAATCTCTTGCAAGCAAAATAGACATTTATTTTAAAGACAAGGTCCCGAAGAAAACATTACACTGTCATCGATAAACTTGTGCCGCACAAATCAAATTGCCGAAACGTTCTTGTTTACATCTTAAACCTATATTACGTTGAAGGGAACTAGTGAGGAATGCAGCATTTACATTTCCTTTCTGCAGGAAAGTACGAGCTCAGCAGTACCAAATCTGGTATATAAATAGGGTTCCACCACAACCGCATGAAACCAACTAAACGTCCTTGAATAGATTTTGAATTTTAAAACCTAGATCAAATGAAATAGGCACAAAGGACCGAGCAAGTGAAATTGAAAGTCTGATACAAGAGAGGGGTGAGGATAAAAACAGGATTAGGCTTCGTAGGCCTGGCTCCCAAAGATTGCGTAAAACGGAGAAAAGACTTTTAAGAAGGAACTGTGAGTTGGCAGATACATGCATGCATTTGTACCCAATTTTCAGCGTGTTTTCCACAATTTTGCCTGGCTCAGATCGAAAACCTATTTACATGTAATAATAACGACTTTAATACATGTTTAAATCTATTTAGCCATGTAACAGATATTTGCATGTTTTGGCGATCGGAGTCTTCATTTCCCGCATTACTGAATGGCCATTATGCAGGCTGTTAATGCTAATGCCAATTCTCTGCTGCAGTCAGTAAACTAATAGCCGGAGAAAAAAGATTGAAAACTATCAAAAGAAGTGGAAAAAAGAATTAAAATTCACAGAGCTCATGCATTACTTTAGTTTATTCAGTTTTTTTCCTCATCAAGTGAGGAAAAAAAGTATGGAGAAGTTCTTGGTGAGTTGGGCAGTTTTTGAGATTAAACTTCCTCAGCTGTCAGGCGATAGAAAGGAGCGTGTGCTTATATCAAATCTAAGGCAAATTGACTGTGTGCTTTTCAGTGAAGTTTTGCAGACTCCCTTTCCTGGTTGGATTGGTTCCATACTATTAGAGGAAAAGTCAATTACACAGTTTCCCTGCGATTCTCCGGGAAATGTGTTTAGGTTGTGGAAGTGTGGAAATGCTCATCAGGCTGTGTTACTGCTACTTAGTCAATATTTAATGTACATACACTGGGATGGAGTGGGATTTGATAAATGCACTTAAACACAGATAGTGCCGCTCTAATGCATCGCCACTGCTTCCTTGTCAGTTGCCATTACCAGGGTATTTCTGAGGGTGGAATGAGAAACTTATATATAGAAATTTTTCAAAAAGAGTGAGAGTGGGGGGGGGACTCATACGAGCAGAATCATAGCCACAGAGTCAAAAAGGGACATTGCTGGAGTTATTCTTGCAAATGGGAAAATTTAACTAAACTTACTGCTCATTGTAGGACAAAAATTGAAAAAGAATCAGTGACTCGATGCTAATAAATAATGGCAAGAATTCACTCATGATAAATTGGCAGAATTTGATCTTTAAAAATCAAATGATAACGTTGAATTTATCTTCCCACGACATTTTGAAAAAATCTGAAATAATATTTGGCATATTTTATGCTTTTGAAACATCATAAACAGTGTATGAATATTTCTCCTTAACTTATGTCCTCATAAGAAATAATGTGCAGTATGAAAAACTGCACTCCACAATTTACTACTTTTTAACAAAAGAAGTGTATCTAAGTTGTGTTGTCCCCTGATCATGAGTGAGCCACTGCCTTCTAACATAAAAAGATTATTTTTTGTTGTAAGAACATCAAACTCCAAACAGTGTCATCTAATGAAATCATGAAATACTGGGATAATTGGGGCTGGGTATTTTCAGGTAATCTGCGATATGACACGAATCATGATACTTGAGTATCGATGCAATACGTATCACGATATGAAGCATAATCCTGATCAAATATTTAGTACTGTTTATTTGTTTATTTTTAATTACATTTTTAGCTAATTTACGGTTATATCATGTCATTTAGGTCCGTATTCCACTTTCCCTGCCGATAGCGCCACCTGGAAGCCACTTAAGTGGCTCAGTTTTGCTGTTGACACCACAGTTTACATTAACTGTCATGCCTCAAGGGTACACAGTACCAAATATGTTATACTTCTATCATGACCTGTGACACTTCAAGTCCAGTTAGACTTCAGCACCACATCAGCGCCAAGCTGGGTAGCTATGTTATTGAGCCGGAATTATTTGAGAAATAAGAATAAAAATTGAAAATGGTAATTTGAATAAAATAATATCCCAGACATATACCAATCAAGAATGCTTTATTATGTGTTTACTCACAACAAAACTATCATTTTCAGTTAATATTCCCTTAGTACCTTGCTGAGTAAGTGCAATGGATGGCCGGAAAGATGGTCAAAATTGATTTCGGTGCATGTTTGCGGTATATTTTCTCAGTGACCCAGATATGTTCCA
Source organism: Gymnothorax javanicus (assembly GCA_029692085.1). NCBI lineage: Eukaryota > Metazoa > Chordata > Actinopteri > Anguilliformes > Muraenidae > Gymnothorax > Gymnothorax javanicus. Next base: position 17,002,493 of record CM056211.1, read on the forward strand.
TGGTCATAAATACCGTTTGTTGTGCTTTTGGAGCTCTGTTTTCAGGAATATCAAGAATTTCTTTGGTAGTATCTACAGTTTCAAGCTAGACGGAGCCAAAGTTGGAGGAAACTCAAAATGGACCATTTCATAGCAGATTGTGCCTATGTTTAGATGGCATAATTTTGTTTACCCAGCAAGATAGAGATCTGAAATTCTCTGGATACATAGTCCCGTTGGGGTACATTACAGCATTAGTAAAATCTCATGGTAGTATTTTCAGTGTAGATGATTTTAAACATGAAAAGTCGGAAAAATTCACCTCTAGGGGGCACTGTCAGCTGGATGCATGTACTGGCCATCCCCAGCAAAGTACCAAAGAAATTGTTTTTGAATTGTGATGCAAGCAGCTAGTTTTCTCTGAAAATGAAGAGTTTAGCTTGGTACTATGCTGAGTGGATAGCTATCTGACCAAAGGTGCTGCTCTAAAGAACTAATGATTTACTGACCAAATATTCCATATTCCCAGACATATACCAAAGTTCTGTCTTTTCACATATATAAAGTACATGCACAGTTATACATAAAATTTGTAATCTCTTTGGTATAAAGCTGGGTTGGTTGTAAATTGGAAAAGAATGTTGGTGGTGATTGTAGCATTGTGTCAACATGCAAGACTTTTACCAGTAGTCCGTACAGTGTGCAGTTTCGTAGTGTTGGTGAGTTTCAGAAAATAACAAATTCTCTGCATTTTTGCATTACTATCAGAATCGGAGAGCAGGCTTCAGTGTTAATTCTAGGATTTCCCTGAGGTATGGTGCTTGGGTATGAAAAAGGGCACAGCAGTCACGTCTAACGAGTGGTTATTCTGATAAAGGGCACAAGCAAGCAAGCAGCACCCTGCCAAGAAAAGGGCAGTTCATTTGTAGTGGTAACCTGCATGCCTTCATTCCCAACACCTGCCCATGATGCCTGGCCTACGGGATGCCCGCTGGTTGGGAGGGCAGGGTTTCTTTTACAGACTTCCCATTTCCGTGCGTACCAAGCCATGGGTGTTGACGCAACTATCGCGCCATATAGGCTGCAGCCCGCTCTTTAAATCAGAGACAGACAAGCTCACTATCAATGGCCTGCAAGCAGCCTTGTAGAGACCCAGAATACGGTGTAGTAGGGCTTGCCTCGGGCTCGACTGGCTCCGTGGATAACACCGACCCCGATCAAACGAAGAAGGCCATGGATGGCTGCTCAAGGCCAAGGCCAAGGAGCACCTCTGGTGCGCACCACCAGGTGCCACCAACCCACAATTAAATTCTAAAAACAGACTGACAGATAGAGCTAGTCACATGCTGTATTGACATCATTTCGCTTTGGATAACATGAAGAGTATAAAACAGTTTTAACTTTTGTACTATACATTCTGTCTTCATGTACACGGTTATGTGAAATGAAGATTTTTTTAGAGTTCAAATTATGGACTGTTATTTTATGTCAGTGTACGTATACTGTTGACGCATGTCTGCATACGTACTTACGGTAGCAAACCTTTTACATTAGTTCTTTTTTTGGCATTTAAAAATTTTGGACTGGTAATGTTTTATAACATGCTGTACGTTTCTGACTGCGCTGTACCCGTACTTGGTAATAGCCCATGTATCGTGCGTTTGTAATGCTCACAGTCACCATCAGTTTACAACCAAACAAGCTTTATACCAAAGACATTACAAATTTTATGTATAACTGTGTATGTGCTTCATATATTTCAAAAGAGAGAACTTTGGTATATGTCTGGGAATATGGAATATTAGGTCGGTAGAACATTAGCTCTTTAGAGCGCCACCTTAAGTCAGAAAGCTATCTACCCAGCAAAGTACCAAACCAAGCTCTTCACTTTCTGAGAAAACTTGCAGTGTGTATCACAATTCAAAAACAATTTCTTTGGTACATTGCTGGGGATGGCCAGTACTTGCATCCAGCATACAGTGCCCCCTGGGGGCGAATTTTTCCGACTTTTCATGTTTAAAATCATCTACACTGAAAATACTACCATTGAGATTTTACTAATGCTGAAATGTACCCCAAAGGGACTATGTATTCAGAGAATTTCAGATCTCTATCTTGCTGGGTAAACAAAATTATGCCATCTAAACATAGGCACAATCTGCTATGAAATGGTCCGTTTTGAGTTTTCCTCCAACTTTGGCTCCGTCCTAGCTTGAAAGTGTAGATACTACCAAAGAAATTCTTGATATTCCTGAAAACAGAACTCCAAAAAGCACAACAAATGGCATTTATCACCATGGAGCATATCTGGGTTACTGAGAAAATATATTGCAAACATGCACTGCAAAATCAATTTTGACCATCTTTCCGCCATCCATTGCACTAACCCAGCAAGATACCAAGGGAATATTAACTGAAAATGATAGTTTTTTGTTGTGAGTAAACACATAATAAAGCATTCTTGATTGGTATATGTTTGGGATATTATTTTATTCCCATTCCCATTTTCAATTTTTTCTGTGATTTCTCAAATAATTCCAGCTCAATAACATAGTTACCCAGCTTGGCGCTGATGTGGTGCTGATGTCTATCCAGACTTGAAGTGTCACAGGTCATGATAAAAGTATTAACAAATCTGGTACTGTGTACCCTTAAGTCATAATAATTGATGTAAAATGTGGTGTCAAAAGCAAAACTGAGCCACTTTAGTGGCTTCCAGGTGGCGCCACCGGCAGGCTTCTTGAGATACGGACCAAAAAATTTGCCTTTTTCCTTTGAGACTACCATATCTTCCTATGTGCCAAGTTTCATTCAATTCCACGGGGGTCAACTCCTCAACTTCTTCAAAAAGTGCCATTTTCAAGGAACTCTCTATTACCGGGTACTTTGAGACTAATTCCATAGTTCTGTGCTTGTAAACTATGTCTGCGCCAAAAAATTCCATGAAAATACACACAGTAATAATTTTAGGCTTGTTTTCTGATGGCAGACCTTGATTTTCAGCCAGCTTCTGCCCCCCCACAATAGACCGATCCATAGCTCCGCCCACCCCTAACTAAACATCTGATAGCAACGGGACCTAGGTCAAGCTTTGCTGAAGATGGCTTTGGCGTCCCTTATAACCTCATTGATACGCTTCCTGAAAACATCAATCTTTGAGTTTTTAAAAAGCAAAAAGACAAGGGTTATAATTATTTTTTATCTGGGTATATTCACGAAATGTCATTTTCTGTTATAAACACCCGTGAAGTTCAAGCGAAATGCAAATGCTATTGCTCAATGCTGAAGTTCCAGAAGCCACACTCATTGATAATAACGATCGACAAGGAACAGAGAAGCATTGTTCACGGCCAGTGCTCTTGCAAAGCAGGGATAGCGTGGCATTCAATTTACATATGGTGTGATAAGATCATAAACCTTTTCCGGAGCACCCAAGTGTTATTGCCCAAGACAGTCTTTGATTGAAACTCTGTGTGAAGCCTGCATTAATTATCCAGGTGTGTTTCTGCTTTTTGTTTGAATGAAAACCTGCAGCCTCTTGACCCTTTTTACGGCCCAGTGCAAAGCCATCAAGAGGCGTTATTGTTAAATAAACAAATCGAGTTGAGCTTTCAGAATAATGAGTAATTATTAGCAAATAAATTGCCATATCCAGCCCTCTCCCTCCTGAAAGTAGTGTTTACGACCCTGTCTGGGTATCTTTTTCTGTGTCCAATTTACACTCACCGTAACAACACTGCTTTGCCATTGTGAGATTTTATAATACAAAAATGTGAAAACAAAGCGCGAATGTAGTCTTTGATAGAGAAAGCAGTTCCATAAGTGTTTGTTTGTCCGAGGTTATGGCGGCCAGGCTGGGTGCACACAAGTGACTGCAGCGCTGGATCTCATTGGCTGGATAGGCCTGGGTGGGCTGTACACTGGAACGGTCTATTAGGTCCAAAATCCGCGGGATTGACACATCAACCTGCTGACGTCATCTAAAGAACGAGACGAGCTCAGTCGAGCTCGTTTTTCTTTACTGCCTATGGAACACAAAATGCAGAAGGTTTATAAAATCGTTATTTTCTCGCGAAATTTCAGGAAACGGCGGAGCAAATGCCTACCAGATGCACTGTAGCAGGTTGTAGTAACGTATCCAAAGAAGGAGTCAGCCTTCATCGATTTCCAAAAGATGAAAAAATAAGTAAAATTTGGGTGTCTCGGGTGAAACTGACTCGGGCAAAATGGCAAGGTCCAAGCGACAATAGTGTGATTTGTAGCGACCACTTCAACGATTCCGACTTCGAGGATGAAGGGTTTTGGTCTGAGTTCGCCATGAGAAAGAGGAGAAAAATCAAGCCAGATGCTATCCCGAAAATCAAAAGTCCATTCGAGGAGAGAAGCACCAAGGAAAAGGGGAAAAAGAAGAGCAGACCGGGCACTGAAAAACGGAAGAAAATGAAGGTAGGCCGCTAATGAACAATTATAATCGCGTTAGCTACGCCAGCGCTTCAGCAGGGCTTTCGTTATAGACACTACAGAGCTTAATTGAGCGCTGGATTCCACATGTTTTACGCCTTCTCTCCGCCAGCGCTCTATTGAGCTGCTTTCATACCGGAAGCAAAATGCGTGTACTCGCGTCTTTGCATTGACTTTGAATGTAATCTGTCGTGCTTAAAATTCGTTTCGCGTCCAGTGTTAAAGCGCTTCCCCCTAGCTGCTGCTGCGCGTCTAGTCGCATGCTGCTGCTGCGTCTTGACTCTTGTCTCGTGTTCTAATCTTTTTCTCTTTGTCAGATCATATTATTGTTTTACTCTAGCCTGACCAAATGCCGTACATAATCTAATAACAAGCTTGTTGGATGTCCGCTATTAAACTCTTATTTCAAGAGAGCATAATGAAAGTCAAATCGACATCAAAGTGTAGCACGCAGTTTGGCAAACTCGCGAACAGCTGATCGAGGAATTAGATTTTCATAACAGAAATCTGGGTCATTCGCTTTAAAAACGCAGTACTTATGTTGTTATAAATGGAGAACCAAACACCTGGATAATGCGTTTAGCAGTAGCTTTCGCAGACGGCGAACGCGAGTGAACCACGGCTCTCTAGCCCATTTAGCGCATCTCTGATTGCCCGTTAAGAAAACCTGTGTAAGATTAAATAAAAAATATACATATTGCCAATTTTTCTTTTGCTCATAATGTATATCATATCAGATTTGAAGTTACTAAGCACTGGGGTGACAAAAACCTGTAATGAAGTGATCAAAATGATATTTTTACATGCAGTTGTACATACCGGCTATGCAGGGAATTGGTCCTGAGTTCTTTAGATGACGTTAAGAAAAAGCGGCATTATCGATTTTTTAAAAGGGCGTTCCCAGGGCAAGTAGAAAAGTTACTAATTACTCCAAAACGGTTTGATACTATGGGAAATGACTGTCATGTTTTGTTTCTGGATGAAAAATTACATAAAGAGAGCCTGTTTGTGAAATTTCTCCCTCTAGATGCTTTAGTTCCTTTAATGGAATCACATACTATCAATGATACTTACATCCTGAGACAATTTATAGTCTCCGAATAGCCTGATATGCATGTCTTTGGACTGTAGTTGGAACCTGGAGTACCTAGTGTAGGCATGGGGTTAACATGCCAAGTCCACACAAAGGCCCTGGATTCAAGCCCACCTCCTCGCTACAAAGCGGCCATTCTCCCCTTACACAGTCCTGTGCAAAAGTCTTGTGAATTTTGGGATTTGGTGTAACAGATTTTGGTTTTATTTCTTCATTTATGTTTTGTAGAAGAGTGCAAATTTGAGATTTTCAAATATTGACTACAAAAAAATTATCTCAGGATTTTTTTAAAAATATTTCCTGAAAACAAGTAACTAATGGTGCAGCCTCCATAGAGCCAGGATCTCAACATCATCAAAGCTGTCCAGATTTACCCAAAGGGACAGGCAAATGGGGCAACTAGTATGTATAACTATGGCAAGTTCTCCAAAATGCTTAAGGAAACCTACCACCCTATTGCCTTGTAAAACTATAAGACCACATGAAAGTGAACTAAAGTTTTTAGGTGAACGGTGGGAACAGTTACAATTGTTTTGATTTATTTTTTAAACAGTATATTTTATCGTAAACTTTTGGATTTTTTGATTTTCATTGAATTTATTTAAAGTAACTATTCTTTATGGAACTTTTTTACATGTAAGACTTTTGCACAATACAGTATATACAAGTATTCAGATACAATATACAGTAGAAGGAAACTGAATTTTACTGTTGAATAAAATCTGATGTCATGCAGGCTCTTCACCTAGAACTATTATATATTGAAATATGCTGTATAAAATAATAAAAATAAAGAAACAGTTTCAACATTAACAAAATTAAAACCCCACAGCCCTCTACAGAGGATTGACAAAATAAAAATTCCTATGGAAAATTCAAACAATTTAATTGATTGAACATATTTACATTTAATGGGATTCCAAAATAAATGATGTTTGACCAGCCCTCTACAGAGGGCTGTGGGGTTTTAGTGATGCTAGAATATCTGGGGTTGAAAGTTTTGTTGGAACATTTTGAACATTTTTTAATAAATGATTTTGACATTGACATTTTTGAGCATATGTTTAGTTGAACATATAAATATATCGTACAGTTGTTAAAGGTAGTCAAGGGCAGAGACCATTGAAACTCCAGGTAAACTTGTTGTGGGACAATAGATGAGTTTGGCTTTAGGCCGGAAGTCCGCGCGTGCATATGCAGTAGAGTTGACGTGGGGCAAAAGGAATATGGTGGCTACTTGTGGCGTGGTGGGGTGTGCAAACTGATATCGTAAAGACGGGGACATAAGGTTTTTCCGTGTTCCCCGTGGCAAGAGACAACGACAGGCGTGGATTTAAGCTATAAATCGGAAGGACTTTGTCCTGAATGATCACAATAGAGTCTGCAGTACTCATTTTGTCAGCGGCTGGCACGACTTTGTTAACCAAAATGGTTTTGACTTCTCTCCGTCTGTTTCCCTACAAATGAAAAGAGCTCACACCGACACAAGCTAAAAGGAAAGAGCAGTCTGATCTGCAAAATATAATTAAGATACTGGTTGATATGAAGCTTAGCGCAAGTCCAGTCAGGAAGACTCTCCTTTGCACACTCTCGCCAGTTTATTTTCATTCAATCTGCTTTCACTCCTCACGCATGCTGTCATTTTTGCTATGATCATGCAGGGCTGCCTGTTGAATCATCAGCTGATCTCATCCATCCAATAACACCGCAACACACCTATGTTGTGGGCCTGTCCTTGCAGGGCCATCTTTTTATAAATATGTCTCTCTGCTTCTAATACATGCAGGCTGCCATTTAGCGCACCCTCCAGCTCCCCATCACCGCCCAGCCTCTGCAGGTTCCTCTGCTTCATCTTCATCAGCCACCACCACATCCAGCTTCCAGACTCCATGGGGGGTTTAATCCAGCTCGCCCCAAAAATTGTGAAACCTCCCTGTTGAGTTTGAGTGCCGAAGACTTAAAGGCTATCATCACAGCTGTTCATTCAGTAATTTCTAATAAATGTTTACCTTTGCCAATTCATTTGTCTTTCCTGATTGAAATTAAATTATTTAAGTTGGCCCACTAATTGACTAAGAATTATTTCATCTGTCGTTGTTTCAAGTTGTTGTTGTTGTTGCAGTGTCCAGTTTTTGTATCCACATTTTGAAAAGGGACTGGCTTTGTTCAATCCTACAGGCGATATATGACGTTAAGTAGATGTTAAACTCTATGCAAACAAATATCAAGCCAAAGGGGGAATGTTAGTGCCATACGACGTTTACAGTCTAGGTCAGCTCTGTGAGACTTTACATTATAGAACTTAGCCCCTCAGAGTTAAGTGTAGGTACGGTTTTCATTTCGCTGCTTCCAATAATCATTTGATTTCCTCGTGATATCGATTTCATAATTACTTGCTACATATGGCCAATAAAGTTGAATTTGCTCGCCAGTTAGTTTTGCGGACGTGACATAATGTCATTAACATCACAATGATTGGGTCCCACACCATAAGTCAGCTAATAGGTACAGTGTTCTTGCAATTAATTTGCATTGTTCAAAACAACTGGCAAGCACACATGATCCTAATCTCCTCTCAACATGGATAAGTGCCCGTATACACATGTAAAATACAAGGCCATATCATTACTGTTTGACTGAATGCTACACATTTGATTTTGGAATTTCAGTTGTGCTGAAAATATCAATGTCGAGGACTTACCTTGACAGCATCTCTCCGATATAGTCTTTCAAGTCTACGTTGCACTGAAGAAGTCAATGCTTTCAGGTGGTAGGAAAAAACTATTGGAGCTCAGCCTAGCTATATCGTTAATTGACAGTTTGGAAAGGTCCCTTCCATTTATTTAGCGTGTGTTTACTTCGCTGCTGTTATTTTGGATTCCAGGCTGCCTCTAATATGCTGGTTAGCTTGGGAACAATGGAGTCAAACAGCTGGCTCCGTTCTCGTATGTAGCCTATCTACTTTGGTGCAGCTCTCAACCTAACATGACAAATATGATATCTGACAGCCGTTCAAAGTTTAAGTCGGACGGCGGAGGAGGCATAGCGAAACAGTAGGAAAACAAATATTTGATTCGTGCTTTTTAATTTTTGATTGTAATTACAGTCACCAAGAATGCAGAAGATCTAATGTACAATGCTTTGGGGGTTACATTTCAGGTTTTGAAATCCTCCGGACGTGGTGTTTTTGGGTAATGTGCAGGCAATGGACATGTCCACAAAGTGATAGTCTTTAAATTTAAACCTTTCTGAAAAGTTACAAAACTATTGGTTGTTATGGCCCCAATCTGTTATGGCAGTCAATTTGTTATGGCCCCAATTTGTTATGGCGTAGCGGACAGCAAGGGATGACAGACAAAATTTTAAAACTTTAACAGATTTAATTAAACAAACACTTTGAACTAATCTACAATCTACTCTACTGACCAAGATTGAAATAAAAAAAATGAGATATTTGCAGTCCCTTGGTAATTGAGATGGGCTGCTATGTTGCGATGTCCTGGGACAGGAAAATGCTCCAACACAGGCAAAAAATCCACAAAAAAGCTTCACAGGTCTTGAAAAAGTGTGACAGGTCTGGTCAAATGTATCCTTCCACAATTTCTCCTTGCAATTTCTTCTACTACTTTTCACTTTCTCAATTTTTCTCCTTATATACTCTTTTCCAGCCCCCTCCCACCTTCCAGACTTTTCTCCAATTCTCTGGGACATTCCCCTCTGAGGCATACCCAGGACATGCCCCAAAACCTAGCTCCAGACTGGGCTTAACAAAAAAATTGTCAATACTGCCATGTAGTGGCTTTTTTTTTTTCCACATTACACCTCCGTTCCAAAAGGGAAAAATTTTGACTCATAAAGGCAAAATTTTTCTTTTCAATACAAAAATGGTTAAGTAGACACTTGTATATATATACAAATAATACAATATGCTAATAAACACATGTGATATATATACACATACTCAAACACGGGATAAGCAATCAGCAATTACATTGTCAGTACCCTTTACATGCTTAATTTCCAAGTCAAACTCCCGTAAAATCAAACTCCAATTCAACAATCTCCGATTCTTGTTTTTCATCTTACTCAAAAACATTAACAGATTGTGCTCAGTATATACAATCATTGGCTTTTGCCCTGTACAAACATAAACCTCAAAGTGTTGTAAGGATAGAACCAGAGCCAACAGCTCCTTCTCAATTGTGGAATAGTTCTTTTGGTGGCGATTGAACTTCCTGGAGAAGTATGCCATGGGATGCTCAATGTCATCAGAGTCACTTCTCTGTAGGAGCACAGATCCACAAGCTTGGTCGCTAGCATCGACCGCCATGGAGAACGGTTTGTTGAAGTCAGGAGATTTGAGCACGGGGGAGTGACACAGCAGAGACTTCAGGCGATCGAAGGCTCTTTGGCATGCTTCATCCCAAGTGAACTTTACGCCTTTCTTCAGTTGGTTGGTGAGACTGAGAGCAATCTCAGCAAAGTTCTTGCAGAACTTGCGGTAGTACCCGATCATTCCAAGGAAGCGGCGCAAAGCTTTTTTGTTGTCAGGAACTGGAAATTCCATGATGGCTTGGACTTTAGCATTTATGGGTGCCACCTTACCCTGGCCTATGACGTAGCCAAGATACGTGACAGTAGCACAACCAAAGTCACTCTTGTTCAGGTTAACAGTCAGGTTAGCCTGGGTCAAGCGCTGAACAATGTCTCTACATCTTTCAGATGTTCTTCCCAGGAGTCACCCATGTGATCAGGTCGTGGATGTACACACCCGTGTGTGGCAATCCGGCGATTGTAGACTGTATCATCCTTTGGAACGTGGCTGGGGCATTTTTCATGCCAAAGGGTAGGACTTCATACTGGTATAACCCAGATGGTGTGGCAAAAGCAGAGATGCTCTTGGCCCTCTCAGTTAAAGGCACACACCAATAACCCTTCAATAAATCAATCTTGGTCAGAAACTTTGCTTGCCCTACTCTATCGATACAATCATCAATCCTAGGTATTGGAAACACATCAGTTCTAGTTACAGCATTGACTTGATTTCAAGTTCTCTTTGGCTAGGTCACAAGCTGCATGCAGTCTTTCCTTGAACTTGCTAACATAGTCTAACAGAATGATATGCGGCTCTTTCTCTTGCTATTGTTCACTCAACAATAGCAAAGGTCCTCTCACTTCATGGCTAAACACTAGCTCAAACGGACTGAATCCAGCAGACTCCTGCACTGCTTCTCTAGCTGCAGACAACAGCAAATGAACACCTTCATCCCAGTCTTTCTCATGGTCATAACAATAAGTCCTCATCATTGTCTTGAGAATGGAATGAAACCGCTCTAAGGCACCCTGACTCTCTAGATTTTAGGCACTGGAAAGAATCTGCTTCGCACCTAGTTCGTACACAACCTGCTGAAACAATCTGGAAGTGAAATTGCTACCTTGATCTGACTGAATTTCCCTGGGAAGGCCAAACAACGTGAAGAACTTTATCAAAGCCTTCGAGATTGCAGTTGCCTTGATGTTGCATAGAGGTATGGCTTCAGGGAATCTGGTAGATGCACACATGATTGTCAACAAGTACTGATTTCCAGATCTAGTCTTGGGTAATGGACCAACACAATCAACGATGACCTCGGAGAAGGGCTCCCCAAATGCTGGGATAGGCTGCAATGGCGCTACAGGTGGGTCTAACTGGTGTTTTCCAACTACCTGACAAGTGTGACAGGTTTTACAAAAGTTGGAAACATCTTTCCGAAGTCCAGGCCAGAAGAAGTGTTTCATGATCTTGTCAACAGTCTTGTTAACACCAAGATGACCTCCTAAAGGCAAACTATGAGCCATTGTTAAGATCTCATTCCTGTAGACCTTCGAACAACCAATTTGCTTGACCACTGTCCAATCTGCATTGGCAGGGATATCAGTAGGGCGCCACTTCCGCATCAACACTCCATCCTTGAGATAATACCCAACTGGAACTGCGTCTATTTCTTCATCAGGAAGGGCTCTCTTCTTTAATACACAAATTTCAGGATCATTTGTTTGCTCCTGAATCAACCGCTTTCTGGACAGAGACAAGTCTCCAGACACATCAGAATCACCAGACCCATCTGGCTGGCTGAACAGAGAACTGATAAAAGTGTCTGATAAGTCCTCAAACGGAGAAACCATAGTAGGCTGAACAGAGTCATGAGGCGAACCACTTGAGTCATGACTATTCAATGTGCTGGATGGCACCACATCATCTTCTTCTTGAGCCTTCTTGGCCATAGCATGGGTCACTGCACAGGAAGGATACAGAGATGGGTCTTCATTGCCATCTTCAGTGCTCGGCTGTGAAGTAAGATGAACAGGGGGAACTGCATTGCCCCCAGCCAGGTTATTGCCTAGCAACAGAGAAACACCCTTGATAGGTAGACTTGACATAAGTCCCACCTTTACCTGTCCTGTAACTAAATCTGACTTCAAGAATACAGAGCGCAGGGGTACAGATACAGTCCTCCCTTCAATACCTTGTACAAGTATGAAATCCCCAGAACGTAACTCCAAGGAGTCCATCAACAAAAGTGACTGAGAAGCTCCGGTATCCCTTAGGATATATATGGGTACAGGAGGAGAATGCTCATTCGGAGCCACAAATCCCTCTGACACAAATGGAAGAAATTCCTCCCTCACAAAGTCAGCAGTATCAGGCTTCTTAGCCTCACAAGGAGCAGGCAATTTAGCAGATCGGTCAGCTACTACAGGGGTTTCTAACCTTGTCTTCACAAAGGCATTGGGTTTGGTATCCTTTTCTTTTTCTTTCTTAGCTTTAAGGAACCAACAGTTAGTTGTAACATGACCAGATTTCTTGCAATAATTGCAAACTAGACTACTTTTGTCACTGTCAGCTTTCACACTTTAGTCAGACCTTTGACTGGATTTCTGAGCACCATCACCAGATTTGTCTTTGTCTTTGGGTGAGGAATCTTGGGTATCACCATTACCTTTCTTCTGAAATTGGGACCATCTATTGTTACTGCTGGACTGAAATTTGGACTTATGTGTGAGAACATATTCGTCTGCCATCTTGGCAGCTGATTGCAAATTCAGTGCTTGCTTCTCATTAAGGTAGGTCTTAATATCATCCTTGACATAGTTCTTGAATTCTTCAACTAACACCATCTCTTTTAGTGAGTTGAAATCATCCTTGACCTCCATAGAAGTACACCAGCGCTCAAAGCAAACCTTCTTCTCGTTAGCAAATTCCACATAAGTCTGATTGTCAGATTTCTTCAGACCTCTGAATTTCTGTCGATAAGCCTCTGGAACCAACTCATAAGCTGTCAAAATAACCTTTTTGACAACCTCATAATCAGAGGAATCATCTGTAGACAAAGCCGAATAGGCTTGTTGAGCTTTACCCTTGAGGACAGTTTGTAACATCAGAGGCCAGTGTTCCTTTGGCCACTGACAACTCTTAGCTACCTTCTCGAAGCACTGGAAATACTTATCAACCTCCTTTTCTGAGAATGGAGGCACCAGCTTTACCTCCTGGCTAGCATGAAATTTGTTTTCAGCTTCCATTTTGATTTTTAGTTGCTCCATTTGGAGCATTTCTTCTCTGTCTAACTTCTGTAAATTGAAATCTCTCTGTCTCTGTCTTTTTAAAAGACTTCAAAACCTCTACGGTTGGTGATGCCAAGAAATCATCCATTGCTGTTGATCTGTCAATATATATCTAGGAAAATTCAAAAAACAATTTCACAATTTGAAATTTTAGATTTTCAATAAATGACTCACACAATCCCGGACGAGCCCCCAATTTGTTATGGCCCCAATCTGTTATGGCAGTCAATTTGTTATGGCCCCAATTTGTTATGGCGTAGCGGACAGCAAGGGATGACAGACAAAATTTTAAAACTTTAACAGATTTAATTAAACAAACACTTTGAACTAATCTACAACCTACTCTACTGACCAAGATTGAAATAAAAAAATGAGATATTTACAGTCCCTTGGTAATTGAGATGGGGCTGCTATGTTGCGATGTCCTGGGACAGGAAAATGCTCCAACACAGGCAAAAATCCACAAAAAGCTTCACAGGTCTTGAAAAGTGTGACAGGTCTGGTCAAATGTATCCTTCCACAATTTCTCCTTGCAATTTCTTCTACTACTTTTCACTCTCAATTTTTCTCCTTATATACTCTTTTCCAGTCCCCTCCCACCTTCCAGACTTTTCTCCAATTGTCTGGGACATTCCCCTCTGAGGCATGCCCAGGACATGTCCCAAAACCTAGCTCCAGACTGGGCTTAACAAAAAAATTGTCAATACTGCCATCTAGTGGCCATTTTTTTCCACATTACATGGCTAACTTAAAGAGGAGAAGACGTTAGCTTGTCCACCTTGGCAGTTGAAAAGTTTGCATGATGCCCTGCGGCAGACATAGTCAATCCCAAAATGAATGGAAGTCAAAGGAGTTTACAGGTCTAGACTGAAACTGACCATGAGGCTTCCATATGAAAGAAAAACAAATGAATTGGCGGATTTGAAAGAAAAAAATTTTATTTTCGTGCATGGTACAGTTTTCTCTTAATTTAAAACTCGCAGGTCACGCCCTTCTTCAAGAGACTAAAATATTCGGCGATCTTTGGGTGATGACGCACTCAGGAACTCAGCTTCGGCTATCAAAGGAATCAACCATTCAACGCTTTCAGTAGAGGTCATTGTGTCGCTCCTTTTGTCCTGAAATGGTCAACAGATGTGTTGTTTTCAGGTGCAGTGCTATCAGGACAAGGGAGTGTTATTGCACACATCCCCAAAAGATGTCGGAATTCGCCGACAGTGGGTAAAATTTGTCAAAACGACAAGAGCGAACTTCGCGGACTCGGATGCAGTTCATCCGTACTCGGGCACGGTTCATCCCTACTCCTACCGAATGTGAAAGCAACTGTTCTTGAGCACAAAAGAGTACTGTTATGTGTTATGACTCTCTTGTTCTAACCGCAGTAGTGAAAAGATATCTCCATTGGAACAAAAAAATTCAATGCTTGCTCGAAATGTAGGCGGACGAAAACATACAATCACAACTGGATACTACACACAAAAACTCAGAGATTTATGGAATAATTTGTGAGTAGTTACATTCGCGTGGTTATCACAGAACAATAGGTCAGTGCCTTGACAAACTAAAGAAAATGCGGCTGCGATATTTCAAAGTGCGGGACGCAGTGCGAAAGTCTTGCAGCTCAAGTTATGAGAAAGATAAATTTTTGTGGTATAAGGCAGTGGACAGCATAATCGGCCAAAAACGCAAGGGCGAAAGAATTCCGTATTTAACCTCCACCAATATTGAAAGTAATCAGTACTTTTCTTTTTCAGCTTACCTTGATGTTTGGGTACCCAGAGAAAGACACAAGTGAGTAAAAACATCAAGCATCCAGTCAAGAAAATTTCGAGTTTCATTTCTCATGCTGCTATACATGGTAATCCAAGTTACCGAAGACACACCGGGTTGCTATTGCACGCGCAGCATATGCATTCACAATATGAATATTCCATATTAATATTCTAAACCCCCTTCTCAATAATACAACCCCCTGAAATATATTGACGCCTCCTTTTAAAATCATTCCTCATTTAAAGCCACCTAGGTGCCAGGGACGTGCGGTCAGGGTAGGCAGTGACTTCCCTTTTTTTATTTTGTCAACCTGTTTCCACGTACTATGCCTGATTGTCAATCAATCAATTTGACCTTTTTTCTGGTCAATTAAGCCTGTAATGATTAAGAGGTGATAGTGACAAAAAGATTAATTTACCTTAATGCTTTGATTCGAGACTGCAAGAAAGTAAATCTTAATAATTAATTAGGAAAAAATCTCAACTCTCTCGGTAATTCCATATGTTGTTTTGATCTTTTGTTTATCGGATTATGAAAGAAGACTGAAAATAAACTCCCTATTTTTTAAAAATGGCATTAAAAAGTACGTGTTTAAGGGGGGAAATATTATCGTAAGCATATTGATCACACATTGAACGCCGCTTAAGAAAGGTTTTAATATTTGTTAATGGCATTGCGTTAACTTCCTCTAAGCAAATATGAACAAACTTGCTGTCTCGTGAGCATTTTAAGTTCGATGCACTGAGCACTAATGTCGTGGATGGAACTGGCACGCCATTCTGCCATTTAGTCTTGTAAATTAGTTAATCAATTCTCAGATTGCTTATCAAGCAAAGTAATAGACTTATCGTTCGTTTAACAGTGAGGATTCTGCCTACCCTAACTGACCTCCGACAGCACGTCACTGCTAGGTGCATACTGCAACGCGCTGTATCGGAATTTTGACATATGCAGGTGTACTCAGGTCTGGTTAGGTATTACTAGTGTGAAAGCTGACCAGCGGAGGGAGAGGGAAGGGGGACAATTGTACTGTGGCACGGTATGCAACAACACGTATTCTTCTTCGATTTCTTTCAAAGAAGCTTCAGAATCACTCTCAGAATCGCTCTTTTCTCTAAAAGTCGCCATTGTTTTTCGTGTTCTACAACCTTTGTTTTCTTTAGTTGACGTCACTTTTGGTTTGGCGCGCTTATTAATTTTGTTTTCAGAAAACGCAGGAAATTGGACAATTAAACACCAATTACTTGAAAACCACGGGATGTTTTTCACATTTTTGTCTTGTATTTAGTCAAGAAGTATGAGCCTACATATAGGAACATGAAAATTGGCACTCATACTTGGTTTCAGTCTGGACTTTAATGGTAATGTGAACAATTCGCTTACTTTTCTATTAAGACAATATGGGAATATCATCTTCCTTTTCCCAGATTGGACATGCGTAAATTGTTAGGACCAGTACAATTGGATTTAAACCGCAGGTGATTCTGAAAATGCAACAAAAATCTTTCACTATTTGACTACTCCTTTCAATGTTACCAACCTCAGTAAAACGTGCGCCACTCAGAATATAGAGTAATGTAGTTAGCTAATGTCAGTGGCAATCGTAAAAGTGGGCAGTAGCCTAATATCAGCTAGTTGGTAAAAATTGGTGGCAAGTTATTGTAGTTTGCTTGGTATTTATAACTAACATTATCATCAGCTATTGTTTGAAATTTCTTACCTTTGCACTACCGTCAATGACTGCAGCACATACCTGCTCAAGTTCCGTCATGCGGAATTGTCAGTTTGCAGTCTTTCTGTTGAAGCACTTCCGTCCACCATGGTCCATGGACTATAGTTGTAATATAGTTGTCAAGTGCGTGCCGCCACCATCTTTTTGCCAAAAGCACCGAATTTTTAGTTCTTAGGCTGAAAAAGGGGTGATTTGAGATAAAACTCTGACTGACATTTATATAAATAATTAAACATTGATACGGGCATCACTGTATAGATACTTGTATCTTCAGTAAGGTCATTTCGATAGATTTTTAACATAGCCCTAGTGATAATAGTATTACAGGGGGTTTATTGTGTTAAATAAGCATTGTTTGCATTAGGGTAATGTGCACCTAGATTGCAGAGTAGCTTGCCTGTGAAACAAACATTGAATAAAAAGTAACAATAAAGCAAAGATCTTTATTATTTTAATATTTAAAAACAAACCAACTTTTACATGAGTTCTTTCTCCAAATGCACAAATCATCATCGTCCTGGTATATTTGCCTTTTTGTCACAGACCTGGGAGGGTTAGAAATACTGTAGTATCATATTTTTCAGTCCACTTGAATTGAGAATCAGGTAAATGATTTTTAAGTCAGGCACAATTCATCTGATACGCACCAACTTTTAGCATTTGTCCCATGCCATTCATTATTTGTAGATTAAAAGAAATATCCAACCAATTTATTTGCTGAAGTATTCTATACAAACGAGAGCTTTCAGGGTCAGAGGCCTCAATGCTTGTTTATCTGTGCAAATAGACAAGGGTAAATTGAGAGTATGCAATCCCCATGTGGTCAGTCTTTAAATAGAGACTGTATGACAGTTTGCTGAATGTTTTTTTTTTTTTCCACTGAGATGCAAGAATGAGAGTGAATGTATGCTTTCAAAAACAGATGTGTGTCTTTTGTTATTTATTAAAATTTTAATGATCATATCAGAGTTGTTTCAGAAAATATACAAATGTTTGATATGAACAGTGAAAAAGAGAGCATATGGATAGATTTCATAGATTATGTACTATGCATTAAAGCCATCAATATGCTTTACATGTCATACACAAGAAGTTTTTTTTTTTCAGTCTTTCATGTGAATGTCTTTATACAATTTTTGCTGAGACCAATGACATTTTAGACCTGAAGTGCTAAGAAGGAGTAATATGCTGGATTTTAACCCACAGATACAAAATGTTCGAGTTAACCATTTCACACCTATGATTCCTTAAAAGGAAGATGTGTTCATTGCAGTTTTTACCTGTAAATTAGTTTACCAGAACACCTGATGACCATGTCAAAACTGGTAAAGGTATTGATAATGTTGCATGAGAGCTTAAACAGATGAAATATAGGCGAAAAAGGATTCATTCTTGGTAATAGCATGAAGCCAACCATGTACACTCTCATAAATAGGGTACAATCAGAGTCAACTTCTGTCTTACAACATACAATCCATACTACTGTACCCTCAAGGGCTATTTATAGGACCTCAAGGTAACTATGAGTACCCTTGCAAGGGATATAGGTAGAATGATGTCCTTTATTCTCTGAAAGTTATAGTTGCAGATTCTGTAGTGTTTTGGCATTTGATATTCATCAACCATTGCCCAAGAAGGGATTTAACCTCAAAAATAAACCTATTTTTGTGTATAAAATACCCTTAACCTACTGTCTCCGTAATGTGTTTATATTATAAGCGCTTTCATGTGATTAATTCTGTTTTTGTGATACAAAGGAAGAGCCTTAAAATCATGTGAATGTCCAATTCCCCAATTACTATACAGTATATGCATTATGCATTACAAGGTGAAATTCAAGCAAGCTTCAGTCTCTCTATTCTTTTTTCTTTTTTTCAGACTAAAAGCTGCTCCTTTATCTGTCACCTGTTCATTGTAGGGGTCCATTATTTTGTTGCCGGCCACACGTATAAAATGATATTGACATATAAACCAGGAAGGTACTCTGCTACCTGAAAGGTGCAAATAGGTATATTGGATGTTCACCTCCTTGCATTCACACTGGATCCAATTACCTTCTCTCAGTGTGAGGGTGTGGGGAACTGACAGTAGTATCCACTGGGAGAGGAGATGTCCTCGGGGCCTTTGATCAGGGAGAGCTGTGTGCCTAACATTTTGGGTCCATGGTGACAGGACAGTGCAATCACAATCACTCTTCACATCCTTAGTGATTTCCCTTGCATGGTGTGGTGTAGATTTCCTCTTAATTTATCCCAGTTCGTGTCAGTCTAAGTGTGGTTTTCCTTACCTTATCTGAATTTTGGTCAATTTCACCAAGAGTAATAGAGTGTTATGAAATCTATTGTTTCTTCCTGCTATATGTGGAAGAAATATTCTTGATAATTCTTAATTTTGATCATATTATACTCTGATATTTTGTCAGAAGTGGGGTAAACAGTTTTTTTTTTTTTTTTTTTGGTACAAGGTAATATAGCTGAGGTGCACATGTTAAAATGATGGATGGTCAAAGCCACACTGTTTGGTATCACAACACTGTGTCTGTGTTGTTTTCTGTATCCAGGTGATTTGGACGCAGAACACTGATAGGTATTATAGTGCTGCTGTCCCCCACTGGGACTACAGGTGCCTAGAGATGGTTCCATTTCCTCTGTACTTATTAGCTGAATGAAAACACCCTTTCAAACTTCATTTAAGATCCACCACAACAGCTTAAGTGACCAGCAAATTAGGTGAGCTGTGTGGGAGGGAGCAACATTTGTTAATCAGCCATGACCTATGAATCTACATTTGAGGGTAAAGGGACACACAGTTTCTATATTAAGGTTCCAGACTCTTACTCGGAAAACATTTCAAATATATTGCAATTTCTCATCACAAAAATATTTCTTAACCCCTTTGCGCAGAACACAAATAATGCCGATATGTGATGTTATGTATGAGCCTATTTAGGCTTTATAACTCAGTATTTGTGCAACAGAGACTGTAAAATTATTCCAGTGAAGCAAGACATTTGGAAATTCAAAAACAGAATTATTTAGGAATTAAACTTTGGAATTTACGGATGCTAGTGTCTATATCTGCACAAAGGGGTTAAACAGAGGCTCCACAATGTGATCAGTTTAGAGTAGCTAAGATATGTCTGTTGTTTAAGAGCCCCTTAAGATCCCCATTCTCTCTCTATCTCTCTTTCTCTCTAATGTACACTTGCTTCCTCTTCCTTTCTCTCTTCCCTTCTCTTCCTCACTTTATCCTTTTCCTGTTCTCTCTCTCTCTCTCTCTCTCTCTCTCTCTCTCTCTGGCTAATGAAAGGGTCTATAGTGCAGAGGTGATGCATAATGATGTGTTCCTCTGACTCTACACAGCAGGACTGCACAGTAAGGAGTTTCGCCGAACCTTTACAATTACTATTGGAAAAATGAGCCCCCAATTCTACTATTGTATTTTGCCTTATTATATCTGACCTTGCAAAGTGTTCTGGAGATTAAATTCATTTAGTGTGCAAAAACCACAGAGGTAAATCTAAGCATACATATAAATCAATAAATCATTGACTACAGCATTCCAGTGCAAACATTGTTGTATAAAATGGCAGAATATATTTAGGACAATTTTGGTTGGAAAATTATCTTTCACAGTCAACATGTCCGCTGAATAATTTGTAGAGAGATTAAACCATTTTTCTACTTAATTGTTAATTGATTTTAATAATTTATAGTTACTGTATCCATGGCAAAGCTTATCCAAGGATAATAGGACTTTTAACAGACAACTTTATAATAAGCAGAATAAATAATATTGATTAATGCCACAAAATCTTGTAATTTTCATGAGGTCTGCATTACAGTCAGCTGATTTAGTAGTAACTATCACCAGCAGAATGTAATTAGAAACAATGAATCTCTTGAATAACTAGTGAGAATAAAATCACTCTAAGTTTATATGTGTGTGTGTGTGTGTGTGTATATATATATATTCAGTAGTGTGCAGTGATGATTATACGTCACCACTTTTGTCTAAAAGGGGTCCGAATATATTACTTCTCTATATTTTGTTTCTTGGTGAAAATGTATTGAAAAGTACAATTGTAGGCAATGAGAACAAAAAAATCGTTCCCATAAGTATATTGAAGTAAAACTATGGGTAATACAACGTAAACAAAAACACTGAAAACATCCATTTTTTTTTTTTTTATATAACAATTGAAAGGTGTCGCAAAGTTTATTTTTTGACTCTTGCATAGCCTGGATACATGTTTGAAGGCTCATTCCATGATTCTTGATGCTAAAAAATTTGTTTAAACTGGTCTGAGGCAACAGTATTTTGCAAAATTACCTCCAATGGTCAGTTGTTCCAGTATAAAAGGTGACATGAACTTTGAGCAGTGTCACAGTGTTAAAAACGATGGCCCTATGGAAGGTGCTCGCTGATATTGTTCGTAGCTATATTGTAGCCTTACCTGATGCTGTTTGGTCACTTAGAAAAATTTCTGCAGATGCTGAATGCTGCCATGGCCCTGTTAGAAAAACCATCAAGCATTTCAAAGAGACCAGTTTGCTGAAAACTAGTGGCAATAGAGGTGCAAAACCAAAGTTAAGTGCCTCTGATGTTCGTTATCTGTGTATGACTAATAAAAAAAAATCAGCAGTTGACAGCACGACAACTATGAGATGATGTTCATAGCATCAGAAGTGAAGAGATGAAAGTGTCAAGATCTACTTTTTCCAGACACCTGTGTGAAAATGGTCTGATTGGGCATGTTGCTGCCAAGGGCTGCCAACAGTAAAAAAAAAAAAAAAAAAAAAGGCTTGAGTTTACCAAGAAATTCAAGGATTGGACTCCAACGGACTGGGAACATGTCCTTTGGACCCCTGAATCAAAATTCAAAATTTTCTCATCCAAATGCAGAAATTAATGTGTATCATAAAGTCAGAGAATGTTTCAAAAATGACTGTTTAACCCCTTCAGTAAAACATGGAGGAGGTAATATTATGGTTTAAGGTTCAGTCTGCTGGAAAGGAGCTGATAATCTCATAAAAATTGATGGAATCATGGATCAAAAGAAGTATCACAGCATCTTTCTGAGGCACGCATTGCCATCTTGAAAGAGATTGATTTGCTGGGGATTTTATTTTCAACAAGATTATGACCCTGAACAGACTTCTAAGTAGGGCAAGAATTATATCAGTCGGAAAGAATCATCTGGTGACATAAAAGTTATTACTTGGCCTGCTCAAAGTCCAGACTTTAATCCAATTGAGCTAATCTGGGATTTACTTGATACCAAGATGAACAAATCTGTTGTAACATCAAAATAATCTATTCGGAATGAACTTACAACCATATATGGTTTTGCGAGTTAGGAAATTAAAACTATTTGAAAACTATGGCTGAAAGATTAAATGCTGTAATGAAAGCAAAGGGTGGCCATACTATAGATATTCACTTTTTCTCTCAAAAAGACATTATTTTTTGTTTTTACTGTTAATTGTTATCTGTTAACTTATTTTTTTTTAATATGATCCAATATTACATGAAATAAATGCTTGAATACTCCCCTCTCGACTGAATCTTGTTACTTGCTCGTTTCCTAAGGAGCGAGTGACGGGTATTGAAGCCTTCTAGTGCAAGTGCTTGTATGTTAGTAAAACGTCTTCATCTTTGTCAAACACAACCAGTACTTTGGTGGCAGCCAAAGTCTCTTTGAAACATCTATTGTCATTAGTTTATTCAAACAAGCTTCCAATCCTAATCAGGGTCCAGGATTGGGATCGAGTTCAAGTTGAATCCTGTTTATCAGCTCTAATTTTCGAGAATAAGCTTCCAATTCAAAACACTGTCCAGGACTTGGACTGCCCTCTTGTTAACCCCTGTAAGTCAGCTTTCTTTATCAAGTTTGTCAGGAACAAGCGTCCAACCCTGATCCATGTCCAGGACTGGGATCGAGTTCCTCTCAAGCAATAACCCTCCTCTTTGGGGGCAGTCCGATGCTGGCAAGTGCTTCAACATTTGGCAGCACACTGGAAGTGAATAGCCAGTACAGCAACCTAGCTTTGCCTGTTACACCTGTGCTGCACTGTTCCTCGTTCTTCGTGGAGTTTCGTCTCCATCTATCCTGTCCGGGGTTCCGTCCAGGGGTGCGTTTCTCGAAATCACAGATGCTAACTTACATAGTTGAGCCCACTGACAATGAATGGACGAACTATATAAGTTGCTAACTTTGTTAGCTACTACGCTTTTGGGAAACGCGCCCCTGGTCATGACCGTACTGCTGCCAATAAATTACTTTTGTATTGCAAGTCTGTCTCCACACTTGACTCCTGGTATGGAACATAACATATTTTAAATACTCTGAACTGATGTGGCTCATGGAACAGTGAAAACATTAGATATGGATGAATTAACGATTTAGTACATTTTTAAAAAGAAAGACTGCACTGGAGCTCAGGAACATCAAAAGGCCTGTAGGACCATAGATAACAACTGTGGTGGATGGCAGAATAATACTTTTTTTGGTGAAGATAAGCACTGTCATAACAGTTGGCCAGATCAAGAACACACTCCAGGAAGTTGGTGCATTCGTGTCAAAGTCAACAATCAAGAGAGGACTTCACAAGAGTAAATACAGAGGGCTTAGCACAAGATGGAAACCATTGGTATGGTTCAGAAACAGCAAGACCAGATTAGGGTTTGACATAAAACATTTAAGCAAACCTGTTCAGCTCAGAAACAATATCCCATGGACAAATGATGGGAGGAGTTTGGAGATGGGAAGGAACAGCCCATGATCATACCACCTCATCTGTGGAGCATGGTGGAGGTAATATTATGATTTGGGCTCGTATATCTCCAAATGGATTTGGTTCTCTTGTATTTTGTGACAATGTTACTGCTGATAAAAGCAGAATGATGAATTGTGGACTGAATATAGGGCTATTTTATCTGCTCAGGTCCAGCCAAATGCTTCATTGGATGGCACTTCAAGGCGAGCGAGGACAATTACCCAAAGCATACTGAGGTTACGAAAGGGAATGTTCTACAATGGCCATGTCAATCACCTGATCTCAACTTAATTGAGCATGTATTTTACCTGCAGAAAGCAAAACAGAAGGCAAAACTCACTAAAAACAAAGCATTGAATTGAAGACCGCTACAGTGAAGGCCTGACAGCCAGGCAAGAAACCCAGCGTCTGGTGATGTCTGTGGGCTCCAGACATCAGGCAGTCATCGACTGCAAAGGATCTGCAGCCAAGCAGAAAAAAATTACAAATTAATTTATCATTATGTTAGTTTGACCAATAACTTCTGATCCCCTGATAATGGGGGCTACGTTTTAAAATGCCTGTGATTCCTACACAATTCGATATTTTTGACAAAATCCCTTAAACTGAAGCTTTTACTTCTTGCAGTGGCGTACAGAGCCAAAATAATGAAAAGTTGCAGTTGCGTTAGTTTCCAAATACTTACGAACCTGGATTAAAAGAAATGTTGATCATTTTCAAAGAAATTGGTTCTTTTATTATTTATTAAGTGCTTAATCTAGTGAGAGAGGATTTTCTCATACCATATCAGCACATTTTCAGGATTACTGAAAAAAAGTGATGTAGCGTTCTGTGTTATACACAGTTAGTGCACTAGAGCAACGACAGTTGAAAACGGGACTCTGCAATCATTGTTTTTAAACAATTAACATAATTTATAAAATTTTCAGCGTCTTGACTGTACATTTTTTGATCAATTGATGCCATCATGGTGAATGAAGGTATCAAATTTTTAGCTGATTCCAAACTTTTGAATGGTACTCTTAGTATTCTTTATAGCCAGACATTAATATTTTAAATGAAAAGGTTCAGCCGAGAAAATTTAATTGCGATAATTTAATTGACTTTCAGCCCGAGCTGCAGATTATTTTATGAATATTCTTATTTCTGTTCGGGAGGTTGTTCCCTTGAGCGTTTGAATCATAGGTCAAAGGTAGCTTCTACCATGAGCTGTAACTTACATGGAAGAAAAAGGGGGGTGAGCAGCAAGGAGTGAGAATGTTAAAAACAAAGAGGATCTCATTTCTCCGCTTGGTGCAGTGCTGCACGGGGGAATTCAAATGGTTTCCAAAGCTGCACAGGAGAATTAATTAAATGAATTTCATCCTGCCGATTGTTTGTTATTTTTTGCTGACCCCACCTCGCGGATTAATATTTAATTAGCCTTGAGGAGAAGTGGAAAGCACTTATTAACCTTATCTGTCAATCTGTCAGGACCAGGTTCTGCACTGGACACTGAAAGGGAGAGAGATGGGGGAAGAGTGGGAGGGCAGGGGGGGAGGTTAATGTTTTAATTTCTGCAACAGCCGGGTCCTCATGGTATTTCTCTCATATTCAGGCACTTAAATTCGCAATATTTTGTTTCGTCATTGCGCTCCGAATGCGGCAGTCTTACCACATAAAACTGTCTTCCTCTGAAGCGTTTGAACCCTGCGAACAGACAGTTGCGCTGGTGAAACTCCTGCTCAGAGATAAGTTGATATGTTAATTGGGTAGGTGCAATGTTGTGCTGTCAAGGTGCATATTGTTATAGCCGGCAGAATTGTAGCTCATTTAGTCTTACCAAAGGATTTGCCTTGTAATTTGCAGATCTCATTTTATTACTAATAAGCGGCACAGTTATGAAGCAATACATTATGCCATTAAATCCCACCTCCTGTTAAGCCAAAAGCAATTGTTATTCTTTCTGATCATTATGAATACTCCTTGAGCATACTATCTATTACATATGTGCACAAACACCTGAGCACGACTGTGATATTCTGATTGCTTCCTCTATATTGTATTTTCATTTTTTTGTTTGTGTAAATTGATTCAATATCCATATCCCATACGTGCAGTAAAATACATCTTATTTAGCAAAAAAAGTGATTCTTATCTTCCATTGCTGTGGAATACATTATCTATCTTGCCAATATATTTTTCCAGATATCTGCTCAATCATATCAGACAGAGGTCTTCACAATGACACTTTGCAAACATACATAACAGAGCGAATGACATTATCCACTGTCTGCCAATCACTTTGCAGAAAAAGCGGGATTTTATCACAAACTTGTCTGGCTAGTCAGACATGAACTGACAGTCAGGATTTACTCTCAGTCCCAGAGTCAGGTTTAGTTTCACCATGACTGCTTGAGGTTTAGTGAATCACACCGCCAGAAACTAACATTTCAGAAAATTGCGTTTTTATTATGATTTATTTATTTCATTTCTCGACGTCTGTGACTGCAAATTATTTTCATATCTGCTGAATGTATGATCATTTACCTTCTTTATATGTTTCAGGCTGCGACCAAAGTGTACAATATGTTTGCAATTTTCCCTGCTGGGCGAAGTTAAATCACCTTTAAAAATTAAGATGATATATTGGGTTGAATGTTCCTTTATATCTGTTCAATTTATTAATGTTGGAGCAGTACTATTTAACTGATACTGTTCAATAGCTTGTATAGATGTCACGTGGTCCGCACAACTTTAACAATTTATTAGTGTATTTTATGCACAATATCGGTGCAGAGCAGTGTAGACTGCACGTTGATAAATTTTGCCTTGCTTTTAATAAAAAAAGCAATAACACAGTATGTTCTCTTTTGTCCTCTGCAGCAAATATATAGGGCTCTTGGGACACATTTTCCACCGTGTTGTGGGTGTTGGTGATTTTTGTCATTTTTAAGTATTTTTTTTTTTCCAGATAAAGTTGGCTGATTTACTAATTTATGTCTTTTTAATTTACCGACTTATGCAGGAGAGTTTCCCTCTGGAGAGAGGAAGACAAAGCACTTTCCATCTTGAAATTGAAAAGCAAGGTTGGATGCTGTACCCAGCTCATTTATCCATTAGGAAATTTAATTAAGTCTTCGATACAACAAGGGACTTTAAAAATATGTGTCAGTTTATATACATGTTCATTTTGGTTATTGTTTTCCACCATTGGGACAGTAGAAACACCCCTTAAAGGGCAGTTGCAAAGCACGAGTAATCTTTCACTTGGATTTCATGTAATTGCTTATCACTGGAGCACAGGTTGCGAGGGCCATCCTGAATGTTCGCATTGCTAATGATTACAAATGTTTATAAGAACTGCTGGAAATAGATTAACTCATTGCGTTTTATGATGAAATGATATGTCTGCACAGGGCCACAATTGTTTTTTATTGCTTTAAAAAAGAATACAGTGCATTGTTATCACAGAATTTTTGAATAACTGTTTTAGTGTTTTGTCTCCCTAGCAAAAAGACCTGCATGTGGCAAAGTGCCATATTTTGTGGGCAAAATACGGTCAGATAGCCCCATTATAAAAGGAAGTAAATAAAATGGGCGCTGTTATCACTGGCAAAAAAAAGAACTATCACCACTAAGTAGGCACTGCATATAGAGCTGGTCAAAGGTTTCTGGGAGAAGTCTCACATCTGGGGCATATGTCAAGGATGGATACTATATCTTTTTACACTTAGCCCTTTGAATATTAAGTTTTAAGATGCTTTTTCTTATGCCAGCTACATCCACACTATGATGTTTTCATTTTGACAGGTATAACTTCAGCTACATTTTTGCTGAGCGTCCACAATACTCAGGCGTTTTCAAACCCAAAAAATTGAGAATTTTGAAAATTCCGCTGACCTCATTTTAGTTTGAATACTCTAGAATTGGGGCTTAGTGTGGACAGAGATTGTTTTTGTTTTGAAACGTCGCTTTAAACGTAAACTTTTTTGAGTGGATATAGCCATTATCCTAACTAGGTGTTCTAGAACTTCATTGCTTTCAGTCACTCACAATGTTTGTCACATTGTCATTAGAAAGGCTTGTTATGAACATCCTAATCAAAAATTTGTGTCCTCATGCCTTACAATGGTTTAATTAATGCCTTGCCTCACCCAGCCTTGTGTATGTGTTGTTGAAAATGTATGCTCTCCCAAATCCTAATCGTTACTTTGTAGGGCTTAAAGTGGTAAATGGCATGAGCCATAATGAAAATATTGCCGACTGTGATTCCTCACTTACCAGTTTACCAGATGATGTCCATGGTACAGCAGTTGAATGGTCTTCTCAGGGGGCTTTGCTCTGAGTGTAAAGTTTTGCCTGTCATTGATCTGCTTGCATATGACATTAGGAAAGGTAAGGCACTGGAAAGAATCCCTTAGCTGTAAAAGTATTCCCTTTATATAACCACGCTGGTAAAATGAGGAAATAGCCATTTAAAATATAGGACCCCCAGATGATTGAAATATCATTTGGAAATGGAATTTTTCTGATGGGCCATTGGATTAGTATTGGCAGGGTGAGGCTGGCTCTTCATGTGTAATTCTAATGTCTCAGCAGCTCTTTGGCTTTTCGGAGACAATTCCAGTTGCGCATACTGAGAAGGCTATTCCTGCATCCTAGCTATGTTTCCAGAAGTGTTTTTTTTTTTTTTTTTTTAAGTTAACAGTGCTCCAGTGCTTCCCCTGACATTTCCCAGGCTCTGTTATCATTGTACTCAATGGCTGAAGGTTTAAAAGTAATTAAAGATCATTGGTAATGAATTAGGCCTGCGAGACTCAACATGGCAAAAGCTGTTTAAACTGCTGCTAACCCATTTAATAGCTGCTTAACACCTTATCTTACTTTATTGAATTTTAAAATTTACTTTAAAAAGCATCTCAATCTTGATGGTAGCATGCATGTTGCTTTATTGACACTGAGCTGATGGCTTTTTCTGATGGTGATATTTGCACAGCCTTGCATGATATACAAGCAAACCTCCTGTGCAGCCGAACTGCAGGAAAGAAAACGTTCAGCATGGTGCACGAAAACACTGAAGGTAATAACTCTATAATAGGACATGTTGAACTTATGTAAACTCCCAGCGGAGGGGGAGGGGGGAAACGATTTGTCTTTGGCCGGCCTTTCTCAGCGTCTACAAAGGAGTAATGAGTAAGACGAGTGTTGGAGAGCGAGAGCGCTCGTATAACGAAGAGGGAACGTTCACTTTTTTAACCTGTTGACGCAGTTTGTGTTCGCGAGTTTCAAAGGAAGGGGAAAAAGCGACGCGATGGAAAAAAAGTGACGGCGTTTAATGGCAGTCTAAGCCCGTAAACAAAATGATAACTTATTTTTTGACTGGCTGATGAGTTGACGGCATGGAGCGTGTGCGGAAATGTTTCTGGCGAAGAGGTCAGCGTGTGTGGTAGCGTCCCGGCGGAGACAGGCCGTCATGCTTTCGTCCATGAACCGCGCGGGTGCCTGCTGCAGAGGGGGAGTAATCACATGTGATTTGTAGCTCTCAGGAGCAGTTGGGAGGGGTTCAGCCATTGAGGGAGGGGGCAAGGGGTGGGGGATCCCTGTATGTTTTTCAGGGTGGCTTTCGGGGCCCCTACTGGGCCTGACCGAGGTCTTGTTCCAGCTCTCCTGAGGTGTGACGGACCCGGTAAAAGAAGGGGGACTCTGTGCTGGGCTCCCCGGCCCCTGACACCAACGCTGGGAGTCGACAGGGATGCGTCCGGGCCCCAGCTAATGAGATGTACAGAACACCAGGGCGGCCTGCCCATCCCAGGGAGACAGTATTCACATTGATGCACAGCTAATGACTAAAACAGAGCCTTGACCAATACGTGTTAACCAGAGGGAGAGAGAGAAAAAAAAATAGAGGCACAAAAGAATCCTTCAACGATCAGGCCCTAATTATTGCTCTGAAGAAGAGCTGTTCTCGAGCCAGCCCCGGAAAATGAAAACACTGATAAATTGCAGAGTGGAAGAGACCATTATCCACTGAGAAACACTGCTAACTACACCTGCTTATTAAAAGCAATTTATGTAATTCTATTTATGATGGCATTTGCTTTTCTTGTTGTTTCAGGCTGGTTCCCTGTGAGTCCATATCAGGCTCGCCAGTCAAAAAAAAATTGGAACTGTGCAGTGAGAGAACGGTCTTTTGGAGTCTTTGCAAATATATCCCAGGGGTTTGGTAAAATGTTAATATGAAAATGAACAGTGGCTATAGACATAGTCCTGTGGTCAGAGAAGGGCGCTCAGGTGAAAATGAAAGGAAGGGCTGGTGTTATTTCTAAAAGCTCGCTTTAATTGTTATCATTACATTTTAATTTGAATATGGATTCTTTATTGATTGTGATTTGGGTTTATATCGCAACTGGGAAATTAGCACTGGCCCCAGGGCCACCACAACAAGTTCTCAGGAATAACCGTTTAATGTTAGGCTTGAAAATCATGAGTTTAATTAATGTGGCATGGTGATAGAGTCTGCATAGTAGGTGTGCTTGCTCCAGAACTTTTTAACACCAATTTATTACACTGAATCACTTGCCACAGTGCGCCCCCATTTTAAGTGTGAATTACCCTTATGTCTGCCATTCATTATTAAATACCTCACCTGTAGTTCACAATAAAACACCACACGTTTTCAATTAGCGGCGAGGAAAGGAGCATGTATCACACCACAGTAAGGTTTTCCTGGCTTCTTCATATTATGGATTTTGCTCTCTGAATCCGTTTGCACTGGTGTTCGCAACTATGCATCAATGGATGTGCCCTGTGAGTATGCGTATGCGTTTAAGGAGGGGGGTTTGCACTTGCATGTGTATGTGCGTGCGGAGTGGATTTAAATGCGTGTATGTGTGGCATGTGTGTGTGCTATCGTGCATGTGTTTCTGCATGTTTGTGTGTATGTATGTGTATGTTTATGTGCTCCTACATGACAGACTCACTGCTGTGTACAGCACCAGCTTCAAAGCTGAGGTGCCACCTCAGGAGACTCAGCTGCTTTGATTCAGTATATGTCAGCTCATGTGCCGTAGGATCTCAACGCTGTGCTCCCTCCCCTCGGCTTTCTTAAATATTCGGCGTATGCCACCCGTCCAGTGCTCACTCTGCTCTATATGCCCTCACAAACAACCATTTAGTCCCACCTCTACGAACGAAAAGTCCCACTCGCAGAAAACTTGCTGCTCTGCGGTCTGTGATTGTCACATCGTCTCGACTGTCAGATCAGACACGTTCGTTTTGAACGACAGGCGAAAGCGTTCCAGCACCGGTTTTGTTTTCACAGCTTTGTGATCTTGTGGTCTGCTTGCGGGGTGTATAACAGGTAAATTCAAAATGGTGGCATTTTTCCTGCACTCACTGAAAAAAAAAGGACAAAAAGTGCGTGACAGGTTCTGTACTTGTCATTGGGGAAGTTCTCCACAGGTATACATAGCTGTGCCCCTCCACCACTCGATTTAATAATTCCTTTGCTCCTTTCTTGCTTTTAAAAGGTCTTTATTTGTAGTCAAAGAGTGTTGTTACATCTTTCAGTGTACATTTGGGAAACTGTTTTTGAAAGAACAAAATATTCCCCACGCTGTTCCTTTTTTAAAATGAAAACAAGTTGCGCATTGTGATTTTTAGGGCATTTTCATTCAGGACAGCAGGGTCAATGTTCACTTGTGATTATCTAGTAATGCCCCTTTATCCTGGTGCTCTGTGGTCCATTTGCACCTCTTGTTGCTGTCTGAGACTGTATGGGCCCGTACAGCTATTCATCCCACTGAACCCAAAACTTCAGAGCATCCGACAGTCAACAGCATTAATTACCGACTCTTTGATGTGATAGAATGCAGCCCTGTTGAGATTGATTACTCTTTGAGCCAAGTTGTCTACCAATTACTCAGACAATTAGTCTACTAATTAAATACTTACCCAACTCGGCGCTTCAAAAAAGAGCAGAGGAAATGCCTTGAGAATCTCCCCTGACATATAAGCTGTCAGGGGTTAGCGGAGTGTTCAACAGCACAAGGTAAGAAGAGTGGGGAAGTTTGAAGTGTAGAGAAGGGACGCGATTTGGACGGGGGGAGCCGGCGATAAGGATGTAACTGTCATGTCACCTGTGTTAGCAGCGATGGAGACGGCGGAATGGGGATAATCTGGGGAGCGACCAGCCGCCGCGCGCTCACTTTTTTCGGGAAGCGGCCGGGGGAAGCCACGTTATTAAATCAGTACGGTGGGCTGTGGAGAGATGGAAAGGTTAAGTATGAGTAATTATCAATTGACAGCAGCGGGTAATCCTGAAACAGATCCCGCGATTCCGCGACCGTGCCGATCCTGCTGCTTGCGCAAGGTGTGTCGTTATTAACCCCTGATGCTTTGAAGCAGTGCTGGAGAACTGGGGGGGGGGCTCAGTGTTTGCAATGGCGACTGATGGTCCGTCCCACCCATTCTGTCGATAGCATTGTCTGCAATTCCAGTGACTTTCGCCAAGCAGACTGACCCATTATTCTCCCCGCATTGTGATGTTAATGACATGTTAAAGGGGACAAAGAGAAACAAGGGAGAAAATATGTGACCCAATGAAGAAGCAAGAGACAATAGTGCTCAAACATGCTTTCATATTTATTATGTGGCAGCAATGACTGTTCCTTGATAATGTTGATAATTAAAGACATAACAATAACCTTGCCCAAGATTTAATACGCTCCATATGACCACGATGCTTCCTTAATGCTAGAATTGCAGTTATTAATGGTGGCTTGCTTGCCATTTCTGCTAAGGCTGTTGACATTAATTTGCATTGTGCTTTGTTGCTTTTCCTCTACTATGATGGAGATATTATGGACAAAGTGGTCATTTGTATACATCCCACATCTATATCGGTTAATTAAAGGACCTGCAGTATTTCCTGTGCCCAGCATTTTTAATTTGTACGCTCGTTTTTCATGTTGTCTTTGCTTTGTATGTATACATGGTGGTGGCCTTGCCATTTCTCTGCCAGTGCCTCATGGTACAGATTCAGAAAACAAAGCTTGAAAATAAGCATTCATTTCCCCGAGTGAGGCTGGCGTCATTAGCATAACCCAGCCTCCAATTAGCATATTTCAACACCCTCTCCAGACAGGCCCTTTGTGTGTGTAAGTAGCTGTTATTCTTTAATTAGAGAGGGAAATTTTGTGCGGCTATTGAATAAACTAAAACAACCAAAGCCATTAGACCAGAAACGATGGGGGGGGGTGGGATTGGGGGCAGCAAGAGAGAGAGTTATTAGGGCGACAGCAGTGTGTCCATGGTCCCCTTACCCTTACTCACAGTGGGAGGGGCAGTTTAATATTTTACCCTTTATGGCCATATGTATCAAAGCCTTCAGCACATGGTGATAGATTTTTCACCTGCAGTGTATGTAACATGATTTGTGATTGGTAGTTCATTTCCTCCAATCACATGCTGTCTTTGTCTTTTAACAAATTTTCTAACAGTGGTTGAGTAGATCCAGCCTATATGGTGTACTATCACCAATGTGTGCTAAGAATTGTGTTAACTAAACATTTTATTTTTGATGTTGCGGTCACAAGTGTTAATTGAAACCAATCGAGTTTTGGAACAGAGACTTAAAGCAGTGACTTTTTAAAAATTCCTCTCAAAAGATTTATGTTATTAGTTTGAGATTTTATGTTTTCTTACTCATAATCTGACTCCAGATACAGGCACTACTGTAATTTGTGTTATTGAGAGACCTCTCCTTATACATGACAGTAATAGGGAAGTCCCCTCTCAATCAGAACTCTCCATCTAACATCTGCATCATCTCTCATGTCCTCCATTATCTCCATGAAACTCTCCCTGGGCATCCATCTGCATGCCTGCTCTGATCATAAAATCCCGAAAGAGTGTGACATCACATCCTGGCACCATGCACCCTCTCCCTCCACTGCGCTCACAAGGAGATTATTTGAATGAAACAGTAAAACACGGGCTGTTATTCCTGGCTCCAGTTCCCATGCCTAGCTAGCATTCAATGAAGCCAGTGGTCTGTTTTCGTCGTCCACTTATTCTATTATTCAAAAACGTACCAGATATATTTTTGCTAAAATGGAAAGTACATACTTCATGCCAGTTTTATTCCCACTAAATACACAGAATGACTTCCTCTGGAATTTGGAAAAACACATCAATTTGCCCTGTCAAACCTATCCATTCACTGAAAACGTTTTATTTCTTGCGTGAGTGACAGCAGGTGTTATTGCGAGCACCACAGAAAATACTTTAGCATTTGAAGACTCCTTGCAGTTATTCAGGGAAACATTTTGGAATTAGATTTACATTGGGAACCTAATGGCACATTAGGCTTTTTAAAAATAATCTCATTTTTAACAATAATCTATTTGTTATCGACGAAACACGCAGAATAAACGCATTGCATGT
This sequence comes from Gymnothorax javanicus, assembly GCA_029692085.1. Taxonomy (NCBI): domain Eukaryota; kingdom Metazoa; phylum Chordata; class Actinopteri; order Anguilliformes; family Muraenidae; genus Gymnothorax; species Gymnothorax javanicus. The sequence continues at coordinate 17,036,340 of CM056211.1, forward strand.
GAAATGATCCACCACCTTGCGGTTTTATCGCTTTATTTCCCTTGACTAATTTTGCATGTTTCTTGGGGAAACTGTAATAGCCTCTTTGATTTAACTTGCCAGTGGAAGCGGGGGTGGGGTGGGGGGGTGTGTGGGGGGGAAGAGGTGGGGATGGGGGGATTCGGGGGTTTCACAGGTCCAGACTCGCACCCATCAAGCACTTCAAAATCACTCCCCTAATCAGAGGCAATATAAAACAATTTAACCTAAATGCAGGGCCTGTGATGGTTGTGCAAGCCTTGTCTCTGTTAATCAATCAGCCTCTAAGTGTCTGGAGACCTGCGATGCAAATGTATGGTAATGTGCAATACTCATCTCCCTTTTGTCTCCTTCTGCCTCCCCCAAACTCTGATTTTTTTCTACTTTGTATATGGAGTTTATTTTAGCCCCCCCACTTTGTGTCCCAGGCTTAGCTAGCTATTGTCTTGACATTGGATTGATAATGGCAGCTGCCTTCAATGGGTTCAGCGAACCTCGAGCATGGCACAGCCCCCGCGTGTAAGCCGTTGTCATCGCCGGTGGCGCTTGACTCTGCCGGGAGGTCGCGGGACTCGTGAAGGAGAGAGATATGACAGCTCCGGCTCTCGCCGCCTCTGTCGGTGCGAACTCCGGGAGCATTTCTCTCACCCATTCGCTGTCGTTTTTTTTGTTTTTTTTTCGCGGGAGAGGTGTGTTTTGTTTTTGTTTTGGGCCGAAATGACCCTCCGGGCCGGAGCGGCGGCAGGGAGGTGTGACGGGCAGACGAGCGGCCCCCTCTCGCCGCATCCGGAGTTTACAGACCCTTCCCGGCGATCCGTGCAGTTTAATGGCCGTCCCTGCTGTTTGGGGGGAGCCGAGGAGCAGTTCCAGGTGACTGGCGGCCCGGGCTCAGGGGGGCTCGGCCGTCGAAGAGGTGGCAGGACGTGAGAGAGCGAGAGAGAAAGAGAGCCTTCCTCGTTTCCAGCGTCAGCGCTGTGATTAATGACGAGGCGCGCTGGCGCCCCGCCGCGCTCGAACCCCGAAATCTTCACCATGTGCTTCCCCCTACCCCATCCCCGTCTCCTCGGAATTCGCCACAAAGTGCTGGATTGATGTAGTGCACCTATTATCTGTTCATTAAAAATCCACTGAAAAACATCACCCGCCCCCCCATCCTGCCAACAATTTACCCCTCAGCCTTCCACACCCCCCCCCACCATCCACCAAATACGGAAATGAGTCTTCCCTCAGCCTCACTGATTGCGCCCCAGCAGCCCTGTGGAACCAGTGAAAATGGCCACCGTTTGTACGCCCACAACTAAATTGTAATTGAATCCGGGAGACAAATGCCATTAATCAGGCTGGCTTTTGAGGAGATGCATAGCAATATAGTGAGCCTTAATATCAGTGACATGATTCAGTGGTTTTCGGAAGGCAAAATCCCTCCCTGGGATGATTGTGAATGAGGGGGACCTCTGTTTCAGAAAAAAAAAAAGAAAGGGAGAGCCGCGAAGTGCAGTGTGAAAAAGCTTTGTTTACAAAAGGAACACTGATTTGTGATAATACTTATTGCAAACTGGAAAGTTAAGGTATGTTCATTATTGACTGGTTACCATTACTGGTATTCAGTTGTACAAGAAAGAAAAAAACTTTTGTATAACAATATGCATTTCATGTTCTTGCAATGTTGTTTTTGCAATAAAACTAGACAAAGTAACAACAATTATACCTCCCAAAACTATAATACATTGCAATTCAGTCAGTTAATACCACCTTGTATTTTCTTCATGAACTACAGTGCTGTGAAAAAAATATTTGTGCCCGTCCTGATTTTTCACATTTTTGCTCATTTGTCACATTTGAACATTTCAGATCATCAAACTAATATTAATATTAAAATTAAACAAATACAGTTTTTAAATGGTTTCATTCATTGAAGGAAAAAAGCCATCCAATCCTACCTTGGCCAATGTGAAAACGTAATTGCCCCCTTAGTCACCAAATCAACCAATTAAACAAATTTAATTGATAATTGGGTTCAGTTTCACCAGATACAGCCAGGTATGATTACTGCCAGCTTTGATGAATGCAAACATCCCATAAATAGAGCCTGATTGACAATATGAACCAGGAGGAAAAAAAAAGCATCACCTGATGCCACGATTTAGAGAAGGCTAAGCACAGATGAGAAACTAAGTCGTTAACATCTATCAGTCTGGACAGGGTTGCAAAGCCACTTCTAAAGCTCTTGGACTCCAGCAAGCCATGGTGAGAGCCATTGTCTACAATAGGAGAAAACTTGAAACAGTGGTAAACCGACCTACTTGAATTCCTCCAAGAGTGCATCAAGAACTCATCCAGGAGGTAACAAAAGAACTTGGACCAAGATCTAAAGAACTGCAACCCTCACTTGCCTCAGTTAAGGTCAGTGTTCATGATTCCACAATGAGAAAGAGAATGCAAGGCGAAAACCACTGCTGATCAAAAAGAACGCACACTTCGCCTCAAAAGGAAAAAAAATGAAGATTTCGGAGTGGCCCCGTCAAAGTCCTGACTTGAATCCGATTGAAACGCTGTGGCATGACCTTTAAAAGGCAGTTATTGCTCGAAAGTCCTCAACTGTGGCTGAAGGAAAGCAATTCTGCAAAGAACAGTGGGCAAAATTCCTCTGCAGCAATGTAAAAGACTCATTGCCAGTTATCTCAAATGTTTAGGTGCGGTTTTTCTGCCAAACATGATACAACCAGTTATTAGCTTTTGGGGGGCAATTATTTTTTCACATGGGTGGTATAGGTTTTGAATAAGTCTATATCTTCAATAAATAAAATGATCATTTAAAAGCTGCCTTTTGTATTAACTAACGTTGTCTTTGTCTCAAATAAAACTTAGTTGGATGATCTGAAACATTAAAATATGACAAGAAAAAATAGGAGAAATTAGGAAGGGGGCAAATACTTTCATTGCACTGTAGTTCATACAGAAACTACACCACAGTGTTAATAAAAATTGCAATCGTTTAGGGACTATGGCTATTGCGGGAAAATTATGAAAATTAGGCATCTTGCACAGTTATGAGGGAGATAATTATTTACCTTCTTGATTATTGATTAATTGTTTCAACATGGAATGTAGAATTATTAAAGGAAGGATACAGTGATTTGTTTTGTGTGCAAATTTTCACTCTTGTTTTAATTTGTTAATACTCTTGTAAGAATGTCTCTAAGTCAAATGTCGATGCTGGCCCTAAGTCAGCTGGAACCAATGAAGATCCAGCCTTGAGTTGCCTGCTATCTTGTGCAGCTAATGCTGAATGTCCAACACTAACAAATACTTATTTGTATCCATTACTGATACATTTATGCATCCGTCAATCCTTCAATCCACATTTGTACCTATACATACGTATCTGTGTGCATGATTATGCACAGTATATGAAGTCTTTCTCCAACTTGTCACTTTATGAAACTTGCGCTGTAGCTGTGAAAACTAGTCTTGGTTCATCATACATAGTGTTTTTTTGCTGCTAATACGGAATACAAGGATGGGATAGCAACTTTTAAGTGCAATATTAATTTATTACAAATTATAAATGCAATTATTCAGTGTATGCGCAGCAACTTTAAGCAGTTGAATCAAATAATTAAAAAAATAAGTCTCAGTACAGAGAGCAGATTCCACTGGAACAGAGGGTTCGAGCTCTATTCACTTGCAAAAAAAAAAAAAAAAAAAGAGAGAGAGAGAGAGAGAGAGAGCCAGTTTACAGAGCCTGTCATGACAATCAAAGGCAATAAATAAAATGAGCTATTAGATTTCCTCCAATAGCTCTTCCCACATTTTCCCATAATGTGCCATGAAGACATTGCTGTATCATGTCCCCCTACAAAGTGTACAAAATATAACTGCTCATATCTGCGAGGGTGTGCTCACCCAGTGGAGAATTTGAAGTGTCTCTGCAGATAACATCCAAACCGGAACAAAAACATTACACACCTCACTGTAATGCATTATATCTACCCCTCTCCCTCAAGTTACAAATAGATGAAATGCATTAGACGGAGCTCAATTTTGTTTATTTAGGAATATATTTATCAGAAACATTTTCTGAATCGCAAAAAAGAGGAAAACAAATCTAAATTGAAACAAAACAAATCTGGATTTACGGTACATCCATGCACTCAGCAGATGTACCTGAACTGAATGAAAAAGGAGACAGAAAAAAAAGACTATTTGCTAATTAAATTCTAACCTGGCTGGTACAATGTAAAGAATTCTATTGTGCCTTTAAAGGAAAGTTAAGTGCTAGCCTTACTATTTATTATAGCTGAGGTAGGTTATGAAAACAGACATTTTTCCTTTCAACACTCCATAATGTCAGATTTAGGGGTGTCCCCTCTCCCGATCTGAATGATTTTGCAGCAGTTGTCAAACGAGGAGGTCATTTATCAGAGCGGTGCAGAGGGCTCCTCCATGACAGTGAAATACTAGGGTGATGATTTATAGGACCCTGAATTTTTTTATTTATTTATTTTTTTCTTTTACTGCAGTCTCGCTGCTGATTTTCACACACCTGTTACCGCATTTTATCAATGGCCCAGCCCCAGCTCTCTGGCTTTGCATGTTCGTTGGGGTTTAATCCCTGAGAATGGGTTTTCAGCCGCCCTCTGTTACGCAATAAAATCGTTCAGCTTCGCTATACCACAGCTCGCCCTGGGACCTGTAGTTCAACTTCACCAAAGCAGCTGACATGTCAATGGATTACTTTGTTTTGGAGTGGCTTTTTTAAATTTTGTTTATTGCTGTTTAATTGCGGAAGTTTTAGCCACCCATAGTTATCTTGTCTTTTTGTTTATCCACGGGCAAACCACTGTGAAAGACAGACATCGCTTCAATGAGCCCTTCACCTTAGATTGAACTGCTTACCCCGTGGTCTTGGCGCAGGAACTAATCTTGCCATGTCGAGGGGAAGAAGTCCTTTGGGTCAGCCGGAAGGAAATCCCTCCTTTCAGTGAAATGATTACTCTGAGTCCCCATTTTGTAAGCTGAGGAGTGAAAGTGTAAGGTAATATGGCTAACACAATTATGCTAGAGCCTACTGATTTATGTGCACTAGCACTCATTAGCCACCACCGGGCTAGTTAGGAGAAGAGCTAAACAAACTTTTATGAAGATTGATCTTAGAAGCAGTCTAGCAAGCTTGTGAGAAAGGAGCGCAATTGTATAAGGACGGAATGGCATTCTTTGCCTGAAAAATGTTTGGGGAGAGAAAAAAATGCGAGTTTGTCTCTTTTTTTCTGATGAGAAACAATTTGGGGAGTCTGTCTATTCTCTGACCTCTACCATTAAAGCCTATTTTTATATCTTGTTTCCTCTAAGGGCCACTAAAAATCATACAGTCGCTGCCTGTAGAACTCAAATTATATTATTGGTTCTGTTTGCTATTGTTTCAGTCCTGTCAGAGTAATTTGCTTTGGCTTTTTATGTAATGTCTTGGGCTTCGACAAAGGCCCTGGAGAGACACATAGCGCCTGCGTGCCCCAGATAGCCTGTTTCTCCAGCTCTCGGTGTTCAGTCACGTGACTTGGTGGGCAGCTCAGATATATAGCTCAAATATACAGCTCCATTCCGGAGATGGACTCTGGAGGAATAACCCTGCTACCATTGTGAGGGCCCTGCCTTAAAAGTGCTGAGTCCAGTGACGCAGTGCTTTACATTTCATTTTGTTTTTCATCGTCAAATGAAAATTTCATGGGGTCAGTGGTGTGAATTTGGAACCGTGCCCCTTTCCGCGGTTGCGGAATCGCTCACTGTTAAAGACGATCCCCTCCGTGAGGTGATGAATGAAGGGGTCAGCACTCCCTGTGTAGCCATCTTTTTCCCGTAATATGGTCCTCCTCTATCTATCAAAATGGCCGCACATCAATCACCATCAAGTTCAGAAAGTGACCAACTGTCTGTTTCCCTGTGTCTCTTCTAATAAAGACACTGTCTTAAAAGCCTGTGTGTTTTGGAGCCAAGAGCATTTCAAACCGAGAAGTTTACAGCCTCAGGGGGCATTTCGCAGAAGTCAAAGAAAAGGTCATACAATTTTTTTTTCTTTCTTTGCATAAGCCTGATAAATAAATTCGGCACTATTATAGTACAAGCTCTTTTATTGGCTTCCTAAATGAGTTTATTTGGGTTTGCCTGACCAGCTGTCAGCGCAAAGGCTATTTCCCCATCTCCAGAATTGGGATTTAACACCCTGCCTGTCCAGGAGAGGTAAGAGATTTCCCCACGCTCCTACAATCAGCCACATATTTTGAATGCGGCCGGTGGAGAACTCATAAATCACCTCGCGGATTCAGTAATTTTATGCCTCATGGGTTCACTAGTTCTATGAGTAATAGATAGGAGCCACAGTGCAGGATGACTTCTGACAGGTTCTCACGGCTTTCGCAAAACAAACCCCCGATTCCTCCTGTTTCAGCAGTGGCCGCCTTCGAAAAACGTGAAAAATTGGTCATCTTTATCTCTCGTGTTTACGGTATGCCAATACATCATCTCCCTCATCTTCAGCGGCTAACTTAGGAACCGTGAGAGTCACGCTTCCTCAATTAATTGCTTTATATGTTCCAAATATATCTCCTCGCATTATCTTGTCCTGTCGTTTGATGCTCTGCTCTTAATCCTTATCGTAATTGACTGTTTTACGCGCCTGTAGTGCCCCAGTTATGTTTCCGACATTTGGCTTAAAATTGTTTTGCTACGCTTTATCTTTTCAGATGCAGCTCACTAGCTACTATATAAAACATTTGTTGTTCCTTTGTTTTATTTTTGAACCTATGAATGACCTAATAGTTACGCTCCAATTTGGAAACAATGTAAACTAACTTTTGTGGCGCAATTCAGCGACACTTAATACAGTTGATGTTGATCACACAAATCACTTACTAGTGATGCTGTTTTTTATTTATTTCTCTCTTTTTTGGGATAATGCCATGCTTCCCACGTTCAGCTGTCACCGTGGTCGTGAAATAAAAACACAACAGTTAAGCACTCTGCTGTATATTTACCAAAAAGGATGTGCACTGGTACTGAGATTACATCAAAGCTCCTGGCATGGGCATAGCTCTTTTTTTTTTTTTTTTTGAGAAAGGTAATTGAAAAAGTTATTTATTTTATTGAAAATGCTCCGGGGCTCGGACGATTACCAGCAGCGATGAGATTTAATGATCTAGCAAAAACAACTTCGACTCTCCACACAAATCGCAAGCCAACTGGATTTAGAATGTTGCTAAATTTCTGTCCCACATCACCACGCTCCTTCCTGCACTTTACGGGTCCTGCCAGTGGGGGTGTTGGTGGGAGGGGGTGGGTGGGAATGTGGGCATTTCTGCCTGTTTATCCACTGTTGCTGTTGTAATCAGATCATTGGGGGGAGTAATATAATGTTTTCTGCGCGGGGACATACTCAGGGAGCAGAGGAGCGGAGCTGCCGCCTTTGTTAACCGAGGGGAAATCAAATGATTTGGTGTTTGTGTTGCCAAGTCATGTTGTACCTGTGTCACAACCCTCTGCTCACTGGAATAGTCTTTACTGGAGAGCAGCCAATGTGCAATCTTCCAATCAATCCCACATGCACACACACACACATACACACACAAGCGCGTGCACCTCTGCCGATCAACATCGTCCCCTGGGGCTCTCCCCGCACGGCAGAAATGATCCATTTATTTGCGAATTTTAGCCATCTGATGGGAATTTAATGCTCTGACTGTACACTGGAAAATCAGTTTCCTTTCTGCAACTTCAAACAGTGAGCTGCTAACAAGTCGGCTAAATTAAACGAAGGGCCCCGCTTGGCTAATAGGAAGCTGTCAGGGTAAGATAGATGTGTCTAATCACCTTAGGGGCGGTGTCTCGCTTAAACACTTTCCACTAAGATACAAAGGCACTGAATTGGCCATTGATAGATCCCCCCCATCCCCCAGCCACCTCCCCCTTTGCCCCGCCCCGTCCCTTTTTCAGTCTGAGGACCAGGAGCATATTGTCAGCTCAGCTGGCATCTGTATTGAAAAATCAACACATCTTTATTTCATAAGCAGGGTGACTGATGACTTCTGTGATAGGGCCAGAAGAATAATGAACGTGTATTTATTCCCTGATTGATCTGTTGTGAATAAGCGCTATGAGAGAAATAGTGCCTCAATATTTCTGCTGTATGTTAAAATGTTTAAGGTGTATTCTGGAGCAAGGTTGACACAGCTTGTGCAAATGCAAATGTATACCAGGCAAATGTATTACATTGCAAACAGTTTTTGCTGTATATATCTACAAGACTCCATGGTCTTGCATAAGGTTACAATTTTATTTAAAAAGATACATACAAATGAATATACTTTTAAAATGACTGCAACAGCTATCAATCATCATTCTCAGTGTTTAACTCTTTGTTGTGTCGTGGTCACTAAAGAAACTGAACCCACTCACCGCCCTTATTAAGTAAAGAGGAAAAGAGTAATGCAACAAAGGGTTAACTGTTCGACTTAATTTCACAAACTTCCCAAATATTCCACTAAATGCACTGTATGTGGTTATTTTTAAAATATAAGGTACCCGCTATCAAGATATCTGGGGTTACTGATACCCACTGACAGTTCAAAGAATAACTACAAATAATGCATGGGGCATTTCTACTAATTCAAATCCAGAACAGATTTGTTTTGAAGCTTGTATGCAATGATTGCTGGAGTGTTACTCCAGTATTTTCATTTTCTAGTTCCTCATATTGAATAATGTTGACAAAAAAAACTGTTTAGAATTAATAGTTTTTTTTGTTTGTTTGTTTTTGTGCAAACCATGAACAATCCTGGAAAAGTGTAATTAATTACAAAATACAGCCCCATAAAATGGTTTTATCTTTGAAGTGTCTGAACCACAACTACAAAAGCCTCAATGCTAATTAGCATAAGAGTTCCAAAGGGGCCAAGTGCCTCGTGCTCGAATTACAGGTCCATTGGTCACAAAAATGACAAAATTGTAAAAGTCATTATTTAATATCTCAAAAAATGATGGCAACATTATGCCACACACTAAAAAAATAATTTTAAAAATGTGGTCACAAGTCACAGCTCTCTAAAAGGAACAAATGGGCACTTGGCAGAATCGCTGTCAATGATCTCAGAACTATAGCAATACAAAGTACCCCTAAAAATTGAATCAATCAATATTGGAACTAGTTTTGGCCAAAACAGTACATCGTGCACTTCATAAAGCTGGTGTTTATGACAGAGTCACCATTGAGACAACAAATGTATTCAATGCTAATGCATAAAATTTGTCAAATGGTGTAAGGAAACCTGGACCCTCAACGAATGTAATACGGTTCGATGGGTAATCTTTCACTCCATTCTCTAGATCTAGATTTGTTTCTGTTCATAGAAAGGCAAAGGAGGCATTCAGTCCAGAAAGACTGTTTCCAACAGTTGTTAACCCTTCTAACACTCAGAAGACATTTCTGTCACCATAGGCTTACTAGTAGAGCAATATTATTCTTTCACTAGCTTAAGTCTTTATAGTAACCACAGATATGGTTAATAAAAAGTTAATAAAAAATATGTATTATTTGATTTTAAGAGGAATTTTTTGTTACATTATTGTAATTTTTATATGCAAAAAAATTGCTCCGAGTGGTACTGTATACTGCCCTACAAAGGCTAAGTTCAGTGACAGCAAAATAATTTAAGCAGTAAAAAAAAGTCTTCCACAGTTTATGTGTTGTCCCAACAAATGAATAGTTAGCACATTTATGATTGATTGATGGTCAACTGACTTGTCATAGTATTATTTCTCCAAATAAATCCTAACCTACTTTCAAGTCCACATTTTACCAAATATGAAGTCACAGCACTGAGGCTTTGTAGGACAGTATAACCAGAAGAAAACTGACCAATAAAGGAGTTAAGTATGGTGGTGATTTTGTATAATGATATTGGGCATCCATTTCATGGGAATCGTTGGGTCCCATGAATGCTCTCCATAAACTTGTGCTGGGCATACAATATGCAACAATGTCGCAAGACCAGGTGCTCGCTATTGTGCTAACGCTGTGCACACAAGATGCAGCCATATTTCAGCATGATAACGTTCCAATTTACATTGCCAAAAAAAAAAAATGTTAAAGAATGGTACCAAGAACATGAGGGTCAAGTCAAATGTCTTCCATGGCCTTTGTAATCACCAGATACAAACAAACTAAAACATATATGGGCAGTTCTGGACTGCTAATAAAGTGTAAACTAGGTTTGTACCTGCTGAATCTTTCAGTGAACTGGGGACTGTCCCTCTTGAAGAACAGCTCAATATCCCACGACATAACATTAAAAAATTTTATGATAGTCAAAGAACAATCAAAATTTCTAGAATAATTTTAAGTGGTTTGAAGGCAAAGGTTGGGATTACTCATTATTAGTTTAGAGCATAGGCGTACCTTTGGGTACTGGGTAGGGATAGCCAGGATATGTCCCGAGCAACTTTCAGACATGGAAAGAATATCCCAACCAATTTTGGATTAATTGGGAAAACGACAGACACATGGAATCATAAATCTAAAATGCTCTAGTCCCATGTAATGTCAGTGCCTCCACAGTTTGCAGCTTTGTCTAATCTGAAGTGTTTATTTCAGCTGTAGCCAAGTATCTAATGTTGTTTCTTGAAAACAAAACCGTAAATAAAACTGAGGATTGAGAACTGGCTATCTAATATAGTTACAGTATATCCACTCAATTTGTTTTAATGTCCACTCTTCTAGAACTGCACAGGTTTCAGGAGAGCACAGAGGTGATTTGCAGTGGTCAGTGAAGGTTGTGGCAAGTGAACAAAATTCAAACTGCTCATTTTCAAGGACTTGACGACCAGTGGAAGAAACACCGGGTGTGCAGTTGCACACAGGCCTGCATGTGATGGGGACCCTTTGAGAAGTAAACAGATAGCAATGACAAAATGATCGCTGTGGCTGTCTAAAACAAAAGCAATTATACCTTTTATAGGCACTACATGGTTTTGATACGGAGGTAAGCTGTTTTGCATATGTATCACTCAAAGTAGCCCATTTTTGCATCATAAACAGCACCAAAGCCAAAGAAATCTCAGTTGTGGAAAGTAACATTTTTAAGATTTTAATACGTCTATGTTTTCATACTCATTTTCATATGTGGGGGTCTCCGTTAGACCTACATTAATGGTTTTTTTTTTTTTTAATTGAAATTGATGGTGGTTTGGCTGCATATTTCCTGTTTATATAATGGAAAATATCCCTCCTCTGGCTTTCCTATTTTGGAGATTGATGGGAAATATGATGACCAATCAAGTGTCCAAGTAGGTTATCTTGATTACCTAACAAGCCTTTCTCTGTGACCTCTCTAATAATGCCAGCATCACAGAACAAACACAAAAAATAGTGGCAAAACCACTGCGCCCGCTTGGCCAAACGTGGCCAAAATTGAACTTGGCCTAGATTTTCATCCCATATACACACATAAAATATGAAAAGGATCCATGAAAAACTGAAGGTGCTGAAGCGCTGACAAGTCAAAAAGTTTATAGACACATGACAGACCGCCACAAAGACATCTAACCACACTATAAGCCCGATTGGCCTTGAGGCCAAGCGGGCTAAAATGGGAGAAAAAAAAAAAGTATAGAGGAAGAGGAGAAGAAGATAAAACTGCCTGAGTTAGATTCCTATTTTTGTCTTCTTGTACAATGTGCGACATTAGAATGCCTAAAGGATAAAAGACAGTATTACGTTAGTTAGCCATGGTGCTACCTAGCTAGCTAGCTAATTTACTAGCTACTGAGACTGACTCCTGTCTTCTGGCAACAGATTTTCTTTACATGCCACTGGTTTATTTTTTCTAGCTCTAACGGTTCGGCTGCTCGAGACTATCTGAAACTGGTTGTGAGTACCTAGCCAGCACCCAGTTTTTGGACAAAGTTCAAGTGGACACAGAATTGAAGATCTTTGGTTTACAAGAGTGCATTAATTAAAAATATGAGTTTTGCTTTGCTACTAAATCGGGATGGGCCTGAAAATGCCAGATTTTGGTCTTGCCTCAAAAAATCATGAGTGAAAACTATTAGCTATCTAAGTTTTAAGGGAACTACGTGAGCTGTTAGGCTACACAGAAGCCAAGCTAAGCATTTCCAATTTTGTTATTTGTACAGCCGTTGTTTTTTGGCTGGCATCAGACCGTAGCAATATTACTAGCTAGCCAATAAATCAACTTACACTATTGTAGCATTTGCTAATAACACAACATGCTATCATGAAATTAAGTACCCAATACATTGTGAAATGTTCAATCAATTGTTCGATTTTGCTAAGCTTCATAATAATTACTCATAACGTAAATAACAGTTGTCAACTTGTATTCAAATATCAAGTCAAAAGTATTTAGATTCAAAACAGAAAAACAAGTTTATGAATATATCTATAAAAATTACAGTGGCACCTCGCTTAGCACCATAAAAAAAAAGTTAAAAAAAAACACTCATCAGGATAATCCCTGTAAACTGAAAAGGTAGTATTTGCACTCAAATTATTGCAAAAAATTTTCCAGCTCACATTAAATGTATCCCCAACCAACTCTTCAGTTAAACCGACACCCTTTTTTTTTTTTTTTTTGTCAAACCAATATTCTAATATTTTATCCACCCCCGTATTATCATTCTTCATTAGGCACATTGTTTCAGGTTCTAGGTAAATCAAGAAATTTGAAATGTTCAGAAAAATCCAAGGAACACTTCTGCATTATCTAGTAAGGTGTAAATTTGTTTCGGGACAAAAAAAAAGGTATATACATGAAATAGATATGATTTTCAATATTAAAAATAAGTCCCCATGAGCTATAACTTTTCAAACAATAAAAAAGTATTTGAGAGCTGTAGATGGCAAAGGTAATTGATATGTTTTGGAATTTTTTTATTTGGTGCTTAAGTTTGACACTCAATCAACCCTTGAGTGTTTGGGCAAGTGCATAATAAGTGTGGGCGAGGGGTAATGTGTAATGAATGACTTTTTAAATAAATAAATAAAATTCAAAAGTAAATAAATGCATAAAAATAAAAAACAAATAAATAAAAAAATTGACCCAAACCCCTAGCATCTATAATCTCAAGACAAACAGATGAGTAAACGAAAAAATTCCAATAAGGTATTTTTTTACTGGTCATACCTTGAGCTAAATTCTGTTTAAAATGCATTTGTACATGCTCAATATTTGTTTTCCCATAAAATACTAGCAGGTAAATATTTTACAAACTTCCGGTGAACTTTTTTCCCCTTTGATTACAAAAGAAAGTGAAAGTTTTCTTTAATCAAGTTGTGCTTAGGTGCTCAGCAGTATCCCCAGTAAAACTCCCCAGGGGTGGAATAAGGAAGGATGCGGTGTTTACCCAGAATCCCACCTGCTTCTGGTTAAGGGTAATAAGCACAGCATCAGTAGACAGGAACAGACTGGCAAGAAATCAATTAGTTACAGAAATAAAGACTTCCCAACTCTTCCGAGAGCAGAGGGGGACGGTGGGAAAGCCAGCCCGTGTGGCAGGTTTGTTTACACTAATGCTTTCTTGCCATCCTGAAGCCACGCAAATTCTTGGCCTTTAAAGAAGAGAAATAGTCCATTTTCGCCTTCTCAGAAGCGCCCACTTGACTTATCTCTCAAAGGCTCTTTTCATCCAACCAGTGCTAGCGCCAGGTCCAATTAAAAATAGAAGAGCATTTCTGTTTCTAGATAATAAACATTTTCCCCTTCTCTTTTCCTTTTGTGATGGAACATTTCATGTTTAAAGAAAATCGAATGCTTGCGCTGGGCCATTGTTGACTCCCCCAAAATCCCTTCCACAGTCATCTATATATAATAATGTGAATTTCCGGAACCTTTGAATTTTATTTCTCAGAATTGAGCTAATGTATAATTACTTTTAAATTCAGCATGACTGATAACATTGTAGTGAACTGATAAAGAGTTTTGAAAGACCAGTGTTGCGTGACAGAAGTTGAAAAAATAATAAATAGAAATGGAAAGAGATTACATTTTTTTTTTTTGCCTAACTGTCAGAAAAAACAAAAGTAACCATGCAAACTATTACCAGTACCAAAATTATTGTATTATCAATTGTAATACAAGTTGGAGAATGAAACCTCACTATAGTGAAGAAGGCATTTTAATCTTTTAACTGCCCATTCTTCTATACTTTTGATGTGATAGTTACGACAAAGCATAAAATAAACTATACACACAAACACACAAAAAAATATGCAGACCTTTATTTTCTCCCATCCTAACAGAACAGGATAATGCAGGGACTAGTCTATCGTCCACTGGCTGAGCATTGATCCAGTTGAGCAGAAATGAATGTGTGTCTCTCTCCGAGCACACGGAGAGGATTAAAGCCGGTGATAGTGTTGTGTAATAAATTTGTCGTAACACATTGTGTAAATCTGCTGCTGATTGCTTCACAGAGACTCTCTGGGTCAGTGTTTTATCCGAGACTTTGGTCCACCAGCCAGATGGCGACTTCAGAGAGAAACTGACACACCGTTGCAAACCAATTTTATGCAAAGTCTCTGGAGGGAGAGACAGACCATCAGCTCTGCTGGGAACCAGGATTACAAAATAGCCAATTAAAAAGGAAAGGGTTGAAATCTGGGGCTGATAAGGCTGAGATTAAATTGGTTATAGTTTATTAGGCTCAATGAGTTATTAGAGTCCACACCTCACCAAACAGATTCCCATTAACAGGCTTTAACCTTTTATCACTCTTCACTCAGCTGATATTATTTCTCTTTCATTCTTTGCCTTCAAACAATATTGGTTGCACCGTCATGTTAATAACTGTACACCACGCGCTACAGAAAACAGTTTACTTTGTTATCATTTATCGAGCCAGTCGCGATGTCCCTCCAAAAAAAATTTGTCCGTGGGGAAAGGAAATGCCATCTGTAGAAAGAAAGTAAAACTCTCTATTGTTTCATGTTGAAAGTAATACCTTTTGCGCTTTAGAAAAAGTGTGATTTCAGCGTTGAGGGGGGAGTGTTCCATTCATCAAATCGTTCACACATTCCTTAAAATGTAATTATTCGTTTAGCACCAGCAGAGACACTGTTTTTCATCGTAGTATTTTTTTCTGTCCCCCCCAGCCTGTTTATATTCCTGCTGCCTCTACAAAGTGCATCATCTGCTGCTGCCACGCAGTAATTGCTTCGGGAGAGCTGTGAAACAGATGTGAGCGTTCGGTGAGAGGCAGGGTTTCGGGGAGTGGCCCGTGCGGAGTTGTTTCAGGGAGCTTCTGTTTGTAATGAGAAGGTCCCGGGACGGGCATCTGTCCCGCACCTGTGGACAGCTCCCCGCTCTGCCTGCTCCGCAACATCAGCTGTCACTCCGAGCCGGAGCCGTCGGCTACCCCCGAAATCACCTCCTGCCCCGCTATCAGTGGCTGCCCCAGGTCAGCCAGGTTCATGGGAAAGCCCACTGTCGGCCCTTCTCACCTTCTTCATCCAGGAGCCTCGCTGACATTAAAGAGGGTCCTTCCATCTTCAGCTGGTACGAGGACGATCCGCTAAGCTCCCCTCTCCTCATAAACAAAAATACTTTCCTGACCCTAAATCTCCTTTTCTGACCCATCTTTGTTCTTTCCTGTCACTCGGGCCTCCGAATAATAATAATAGCCAAACTTATTAAGAAGTTAATATGCTCCATGCCTTCACGTGGGCTCTTAATGGGAATGGTACACTATAAACCCTAATAGTGTGGTGAACTTAAAAGTTTTGTGGAAACCGATTACCTCAAAAAAAATTGCGTAGGCCAACTTAATTGCATTGTGTGGAAGGAACTTAAAGAAAATAAGTAAAGTTATTTTTATTTATTTATTTTTTTTTGCTGTGAACATAAATCATGAAGTTGGCATACTCAATTTTTTTGAGGTGATCAGTTTCCACAAAACATTTGAGTTCACTGCACTTGTCACGGTTTACAGTGTACCTGTTTGTCCATCTACTCGACTTCTTAATAATGAAAGGTCATATCATAAAAATGAATGACATTTTAAATGTGTAAGCATGGCAACTGAGGGTTTTAGAGAACCTTCAGTACTTCCACTGACATTGGCAATGCCATAGTACCCTTGCACACTAGGGTACTATCGCATATACGCAATCAAGCCGACTTTTGTCTCAACAACACATTTTTATAAGTGAGCAATGTAAATTGTGCTAATAATGTGAAATTAAGTGTGACTAAAGGCCACTAGGATTCTGACACTGCTACTCTGTTATGCGTTCCAAGTTATTAACCAAATTATATGTGTTCTGGAGCATCTATCTTGCTCTGATATCTGCAAACCTAAACTGAATATGGAATATATGGTATGGTGTAGCTATACATTTTTATTGTTTGATTTAATATGTCTTACGTGCAGTTACAATGTTGCTGGCATCAAAATATAACTGTTATCACAACTTTTATAGGCTAGAACCACAGATTCATTGAGAAGTATGATGAAAAATATGCCATCAATTATGGTCTGAAACAGTGGGTCTTTGGGATTTCGTGACATGGGGATGCACAGTTTTGGCGAGCATGATCTGCTAATGGGAGCTCTGAAGAGGTTAAGTAAATCACTCATTTTCCATGGTCGCAGCGGCACCTCCCACCAGTAGCCAATTAATGACCAACCGTGTGGCTTGTTCTTACATAAAGGGAAAGCCACAAACCTCACCGCCCTTTTTTTCAATAGACTGGATTGAGCCTCTTAATCTAAATTCATCCAGTCGTACTTATTGCTACAATTAATTACAATAAGTACGGGCAGTGCACAGTGCTGTCAGTCAGTCATCACTTTATGACAGATAAGCTATGAATATACAGTTAGGTCTATATGTATTTGGACATATACATAATTTTCATTATTTTAGTTTTGTGTGCTACCACAATGGAAAAGAAACAATCAACAATCAAGATGTCCTTGAAGTGCAGACATTCAAATTCAATCAAAGATTTTTTTTTTTCCCCAGAAATATTGCCTGCGCGATATATGAATTAAAACCGTTTCATGCACAGCTCCCTCAGTTTTAGGGGTGCAAAAATGATTGGACAAACTGGCATAATCAATAATTACATTGTCAGTTTAATACGCAATGACAAACTCTATGCAGTCAATGACTATCTGAAGTCTACACTAAGGTTCTTACCTGGGGATGCTCTACCCGATTCTCGTCACAGCTGTCTTCAGTTCCTGCCTTGTTGTTGGGGTTTTTGCCTTAAATTGGATTCAGCTCATATGATTGACTTGTCTATGGTAGAAAATTCCACTCTTTTGTCTTAAAGAAATCTTGGGATGTTTTTACAATATGCTCCCAAGTTACCATCCTGCTGCAATGTAAAGCATTTTCCAATTAGTTCAGATATGTTTGGCTGAACCTAAGAATATACATTTTTTTGTGTATGTGTTTGTTGATCTTTGTGCTTTTTGTTGTTCAAGAACTACGCAGGCATTTTTACATTTTTTTTGGCAAGTTTCATCCTCTTGCTTTTGTCAATAGTCGCATTACCTGTATATACAGGGTTACCTACTCATTTGGCAGCCATATACATGCCCACACATGACCACTCTTCACAGATGAGCGGGTATGTGTCAGATCATGAGCAGTTCCTTCCCTTCTCCATATCCTTCTCTTCCCATCTTTCTGGCACAAGTTGATCTTTGTCTCATCTGTTTATTGGATTTTAATTTTTTTAGCTGATATTTGGCAAATTACCAGTTTTTGGTTTATATTCTGAGAGAAACCTTTTGTTTTTACTCTGGCAAATTCTTCCCTCGATTGCAGACTTTAGCGCTGATACGCCAACCTCCTAGGGAGAGTTTTTGATCTAGCCAACTGTTGGAAAGGAGTTTTTCTGAACCAGGGAAATAATTCTTCTGACATGGACCACAGTTGTTATTGGCGGTCCGCCTGGCCCTTTTGTATTCCTTTCGTATTCCTCACTTGTGTTCTCCTTCTCTTTAAGAATATACCAAATAGTTCAATTGACCGCACCTAATGGTTTTGCTTTTCTTCCGGTGGGTTTGTTTTAATTTATCAGGCTAATAATGGCTAGCTTCACCGTCAGTGACAGCTCTTTGTACTTAATTTAGAGAGTCAACAGCCGAAGTTTCCAAATGCAAGTTGAAAGCAACATTTAATGTGTTCTCCTTTAAATGTTTTTTTTTTTTTTTGGGAATAAAACACGCCTGGCCATGGAACAGGAGAGCAGTCAATTGTCCAAATATTGTTGGTCCCTTACAAAGGGGGAGGGGACTCTCAAAGACAGTTCAGTAATTCCTACCCTGACCACTTAAATGCGATCGTATACCGTGAAATTAAAGCATAACATCCGCACTTTGACCTCATACTCATTATTTTCAACTCCAATACTTATTGGTCAACAGCTAAAATAACTATAGCATTGTCAATGTCCAAATTTATATTTGTCTTTATTCACTTCTTTTGTTTATATATGAACACATATAAAATGTGCATAAGAGGAGACACTAATTCAGGCGATCCGGAGCAGGAGCTAAGCCAATGTAAAGATAACGGGATTCTAACAATGGGAAAAGGAAAGCGGTGCCCGCCTATATTTCATTAGAGGGCACAATATGATGAAAATTTTGATCTCATAGGTTATTAGGATATTAAGCAGCATCTTCGGCGAATTGACAGTCATAATGGCATGTGATTTGTTACCGGAGCATTCGGCCAGTTTATGATTCATTCTCCGACGCAGAACGTTTCACATGGTTTAACATATGAGGGGCTCACAAATATTAAACAGTTTGAATGCATAATGCATGGCTATCCCCATATTTACAGCACACAGGTTTGACTTCTTTGTTTTGCTGAAAGGAAAACGCACTCCATGTCGTACAGTGAATATCAAGCCTCTGCCGTCACATGGCATTGTGTGAATATCGTAAACTATTACTGGGTTCAACGGAATTCACCTGACTGGAGTCGGTTATGGGGCTTGTATTCACAGAATTTCCACAGTGCATCAGTGCGTTTGGTTGAGAATTGACTTGCTTTTTTTGTGTTTTTCAAAGCTATCAGGCACCAGAGGGAATGGCTGCAGAATTTATATCAGAGTAAACACGTGTGTTTACGATCATGCCCTCAAATGGCACCAAGGCAAATCATTATCCTTCCTTCAACTGAGACCACAAGGATGGGAGAGGCAAGGGGATGGGGGTGAGGGGGCGGGTGGGGGTGGGGGTGTGGACAGGTGATCTATGCTGTGTGGTCCAACGATAAGGCTCCTCGCTGTGTAGAGAATCCGCACCCTGCAGCCAGGCCCTGTGGAGCGATATTGCGTCGCCGTGGGCCAGCGAGCCGGGATCACAGGCGCGTTTGATGTGACGTCTGGAATGGCTCTGCCAAGCCGATGGAGACTGTCTGCCGTTCGGAGAATCAGAGGAGAGACCCACCATAAGCGGGTCTGCCAAAAACACGAGCCTTGCAATTCAATTACGGTAAAGACTTGCCAATGTTGCGTTGAGGGCAGAAAATGCGGCATACATAATCGTGTCTTCCATTCCCCATGCTTCCTGTGTCAGAGGCCTAAAGGAGTTTTGGGTCAGGCAGCCAGACATGAAGCTGAATTCTCTCAGAGTGGGATGAATGAAAACATTATTATCTTGCACTGCTGTGGCGAGGGTAAACTCAGCCCATTTAACATAACCAGCTCTTGAAATGTATTGAATTCAATATTCCATGTCCTTTGACTACCCCTAGTCCTCCCTAATAATTTCATCAGTATAAGCCAATGTGGTTTCCTTTGTACTGTCCTGGTTGAGCTCATGCCTCTCATCCTCTGTATGATGGGATAGACTTCAGCCTTCCTGCAAGCCTCACTATGAATAAACAGGTTAGATTATGGATGGATAGATAGATGGATGGGTGGATTGATGGATGGATGGTTTTACAGCTATGTTTCACCTGCTATTTGTCCTCTTAATGGAAGTCATCTTTACTTATTTGACTTGAAACACAACATAAATATAATACTTTACTTGCTATGAGGTCTGAGGTCAGAAATACCAATATATCTACGTATTTCATCCTTGGCCATTAACTTTGTTTCATTAAAGGATAAGAATACCTTTGGTGAACTTGCATCGTCAAATAAAGTACATGATCTCTGCTATCCAAAACGATAAGCAATTTTTACTTTTTTTTGTATTGTGCAAACTGCATTCAAATGTTAAATGTATGAGACAGCACAAGAAGAAGATGCTTATGTCACCCAGGCTGGTAGCCCTTTTGTTTTAAAGGTAAAATGGTGAAAGGTCACATTGGTCAGGTTCGGATCGCCCGTGTCGTTATAATACCCCACAACCGCGCCTTGCGGCATTGTCGAGGATCAAATATAGATTTCCAGTAAACAATTGGTTATAATTCAAACAACTGGTATCTCTCAAAACATTCTTGATTATCAACGCAACTTTCAATACTTATACTGTGACTATGCACACTCAAAGGACACGTCCAGCCCTCATGACGTCACATACCAATCTGGGCAGAATATTTCCCATTGTATGATTGGTCAATTATTTTTTATGGCGGCGATAGCAAATTCTGAAGTTTGTAGGATTCTGTGACGTTTGAATGCGGATAACACGGTGTAAAAAATGTAAATAAAATAATGGCTTATCATTTTGGACAGCAGACATTATGTACCTTATTTGACAATGCTAGTTCACTATTGGGTTTCTTACCCTATAAGGCCTTGCCATTCCATGCATGCTTCTGTAAGAATAGACGACTGATTTAAATCTACACAAAGGTCCCTAAATATTTGGACATTGACGAGATATTTTTATTTTAGGTGTCTACAACTGATTTGAGTTAAATTATTGAGATGACCTTTCAGGTTTACTTTTAGGGTCTATATATGCAGTGTTGGAATTACAGCACTTTTTTTTATGTGGTCCCCAACTGCATAAATTGCTGCTAAGCCCTCCATACATATATAAAGAGGTGTTTGAAATGTTGCTTTTAGCTATTGATATGAAGTCCAAAAAGCCGACACTGCCAGTGGAGCAGGCTGAAAAATCAAAAGAAGCCCATAAGAGATAGTAAAAAGATTAGCTGTGGCAAAATCTGACATTATGTACATTCTTAAAAAGCAAGAATGCACTAATGTGCTCAGGACCACCAATAGGCCCAGAATACCACAGATAACAACAGTGGTAGATGACAAAGAATTCCTTCCTTGGTTTATTAAGACCCCTTAACAGCAGTTGGCCAGATTTTGTGTCTTTTTCAAAATCAATAATCAAGAAAAAGCTTTGGTTGAGTAAATACAGAGGGTTTACCACAAGATCCAAACTATTAGTGAGTCGTGAAAACGGGAAATCAAATTTTGCTAGAATATCTCAGCAAGCCTCAGTTCTGGAACAACTGCTCATGGACAGATGAGACAAAAATCAATTTGTACCAAAATAACAGGAAGAGAATAATATGGTGAGGACAAAGGACTGTTCATGATCTGAAACAAACCGCCTCATCTGTGATTCACAGTGTAGGTTCTGTTTTAGCATGGGCAAAAATGACTGCCAACAGAATTGGTTCACTTGTATTTATTGATAATGAGACTGCTCAAAAGCACTAGGGTGAAATGTGCTGATATTCAGCAAAATGCTTCAAAACTCATTGCGTTTCACAGCGCAGTTGGACAATGACCCGAAGCATACTGCGAAAGCAATCTGAGACCTTTTTTTTTTATGGCAAAGAACGGTTAAGTCAATCACTTGACCTGAATCCAATTGAGCATGCATTTCACTCGCTGAAGGCAAAACTGAAGATAAAATGCCCCAAGAACGAGCAGGAACTGAATACAGCCGTAGTAAATTCTTGGCCGAACATCAGCGGGGAAGAAACCCAGCATCTGGTGATGTGTATGAGTTCCAGACTTCGAGCAGTCATTGACCTCAACGGGGTTGCAACCAGGTCTTGAAAACGACAATTAAAATCACAACCATGTAAGTTTGTTTGATTGCTTCTGAGCCCCTAAAATTGGGGAGCTATGTATAAAAATAGTTGCAATTACAACATGGTTCATACTATATTTCTTGTCACAACGCTTAAATCAAAGCTGAAGGTGTACACTTCTAGTATATCTTGTTTGTTTCATTTAAAATCCATTGTGATGGCATGCAGAACCAAAATGATGAATATTGTGTCACAGTCCAAAGACGAACAGACATGACTGTATGTTATTGGAACAGGACAGGCAGTGACATTTGGAACTCCCCTGGCCAAATACATGCAATAGCCATGGCAGAGCACGTCACCCAGGCTGACAGCAGCCCTTCACAAAGGCATTGTGAGCAGTGTCAAGGGCTTTGTTTTTGTGTTCATCACTTTCTCAGTTTGAAGCACTTAACATAAATTGCATGCACACGTGACAAACAGTGGCGGTATCAAACAGTGCTACTCCATCCAAAGCGAATGACTTTGTGTTATTCATAGTAATTGCTAATCAGGTTCTGATCTAGACATGAGTCCTACTGGGAGGTAAAGAACTTAGGAGAGACTCAGAATTCAATAGACTGAAGTCATTTCAGATACTGGAATTTTAAGGACCACAAAATGGGAATCTGATAGGTTAGGAAACTAGAAAAAAGATAATGAGAACAACCTGTTTTTTTTTTTTTTTTTTTTTTTTGTCTGTTTATTTGGTTTTTTGTTTTATTTTTTGAGCCTTTACAACTAGGGTTCTAATCGGAATTAAAAAAAAATGAGTGTCCCGTTCATGGCCAAAATTTAATTTTACAGTCTATTTGAACCAATTCTTGCCAGTTTGGGGTCAAACATGCTCTGTAAGAGATGACTTTCCTCCATACATTTTACTGTTCACATAATCAAACACAACAAGTTGTGTAAGGCAGGAAGTGTATCACGTTGGTTGCACAGAATAAATCTATTTTTACTGAGTGTTGCTGTTTTTGCATATTGAATCCAATTTATGATTATTTGTGGAAGGCACTAGTTTGACATTTAACACTGACATCAGTCAGCATTTCCTTTTATCATTAAAATATTTACACTCAGAGATGATCTTTGCATGAACTGTATGTAGCGTTCAGCTGTTAAGATTAACTTTGAGACATCAAGCACAGCACTAATGCCGTTTTGCCTCTAACCTCCATTGCCAATACAAATACTTCATTCAGAGTGTACTTTATTATCAAATTAAATGTGCCTGATAATTAATATGCGGCTGAAAGAAATGTCTGCAATGGGATTGCATGGTGCAGCCAGGAGGACAATATCCAGTTTGGAAGGAAAAACATGAGCGGACATCAGTGAAACCACTTAATTAAAAATGTTTTTAAGTCTGCATCGTGGAACTCCGGTAATTTCCATTACCATTAGTGACTGCTACATCAGCATTAAAATATTCAGGAAAGAGTGCTATAAATCTGCGGTCCCACGCCTGAAAGGGTTAATATGCGATCAGTGTATTTTAAGTTTTAGTCGCAGAGCAGCACTGCTTGAGAGTGAGGCATCTTTAAATAGGTAAAGCGATCAATTTCAGCCGTAACAGGCGAATGTACGCCTCGAGTAAAACCACTCTCACCTCTTCCGTAAAAGAGAATTTGGATGTTAAAATGGCTCCTATCTGCAGTCACATTTACTTGGGGGGGAAATGATAATAATAAAGAATCAATAAGCGAACCACTTTATCAGGCAGAGCGGCATCACATTGTCTGTAGTCCTCTGGCCAGACGGAAGAGAGAAAGCCAGTCTTTTAGAATAACAGTACGCATTCTGTGCTCATTAGGCGCATGATGAAGACAATGGTGCTTCCAAATACAATCCCCAGTCATGTTCTCTCCTTCAGTGCCCCCTCGCAAATTTGTTTCCACATGGCGTCCTATTCCAACTGGCTGTCAGCTTCTCCAGTGCCCATCCACGACTGACAATCACACTTTATCGAGAATGGAATAGTGACGGCTAATTGATTTTACAGCGATATTGAAGGACAGACAATGAAAGTACCATCAATTTAATCCACTATTTAATGGTTCCAATTTAGCCTCTGTAAACGCTCACTAAACTAATTTCTCTGGGTTCAGCAATCTGAAAAGCTATCATATCTCTAATCTCCTTCAATATATTCATTGGGAGAAGGGAATTTAGCCAATTCCGATGTGCGGAGATGATCTGTTAGCGCAGTGTAAATGTTTATAACACGGCAATCTAGTTCGTTTATAAGGATATGAAAAGTTTTATTGGGGAGGTCAGTGGAGTGGAACTGTTGGATAATAGGCAGTTACCCAGCAGTCTTTGAAAGCTATGAAGCATAGAGATGTAGGGAATAAAATACCGGGACTTACCTTAATCGGAAGCTAAACTGAAATTCTGAAACTGCACAGCCCTTAGATTCCCACTGATAGTGAGTTCTGTGGTGCAGACAATTTCTATTCTGCCTCTTTATTTATTTTTATAGGTGTAAGCTCTTCAATTTTAGCCCAAAACTAGAAAGCAGCGAGCCACATATGCCAAGGTCAGTGCAATGTAACATAAGATAGAGATGGAGATGCAAAATGCGCGCTTCCTCTGAGTGTCTCATGAATTCACTGATGATCGGATATGGCTTTGACTTTAAGAAGCGAATGAGTTCAAAATGACAACCGCTCTGTGTTTGCAATACCCCCAAGCTGCAATGGCATTTTGTAAACAGAGCCATTTTAGCTATGAGTATTTGTTTATGGGCACGTCTGTATGTGTGCCTGGTTGTGCTTGTGTGTGTATGTGTGTGCCTGTGTTCAAGTGTGTGTGTGAATGTGTGTGCGCGCTTGTGTGTGTGTGTGTGTGTGTGTGTGTGTGTGTGTGAGCCCATGTGTCTGTGTGGATTGATTTTTCAAAATTATTCATTTATTTTGCCATGCCATTATAATAACCCACATCCATAACAGGTCTGGATGATTAAGGAAAATGATGAAAAAAATTGTCACTGAGCTGCTATGAAACTGTTCACGAGGCAGGTTAAAATATGAACTCCCCTGTGAAGTGAAATATGTGCTCATCAGTAGACAAATACGAAGCAAGTGACTTTAATCCTCAATGATGTTTAATTCATACCACATATAGAAATATGAAATTAATATTTGGAACCAAAATGTTGAAATGCTTATGCAAATGAGTACGTATTATTTTTAGGGGAACGTTCTCAGAGCTCAAACTGTTGCAACGCTAATGCAAACACATTGGAACAACTCAGTGCCGAGCAGTATTGACTGATCCACAAACAGATTATGTCACACCAAGGCATCGAATACCCAGGGAGTACAAACATTTTCCCGGTATTGCCACGACACTTTTGTCATTGTTTGCAATCTCCTTCTTCCCAGTAAGCATTGCTTTCTCAAGCGATTTCATGCATCAGACGTTTTTAAAAGCCAAGTTCAAATAACACCCAATTGGCTTTGAACTATCAATTGTGCAGGAGCTCTGACGCTTATGTTGTTAACAATTTGCAGCTGTGAAAATTGTTTTTGCATTGTTGCCGCCACAAGTCTGGAAATATCACAACCTGGATGGGTTACAGTCGGGACACGATGTCCCCTCGGATCCCTTTCGTCAGTCGAGGAGACGTCCCCACAGAAACACCCCTGGAGTGGGATTTTTTTGCGGGCCCTGGCCGTGCACCAGTCTGTCACTGCCTTTCTCCCATCGACCCTTGGGATCACACCTCTATATTTTAAAGACTGTTAAAGAAAATGCAAGGCGTCAATCCTTATCAATCAATGTCAAGAACATCCCAGAGGTTTTTATGTGTTGTTTGGTCTTCATTTGGCCTGAGGATAAGCAAAATAAGTAAAAGATTTTCAGCAGCGCTTGCGTAGTTCTTATGTCATGAGTAAAGTATTTCCACATTTCATTATTCATTTCAGATTAGGATACAACCTGCATGCTGTATTTTGGTATCTTACAAATTAATGGCTAATATAGCACAGGAGATTGTACGTTGAGCGTTGTCGGTGAGCATGAGAGATAAAAGAACATATGACCAGCGAGGACCCTTGTTTCCACCATGTTGGTGATGTTCTGACAATTTCCTCTTCTACAGCAGAGGTCCCTAGTCATGTCCCAGGAGGGAATGTAAATATACAAGCTAAATGTGTCATTACAAATTGTTACCATAGAAACTGTGCACTACAGGCTGATCCCTCATGAGCCCCCAACACCTTAATAAGCTATCTCACTATCCTACGGTGAACCAGAAGTGATGCACATGGAAAATAAGGCTTTAGCCAACAACCATGGTAAGTGAGTCAGATATCCAACCCATCATGTTCAAAGGATGTATTCGTGAATTACATCCATGTGGGCCTGATTGGCTGTTTGCTCGAATGTTGATCGCTGAAACCCTTCATTGTCGCGACCCTTGTTGCTATCATAACATTACTTATTTATTGCAAGGCTTTTTCCAGCTCAAGTAAGTAATTTAAAATATCCTTCCCCTCTTAAATACGGATTTTCCAAGTGCTCAGCGATGATCGGAAATTCCTCCATTGAAAATTCTGGAAAGGCACCAGCTGCAGATTTAAGTAGCTAGTTTTCCATTTTATCCCTTCTCAAAACAGTCCAAGTTCAAAGTGGCTGTCAGTTACAGTGCAGGAACATGTATTCCACTGGGGTTTTATCGAATAAACACATAAATATAGCTACATTTACAGACATTATTTGTCTATCTATTTTCTGTATGGCAATTTATTCCAAACGTTATCATAGTTTTGCATCTGTGTTAACATCGGTCCAAAATTGTATGGCATTGTATTCAGTTAGTGCTTAAAAGTGATTAATCATCCTCTTCACCTAACATAGCTATTCAGGAGCATGATCTCTTTTCCAAACTGTTTTGATTGAAGATTCCCCCCTCCTCTCCCCTACCCACCCCATAATGTAAACTGCACAGGGCATTTACTTTGACCTCAAATGTTTCTTTTTCCTGAATGAGAAATGGAACCTTGCATGGATCTGTGACTGAGCCAGCCCAGGTTTATGTGTGCTAATTTGGCAGGGTTAATGGCCTGATTTGATTACGGGGAGGGCGCTACGGCTGAGTTCCGTCACTGATGTGGGTAAAAAGGTTTAATGAGGAGTGCAACAACGGGGAAAAACCCCAATCCCGCTCTAATGGCAAACTTTGTGTGGAAACGGCTTCCGGTTCGGATCCGCGGGAATGAAGATCGGTGTGGTCAGGGGAGCCCGGTCGAGCGCCGATAAGAGCGATCATGCTGAAAATGACTCGCAGGTAAGACCCCCTATCTCTGACAGTCCTGCTAGAACAAGTCTTATCAGCCAGTACTTATTTACAGCTCAGATCTGGATCTTAAAGACCGAACTGGATGAATTCCCCCAGCAGTGTGATAAAACAATAAGGGAAGTGACTGCATTATTACCTTTGCAATTGCACGCTTACCCTTATCCTAATCAACCCGCAAATGGGTAGTGAAGGCTATTCTCAATCCAAGCGGCACTAGTGTTCTCTGTCTGGAAAAAAAGAAAATGTGTAACGAGCGTGGTCAGTCCACGCCAGAATAAAAGCTCACATCTGACCATCTGACACATCTGTTAAGCATCATGAGTACAGTATTACGGTCAGATGGAATGCAACTGAGCTGCACATTTGCATTGTATTCAGATAAAGTGGCATTTTACTAATTCTTTATTTACATAATAACCCCAAATAATAAATGGTATGAATGCCGTACTTGTACAGTGTCATCTCAAAGTATTTGTCCCCTCCCAGATTTATTCTGTGGTCACATTTTTGTCACACTTGTTTATGATGTTCGTACAAAACTTATTATAAGACAAATATGACCTGAATAAACACAAAGTAAAGTTTTAAAATGACCATCAATAGTTATTTGACACCAACTGGCCATGCATGAAAAACTAATTGTCCCCCCAGTCACTCAATCAGTTTTATAATTGAAATTTAACCCTGTTCCTCAGAAGACTCATTTTAGAGGGTCCAAATAATAAAACAGTTTTTTTTCTTTAATTGACAGGACATTATGTTACCATGGTTACAGACAGGCTGGGCAAGTGACCTACATTTTAAAAGCTTTACTATTCAGGATCTCAAATAATTACACTTATGTCCACCATAAACCAGCCAGAAGTGTTTAGCTCACTTGTTTGCAACTTAGAAAATTTAGGATTAAGAAAACTTGAGAGGGAAAGAGTTAATTGATAGTAAGCATAAATTAGACTGGATATTTGCCGACTTAAGTACTGCCATCCTTAATGAATCTAAATATACTGAGGTGCTGTAAGCGAAATTGCCATTTTGACTAACTTGAAGACCGTTCTTGCTGTAAAAGGCCTCTCCCGCCTCCCCACGTCTCCACATGAATGTGCAGCAGTCTTTCCCATGGCATCTTACAATATTAGGCACAGCAGTGATGGAGAGCTGTTGATCATCAACCTTTAATGTTTAATTTCTCAATCATCCACATGGCTGCAAAGTTAGCTGTCATTGCTGAGCCTGTTTTCTGCAACAATGAAACACAATGAACCACGACTAATATTGGCTGCAGAGCTAACAGCTAGCTTCGCTGCCATGGTTACACAGCAAACTAAGTTTACGTCTGCCCCAAATGAAGAGTGTACAGGGAGTTAAAACTACAACTAGCTAGATTACCTCCTCAGAGGCAGTAAGACTAGCTGTATATCGCTTTTCAACCTCTTCAAAACGTTTAGGTCTTTCCACCAATCGCAGGCCACACCTATATAAGTGCAGGTCTTGCTTGACTCCTGTCTCTTCCTTCAAAAGCACTGAGCCAAAATACGGAGTAGGGTTTTCCTAAAAAAAATGCATCGACTCATACAAAAAATAATTATTCTCAATCATCACTTGAGTTCCACAAGATGTGTGTGACAGCATCTATTACTCAAGAGACCCAGCAAACTGCCTGTATTTTCCTATTTTACTTTGTATGGGACATTTCTGGGCATCAATTTTTAGGAAGTGTGTGTGTAGCCCCCAGCCAGTAACAGTGCACAGGGTGTGAAGGTGGGACCTTGTGAAATCGGCGACCAAGGTTCCAAAGACAAACCTGCAAAACTGCATAGCACAAAAAAAAAGAAGAAACATAGCAAGTTGAAATGCCAAGCAGCCAAAACCTGATCCAAAACAAGGAAATCTAGGGTCGACTTTCGCCCGCAGGCAAGTACTAAAGGAGAGGATGGGGATGAAGAGCAATGCAAAGTTGGCTTGCTTGCTGTTGGACTGTCAAGTGCCAATGTCGTGTAAAATCTGGTCCATTCATAAAATCTGGTCCCCCCACATGACTTTAGTTGCATTTTGCACGTCAGTTTGTGTCAGGTCGCGTCATTTGAGTCATCTATGTGATTTTCGCAGCAGTGAGTTATTCTCTGAAATAAATAAGCCGACTCATAGCATTTAAACTCAACGATCAGTACAGAAGTCACATTAGCAGATGTAATACAATCCTCCGCTTGTACTAAAATAACTAGTTAGCTTGCTTGCTAATAAGGCTACAGTTCCCTTCGACTGTAATAACCGCTAGCTAGCTAGCTATTGTGGTAACAAACTCATTAATGAATTGCATGCACACCAGTGTAGCGAGCTAGCCAGCTTGCTTGCTAATAAGTATACAGTTCGCTTCTACTGTAATAATCACTAGCTGGCTGGCTTAAGTGATAACAAACTGTATAATGTTATAGGTAGCACACAAGTTAAACTTACTAATAAGGGTACAGTATACCACATGCAGGCAACCGCAATTCAATTAATTCTACGGATTTCAACAGTGAGCAATACAAAAATCTAGCAAAACGTCATTTTTTGCGCATTGTGCAATGGAAGTCACATGGGCGGACCAGATTTAATGAGGGGACCACATTTTACATGACACTGGCATTTAGCTTAGTTAGCTTGCTAAAGTGTCTGCTTTTCCATTACAACAAATGTAACATTCCAAAAATAATAGCGTGCAAGCTGAGTAACTTTACGAACAAACAGTGTTCATAGACTCTACATCCTGCAGTCAACCAATGCAGAAAAAGTCTTCATTTTGACACTAAATCCTGCAGTCAACCAATGCAAATAACTTTATGTTTTGAGGTTTGTGCTGGATTTGACCTTAGAAACATTTCACACGCCATGCCAGTCATGGTACTCCCAAACCAGTAGCTTGTAAGTTGATCGTCAGAGGCCCGGGCTAGCGTCCGCACTGAAGTGCTATATAGGTTTGCTGATTGTTGCTAACATTACCATTGGCAGGGCAATGTAATTTTTTTGTTGCATTGAAAAGCTGTATGGCAAACCTGACATATACAGTCTCGAACCACATTACAAAATAATTTTGAGCCACCAATCAAAAATTTTGTTAAATGCTAACTACTGTTCGCAAAGGATGATAGCTTGCATCTGGCTCAAATCACAGCTCAAATTACGGTCAGGGGGAGTGTGCTTCTGGAGTGGTTTCAGCCAAATTTGAATGTTGTGTTTTGAAAGAGCAATGAAAAATCCTACACAGCATACCTTTAATGGTGGCAAAAACTCGGTCAGCGGGGAGTAAACAATGTCCACTGATGGGAAAGCATCCTCAACTAATAAACTAGGGAATCTTTTTTTCCCCCCCGCAGAGCTTGCTGGATAGAAATGACGCTTATATTTTTGTTTTGCCCAAAACAAGACTTGCTAAATAACTGGAGCCTGTTGGCAGTGCGGAATTGTTCATCGCTGATTGCTTGCATGGATACATTGCAGTAAGTGGAAAAACTGGCTTGGTGTTTATTGCGCTTTGGAATGAAAGCTGATATTCAAGCATGCTAAACACTGGAATATATAGCATGTTGAGAAGGGCTGAACTTGGCATGACTACTGGACCGCCAATGATGATCTTCTTGCAGAAATTTTGTAAGTGCCATTTATTGCGTCCTGCTATGAAACTCCTCAAATGTAGCTGGTGGTTCTTCTTTCCCTTTGGCCTTGAGCACATGACATACATTACACTTTGTAAGATGGACTCCTCCACCAGAGCACTCCTTCCCACTTTTATCAGTCAGTTTCAGATGAGCTCAAGCCCACAGAAGATTGCAGTGCTTCTGGATTGACTCGATAAATACAGTGGCAGTTCGTCAGCCGTAACAAAGGGAAGCCAAAACCTCGCCCTTCAAAGCTTAATTACTTAAACCTTTCGCAGTTTACTTTTCTTGATCAGCAGTAGCTCATACGAATTGGTAGAAGGACAGTCAAATTTATTTTTGATAGCATTTTTATACACTGCACCACAAAATTATGAGGGGTTCTCTTTCACACATAAATTACGATGAAAATTACCATAGGCCTACGTCTTTATAAATTCCGCGCTCAAGTAACTCGTGAAACGGCATAGATTCGCAAATTGATTAGTGAGGCTCATTAAGCAATAAGCTGTACAACATCACATTCTTTACTTCTATATTAAGATAATAGAAAACAGATTATCGTGGCTTCTTGCGAAAGAAGCCTTGCAAACTAATTTATAAAGACGTATTGATCATTTGTGTCATCATTTGCTATCGAAAATAAATTTGACTGTCCTTCTACGAATTCGCATGAGTAACTGCTGATCAAGAAAAGTAAACTGCGAAATGTTTAAGTCATTAAGCTTTGAAGGTTACGGCCGACGAACCGCCACTGGATAAATAGTTCTCTCTTTACAAAGTAGTCAAGTCAAGGCAGCTTTACTTATAAAGCATATTTAAAAATAATCAGTTGTTGACCAAAGTGCTGTGCAGTGATGAGAGGGAACCAATAACACAAAGGAACAAATAGTAAATAATGAAAGAAAAAGGAATATGTGCTCAACGAAAGTATAGTCTTAGAGTTTTGAAAAGTAAAGTAGTTGAGTCTTATCTTGCATTTGTTGACGCCACAGCAAACTGCGTTCAGTGACACAGGTCTTCAGAACTA
Organism: Gymnothorax javanicus; assembly: GCA_029692085.1. Lineage (NCBI taxonomy): Eukaryota > Metazoa > Chordata > Actinopteri > Anguilliformes > Muraenidae > Gymnothorax > Gymnothorax javanicus. The sequence goes on from CM056211.1 coordinate 17,068,361, forward strand.
TGTTTGTATTTACAAACCCGTATGATTATGTCCATTGCAAAAACGTCGGTTCTTTAGGCTCGAAGATTACACTCATTCAATATTGGTATTCGGCCTTGTCTTTTACGCATTGTTATTGCAAAATTTTTTCTGGGTTCTCACAAACTTTCTTCCATATTATGGGCTATCGATGGTGAGATCCCTAAAGACCATATGGCATGTTGAGAAACATTGTTTTTATACTGTCTGACTATTTGCTTACACAGCTTCTGGCAAAGTGGCAAACCTTGAACCATCTTGCTGTTAAACGATCATGCCTTTTATGAATCCTCATTTTATACCCAATCATAATTGAATCACCTGTGACCTCATCACCTGTGTACCTGTGCTCCAAATGCAAGTTTTCAGAAGACTATTCCTCACCTTTTCCGGACTTTACATTCTCCTGTCCCAATTGTTTTGGAACATGTTCCAGGAATCACTTTCGGAATTTCTGCATATTTACAAAAATCAATACAGTTTATTAGGTGAAACTTGAAATATATTTTCTTTTGTGCTGTTTTATCTAATCATAGGTAAAAGGTAATTTACAAATCACTTAATTCAGTTTTTATGCGCATTTTACATGCAGTCCCAATTTTTGTGGAATTGAAGTTGTAAAATAGCATCAGGTTTTTAATGGTTTCTTTGCTGCAGAAAACACGTTATGCATTTGAAATTTGCTGTGAAAACTGCAACATAATATACTATGATACGTAGAGTGTATGGAAAGAGAATTTGATTTTTGTGTCACCCTGCTATTTGCCATGTGACTCAGGAATTGATATTTACTGTGGATGCAGCATTATCATTTATCTGAATCGAAAAATGACATTTTACCGGCTGCACAAAGAAGTATATATTTATTTAAGAATCTGTTGTACATATAATGTAATATGCATGGATGTTTTGAAGTCCCAGTGCCAAAAGAACCCAAGTGAGATATTTTATTGTATTGTACTTAAATGTTCAAACCTCATTCTCTGCCTCAGTATCAGAAGCAATAGAGAGATAAGGATATTTATGTGAACGTGAAGTGCATAATTTGAAAATCGCTTTGCCCAGGTTCCCCTGTGCAAGAGTTTGAAGGAAAAAGAGATTAGGTAAAAAAGAAAGTTTTTTTTTCAATTCAATTAAGAACAGGAAGATCTACTGTACATGAAGGAGCAACCCATTAAGCTGAACTTGCAGTGAAAGGAGATGTGCAAGACTTCATTGGCTGAAAATATATTGTGAAGTCTGATGTTTCAAAAAATGAAAAGATGGAGTGTTTTTCTTTGAATGGAAATGGAGTGATTGTACACTGGTGGTGCAATGTGTTGTTTTGCTGACCGCCACATTGTGCGGAGCCTAAATGGAGATCAATTACAAGGTGGAGAAGTCAGTGTCATATATGATTCACAACGTCAATTTCATGCTTTCGGGAAGGTTTAGCGGAGTGCACCGTTAGTTTACATCTGCTAACCAATCAGAATGAGGCATGTTTGAGAGAGACAATTTAATGCGTGACAGTTTACCAGAGATTGTCATGTAGAAAGGTGCCCACAGCAGCCCCCACCTGTCATGGACTGGTATTTATTTATTTGAAGCGCCTTTCCGCACAGCACAAATGAAATGTCACATCTCATTTACACTCTAACTGTGAGATGCAAAGGATCTCTTTAAATTATAACTTGGGAATCAGAGAGGACTGATTAAAGCTCTCTTGAAAGCTGTTCACGCCATAAACATGGCAGACCGTGGCACTGACGATCACAGAGGGAAAATTGAAACTCAGACTAAAATGGATACCCTAGCCACGATTCCATGCTTTGACATTGGGAGACAGGGCAGCGCTGCATCACTGTGGTTGACCAGCTTTCCACAGATCCATTCAGAGGACAAAGGTTCGAGTAGATTACCACTTACTATGGGTCGTGCCCATGTACACAACATGATAACTGACTAGAAACCAATGCTAGCAGTCTTAACTCAGCTAATTCAAATTGGCATAAATAGGCGCAATTACAATTAAAGTTACTCAATTGGAGTTTATTTCGTGGTAATGGTTTGTTTGCCTGCATTGAACAAAAGCACTGGTGCATTAGTTCTTTCGGTGAGTTACTGGAATAATTTTGCTCTATTTAGACAGCAGTGAACAGTGGAGTTGCTTGCTTGCCTTTGTCGAGTGAAAGCACGGGAGGAGGAAACGTGGGTTTCCGAACTGGACTCTAGCCTCCGGCAGCCTGAGCGAAGAAAGCAATGTGGACGGGCCTCGTCCGCAGTGACATCGCCTTTTACCACTGCGCGACAAAGGAACCTGCTGAACTGCGTGAAGGGACGTAAAGACTGGCTTAAGAAAGGGGACAAGACCCTCGCAATGCTTCCTTGGATGCTCCTGGGTTTGAAAATAAACATGTAGCAATTCCAATGCTTTTTAGTGCTATGAAAAGTGCGGGTGGCTAATCTGCGAGATTGTGAATGATGAGCCCTGGAGCCCAAGTCGCGAGCTGTTATCGCTGCGTGGCATAGAGTGTCCAACCTATTCAGTCCCCTCTCACAGGCCATTGCAAAGATTATGTCACCCTAATCCCTCCCCAGCAGTAATATTGTTACTGGAACAGGCAGGTGATTCAGCGCACAAGCAAAGCAGCGACGACGAAGGTTGCAGGAATGACTTGTTTATTATCACCTTTGTGCCAGCATTTTAGCCGCCTGTGCACTGCTACATTGTATGTCTGTGTTTATAGGATGAAATCATCAGGACAGATAATGAAATGTGTTTCGTGTGTTTTCTTTAAAAAATATTTGAAAAAGGTTTGAGAAGACATCCTCCCTGTCTAACTGTATGCGCAAAAGTGTGTTCCTTTCTGATACTGAATCAAGTAACAGAATCTTTTTTTGGTGCCTTTGCAGTCTTTATTCCGAAATACAAAAGCTTAAAGCATTGCACTAAACCAAAGTGCAACAAACATATATAGAACGTAACCAAACCAGTATACCTCTGTAAAATGGGAAATCTGTTTCTGTTCAGTTCCCAGAGGAGAAAAGAAGTTTCTCTGTGTGGGCTGTTAATTGATTCCAATGGTGTTATTGATTCCTTAAGAGCCTTCCATTTATGTTAATGGAGAGCACTGCCTGGTTCTTCACACCTTCATAAACAAATGTGTGCAAATTCCTCAGTTTTATGGTGCCAGTGTAGCACCCGCTGAGGGTGTTCTTGCACTCAGGAAGATATTAAAATCTCGCAAGGCATTCTGGTTGCAATGAATCCCGTGTCCTTGGTTCTGTTTGACTAAGGTTGGATTGGGTTTAATTTAAATGTTGATGCTGCTGCGGTTAAGGTCATTCACAGTGCTGTGATTCAATGCAAAGTAATTGGAGCGCTTAAATTTTTTTCAAGTTTGAGGAATTAATCAGAGAACACTCAAGGTCACCAAGCCAAGATGTCCAGAAAATAGACTGCATTAATTGATAACCTTAATTACTTTCTGAGGGCAAAAACATCTCAATATCAATTATAGCGTGTTTTCACCACACTCTGAGGATATGATGAGAAACAGTAATTAGATGGAGAAACTGACAAGCTAACCCAGTGCTTTTCAAAGTAAGCCTACAGATTAATGCGGTGTAATTCAAGTATATAAAATTATCCCAGCATACAAGCTTTCACTTATATTGAACACTAGGTGAACTTTTCATGGAGAACTTTAATGAAAGTTAGCAGTTAGTTTCAGAAAAGTTTTTTTTTTTTTTTTCTAGTTAAGCCACCTATTCATATTTCCGGTTTCTACATTTGAACACTGCACATTTAACATAGAAATTGATTTGGGTTTATATGGGAATAACATCCTCCAGCAGTCATTGCTTAGCCATGTGGTTGAGTAGGCAGCCGAAGGGTTGCCAGAAAGATGGTGCTGTGCTAAGGAATGTTGTGGAGGTGTTACAGTAATTATTATACAACGGAGAGACATCAACCTTTGCTGTTGGCCAGCCCATTGGACCTACTAATCGTAACAAATCACTTTAAACTTCTATTGTTTTTTTAACTAACTTTTTTCCCTCAATTTTTGTATAGATTCTCCATATTTAATGGGAATGTTATTCTTGTAGCTGTTCGGAGAGGTTCTACCATAGACTGCGGGGGTTCTTCTGCATTTTCCACAGGGTCGGGTAAGGCCTTGTTTATCGCCCATCATCTCGTTGTTCGAAGCAGGAAAGAAAAAAAAAGAAAAAAAACAGGGGGTAAAGTGCAGGAGCAGTGAGCCTGTGCCTTTGACTGGATGAGAAGTGTCTCACCAGTCATGAACCATTTAACCAGGGGGAACAGGAAGGCTGGGTGTTTAGACCTGGTTTTCTGGAGTTCTCCCTCTGTGTGCTGACCCATCTGTGCAGTGTATTAGAATTGTAGAGTAATAAATGAACAGTGGAGAGGTTTGTAATGATGATTAGAGTCTGAAATTGGTTCAGATTTACAGTGTCACTCAGAAATGGAGGGAGAGGAAAAAGCGGTCTAAGCGGCCTAATGGATCCATCAACTCGTTTCGGCTGCTCAGTGGGCCGAGCAGGGTCACCAGCCTTCCGCTGGCAGCACAAAAGCACTTCAATTTTGTTAGGAAATGTATCAATTTAACTGACTTGAGCAGCACACTGAAAACCTAATGAATCTGGACTCAATTTTCCGCCACGCTGCCTCTGTGAACTGTCGGAAACAATGTTGGTGGTGAAGGGTTGAAGGCGGGCCGCTGTGATTGGCCGGCGCCGGCTCCGGCAGGCTCTGTAGCGGCCAGTGGAGGAAACAGGGACGGCCTTCTGTTATCTAGTGACAGCACCAACACCAACCACTGCCACGAGTCTAACAATGATGTCATTAAAGGTAAATTGGCCTCTATTTCAGCGGGATGATAGTGCTAATTGAGTGGCAAAATATAATATAGGGAGCTGTTGTCTGCAGTTAAGGGGAGGAGGGGGACAGATTAAATGGCCGTACAATAGTGGGTGTCAGGCACGGCAGATGTTGCTTTATGCTGATAACTGCATTGACATATCTCCTGCTTGTCAGGCTGGGGCTCTAGGAGAGACTTACAGCAAATGGGACCAGATGGTTTCGTGCTGAATCCGAATAAAGCAGTTAAACAGCCGCTGGTTTAAAAAACTCAGCCACTAAAAGCTGTTAGTTTGTAAATAAAAGGAGTTGGAGTGCCTTATCGATCGTGCTGCCACGCGCCAGCCCAAACTACAGGCTAATGAATGGCCCCCAATCAGCAGGCGTCAGGTTTATTTAGGGGCCAGGCTCTGATCACTCTTGATTCCCCCCTCTCTGAGGAGCTGTCGGCCACGCTGTGCGGGAGGGAAGGGAAGCAGGGAAACTGCTGCTAATGGTGGGAGGGTTTCAGCCTGAAATCCCACACACACACACACACACACACACACACACATGCATCACTGTCAAGCCCAATACTCGTCTATTTCGGAAAGCAGTTGTTAACAAATTATATACGGAGGCGAGGGCAAAATAGCAAAGCCACAAATCTGTTTTATTTAACATTTCTAAGCATGGCATCCTCTTAAAAAGTGCTATTGATTAGCGCAGAATAATGTGTAATTGCATTCAATTGTGAGCAATCTGTTTTGCTCATTACTGAGTAGACGAGTTTCCCCTTAATTTCAGTTTCAGTTCAGTTCGGTGAGTTTTTCTAACAGCAATGAGCTGTGTAACAAGTGTATAAATGCAGTTTTTGTACATCTCTCCCATGATTATATTTACTTGTCTGCTAATCAGGGGCAACACTGTCAGAATGAAAATGAATGCATATTGTCACATTTGCTGAATATTATGTTTTGGGGAAACTATTGTTGGAGTTCTTTCAGATCACTACTCTATTTTGTCCTCCCTGAATGTTTGTGATGTGGTGAAAACATTTCATTTAATGATTCAGGGCTTTCCCATGTTTTATGTTCATACTACGTGTGGAACACGCTTGTTCATTCGTGAGAATGTCATGACTCAAAATGGCACATTTCATGGTCTGGAGTGGGAACTTAAGAGGAACAGTGAAATGCATCAAGCTAACTGTATCATTTTCAATGCAGGTCAACAGTGCATCCTTAATTCGCTGTGGCTTTTAAATCCAAGTGGAAATTAGCGCAATGAATTAAGTTCACTCAGCGCCCAATAATGGCATAATATTCTTCTGCACATTTCCCTAAATCAAACCACGAGACAATGAAAGGTGTTGAAATTCAAGTGAAAAATGTAGGATTATAAAAAAGGTCACTGCAAACACTGCTGGTACACGTTATCACAACAACAAGTGGACAAAATCTGTCAGTGGAGGATAACAGGGTATATATTCAAAACCAGCATTCTCTTGTTTGACAAAATTCATAGTTTGGCCTAGTGGTGGTCCTACAGGAAACTACTCCTGGCTCAGGAGAACTTCGCTCCTTGAATGTTCACAACAAATTTTACCCACTACTGAAACACTTTGGCTGCATTTGGTCATAAAAATCAATGGGTTCCCCCCTCTATGCACCAGCATTTGACTTAATGCTCATTAAAACTATGAGTCATAGCATTTTTAAAAACAAAAAGTTTGGTCTGATGGTAGTGTACAAGGAGAGTCATACGGTCACCAACATCACCTCTTTACACCAGGAATAATCACTGAGGTTTTAACATGATTTCTATCAAAACTGTCTGAGTTGTTGCATTTGGAAATGTTTAATTTGGCCGAGTGGTGATGCTACAGGAAACATTACAGAGCTATCACAATCAATAACTTCCTCAACTATGCACCAGGGATGTTGAAATACGACAAGATTCTTACTAAAGCAATTTCAGTTATTGCTGTCCTTGATAATTAAAGATATAATCTAGTGATGGCTCAACAGAAAAGGTAATAGGGTGACCAACATCAATAACAGCCCTTCTCTATGCACCAGAAATGATCACAAGTATGAGATGATTCCCATAAAAACTGTTCGAGTTATTGCTTTTGGAAATGAGAAGTTTGACCAAGTATTGGTGCTACATTGAAGTGCTCAAACGAAGGATCTACAGCAGCAGTGATGGCAGCAGCGGCAACTGGGTCAAAGGTGAACCCATGATATCCCCAAAAACTCAGTTTGAGGGATATAATTAACCAGCAAAAACACATATACAGTAAGATGAAGGAAGGTTCAGATTGTCAGTGGTTGAGCAGTTCATTCTGAATACTGAGCTATAACCTCACAAAGTCGAATCTTGTGTTATATGTTAAAGGAACGCTGTCACAGCCATGTGTAGTGGATGCTCATTGGTTCAGAGAGATTCTGCGAATGAAAGTAGATGGCTTACAAATCTGAGTCACCTGTGTACCCTTGCTTAAGTTTAGCCACGACCCATGAAGAGTACACAGTGTTGAGGGATATACGTCAGTATCCTGTTTGTTGAGCGCCATTGCATTGTGAGAAGCATATATTAGCCTTCGACCACATCCAAGACGATGGAAACAAATGTCTTAAAGTTAGAGCAAGCAAAGCTGACGTTTAAAAAGCTGAACAAAAATATACAATGAGTCCTGCCTTAAGTAAATCATTTGTTTTAGCAGTGAACAGTTTAGGGATGGCCATGATAAACCGTGCTGTGAACAAGCAATATCCATCAGTGACAAACTTTTAAAAATTATCTCATTTCAATTTTATTCAGTGCTACTGCGTATGTATTAGTTTCATGACAGTGTTCCTTTGACATGGTACTGTATTGTTATGTTAATCCACCGTGTTCCTAGCAATTACTGTTATTTAAAGCAGATGCTTGTCTTGATGCCAAGCTGACATGTTTAAAACCATGAGGCGGAGTGCTGTTTAAAGTTAATCTTAGATTGTGTGGATAAGCGACCGGCTGCTCTGTGACAGCACCCAGCCCTATTCTTCACCCTGTCAGCTACGAAAGATAGAGCATGGTAATTGAAAGGCGAAATAAAAGGCGCATGAATGCGCCGAGATAGATAACACAAAAAAATTGATCAGTTCTAATAATATTAGACACCCGTGACTTTTCCGCGGCACTGTCGGCTCCTACTCCAAACTACGTTTAGGCAGCAAAAACGATATATAGATTACATGGAACATTCAAACTAACCTAAAAATATGTGCGTGTTTATCTGACAAGGTATGCTTGTCATTAAACTTCTTCATCTACTGTGCTGCTGTCATTATATATTTATCTAGGAAACTTATTGCATTGGCACTGATCTCTGGACTAGTTATTATTTTGTATGTCTACAGCATTTGCAGTGGACATATAATTGTTTCATTTTTGCATTCAGCTAGCAGAGTAAATAAGCAGCGGACATTAAGGGTTTGATTCTGTGAGTCTGGGCCTGGTCCTCTATTCGAGCTGCTGTCTCTGTGGTAGGTAAGCGCCATAATATCTGGGCGTATGTTTCTGCTGCGTGTGACAGATTTCCCCTCTTGTCCCGCCCACCTGATCCCGAGCCCAGGCAGTGGCCTGGGGTCCCAGCAGGACAGTATCACTCAAGAACACACCTGCTGTTTGCACACACGTGAGCATTAACAACATTATTATTCACCACTCTGATCATCTGAACTGGGGACTGCACTGCACACACTAAAATACAAGCGTGCATCCACACTGTATTATATACTGTGCGGGATGCATAAAGACGGACAGTAATCAGCAACCAGGCATTCAACAACATGCGGCGACGATGTAGTGGGCTGGAAATCCATCTTTTGACAGAGGGGGACGGAGAACTGCCGTGCCGAGCGGTGACGGGGAGCCGACGGCAGCCGAGCGACAGCGGAGAATTTGGGTCAATGGGAAGTGCGTTATGATGTAACACCGATAAGCTCCTGAGAGAATCTGTGCCTGGCAGCCCACCTGGCACTTCGACTGACTGCAGGCCGGGCCTCATACCCACACTGGTTATTAAAAAGCCAGGGTTTAGCACCAGCCGTGGTTTAGCATGCGGAGGGAGCTGGCTCCCCCACACTGAGAGAGCAAATGTAACATTCACGGAGTCGTCTCGAGGAGGGGCTTTTCTGCTTCTTCTTCTTCTTCTCCTTTTTTTTCGGATAAGGTTACGCAGCAACGGCAGCAATCACTCTCGCCGTCTAGGCAGCTAATGTAGCAGACGGTGCAGAATTACCCCAGCGCTAAGCGCTTAGCCACAAATATGCGCGGCTTTACGTTAGCAGCGTATACATAAACCCGCAGCACATTGTGTAGCATTAGGTCTCAAGCTGGAGAGGAGATGTTAGACGCTAGCTCTCCTCTCTACTTGACCTCATCATTAGTGCTAGGACTGATCTCATTTGGAAAAGCAGGCACCAGCAGAATTTCAAAGTGTCTGACACATTTCCGCTGCAAATCCCCTTCAATTGCAAACTAATTGGGGAATAGAATGAAGCTGAATTTTCATAGGACATCTGAAAGCATCAAAACCGGGGTGTTCGCGGTGAAGTTCTTTTTTTTTTTATCCTCCGGTACAATAAAGCAGGCCCCTCGCCCGCTGAATAATCTATGGTAATTATCCCATGGGGCAATGGAAATCTATTCATGTTTATTGTAGCATGGTGTGCCCTACCAGAGCAAGAGACAATGGGACTGAGCGTGTTCCGAGCCCACGTGTTAAAAAATCCCAAGATGCAACATGGCACTTTTGATGAGAGACTAAGTATATGTTTGTCTATTAAGATATGTAAATTTCTAATCCCTCATTCCCCTTTTAGACCATCCATTTCTCGCAAAAAAGGATATTAACGAAGCTATTATAGCCGTTCTAAAATATTTCAGCGTTATATCTGTGTGCTATCCTTAATAATAATTAGTGTCGGAGGGAAGGAACAATGATCATTTTCAGTGTGAAGGAAGCTAAGACATCGCAATGCTTTCATTAGTAAACAAAAACAAAACAAACTGCAATGTGATTCTGTGACCCTAATGAAAGGCACACTGTTCTGACTTGATTTGTTGTGAAAACACTCTAATCGCCTCTCAGTGTATGTGTCTTATTTAATATTGTATTTTCCCATTGTTAGTGGTAAGTCACCATTTAGCTCAGTTAGCATATTGAAAGACAGTTACTTGCCTTGGCATGAGGCCAGAGATAGTGCTCTAATTGTAGGCACTGAACATAACTCTTCTCCCCAGTATTCTGGCCAAAGACAAAGGAGACTTGTCAGACTATGCCAGGGCTATGCCTGTAACTGCACCCTCCTTTTGTCACAAGTCCATGCTTTTCCAGTCTAATGAAATTGGCTTGTATTTTCAGGTATTACGTTTGTATCTGGGTTGGTCAGACGAAAGTAAATAACAAAAACAAGAGAACAGACTGCAAACAGACACTAATGTCTGCTGAGTCAGTGAACTCTGCCCTATTCATTTGGCCTGTCACTGTCCCTAATAATGCGTCAACACAAAACATATGAGCCAGATTGTATCATTTCATAATTTGTCTTTCTGCTTCATCTGCTTCCTCTCTGGTGTCAAAGTAATAGCATAATGGAACAAACAGCTCCTATACTTTACAGATGAATTAAGTAATTGGTATATTTACAGTCTGAACTTTTCGACCCTGGAGGTCTTTATTAAAATATACATTTTGGCAATTGTATGGTAGTCTTGTACTATTCTGTAAAACTTGAATGTAAAAATGAATGTATTGACATAGTGCAGAACATACAGTATACATGTAAGGTGCAATGTTAGTGAGAATAAATATGACCAAGCGTATGTGTATATTAAGTTAGTATTTGCTTATGGAAGAAATAGGACCATAACCTACCGTTTACCATTGGATATGTCTTCATCAATTGATGAAATATCAGTAGGAACCAGTATTCCTGCTTACGGTTTCTCGTTAACATGGAATTTCTCTATTCCAACAGCTTGCTTATATACAGAAAAAAATTGTATGGACAATATATAAATGTATTTATTTGTTACCCCCTGTTTTGCAGTGAGTGTTTCCCATATGTGGATGGTCTCTGTGTTCACAACACTATAAACCTTCTGTGATCTTCTCCCTGACAAGCTTTCTGCATGTGTCTCAGTGTATTGTTACAATACAGCTCCCTAACTAAGACCCCAGATGGATTCCACCCGCGACTTCAAGGCTATTAGCTGGCTTTGCCATCCCGTCTTGGCAAGGGTAGGGGAAATTTGGAGCATTTTGGCAAAATCTGATAGGCCATTGAATAGCAGAGAACAGCTCACTGTTTTCTCACTATTCTCCTCTCTTTCTTGCTCCTTTTCTTCTCCCTCAATCTGCCCGTTCCCTGGGCTTTGTTATTCAAACGTGAGGAAAAATAAATAAGCGGGTAGGTTTGTGTTGAAAGACTTAAAGCCTGAGGACAGGAAAAGTTAGAGATATTTATTTGACAGGGTCAAGGTTGCTGCTTTCCCTCTCTTTCCCTCGGTCCCCTAGGTGTTAGACTGTGAGACATTTAATCGAGGGAGTAGCGGTTTCATATCTATAACAAAAATCAAATAATGCAAGATGATTTACTCCCCCTAGCAACCAGGGAGCATACCCTTAGCAACCAGCCTAGCCTCGGGCCTTGGTGTAATCAGCTTGAAAATATTTCAATTATTGTGTTGATTTTAGTGGATTTGAGAAGCGGTCGGTGAGCGCCTCGGCATATTCGGCCCGCGACCCGGAGAGGAAGATATTGATTTAAACAGGTGTCAGAAAGGAAAAGTGGAGTAAATTTAAATGGAATAGGATAGTGGAGTCATTGAGCGCAGTTCAGTGTGGGTGTGACATTTGCCCGCTGCCGCCGAATGAATATGACTCTATTGAACTAGAAATTTCACCTTGAGAAATCAGCAGTAGTGGACGGATGGAGCGAAAGGAGAGTTATTCTGCATGGTTCCATCTTGCCTCTCTCGTGTTTGGCGTAATTACGGGCCCAGGGAGATGAATGGAGACCTCTACTGTGCCAGTGCATTGGGGAGCGCTATACCAGTGTAGCCAGGCAACTTTCAGTGACAAACAGAACCTTGTAGACAATTTAATGAATATGAAATACTCTTGCTGATACACAGTGTTACCCCGGGCCCCAAGTGTTGTAATGTACCTGCATACATTGCCACAAATGAACTATGACAGCATGAACTGCAACCACGCAACTTGAAACGAAACGTCAACATTATTGTATTCTCTGCATGAAGTGCTTTTGGCCACCTAACTGTAGTATTATGGAATATGATGATTGAGCCATCATTGAAAATCAGGAGGAAATGGAAGGCCAGTGCAACCCGCCCTGTCATTCCACGAATGTCGCAATGGCCTGGATGTTTACTTATAAGAGTTTTGCGCTTCATGCAAAATTGGACATTTAGTGTGGTCCACAAAATAAAGCTGAATAATTCAACCTCATTCTTCTCAAACATTTTATGTTGAGGAGTCAGTTCTCAAATAAATTGATATATATCACATAAACAAAATGTTCTAAATAAAGAAACGAGAGCCCTCATAGCTGAGCTCTCAGAAGTATCTGTGGAGCAATAATGCCTGAACATGAGCGCATTTTGATACGGCTGTTTAAATATCAATTAGACAAATACAAAGGAAGCTCCTGTTCCACCCTTGTTGTGAATAACAGTGTAAGCAAGAGATTACAGCTGTCATTTTCCCTACAAAAACATCTCCAACCCACATATCCAGTGTGTTTACATTTTGAAGCAGAACTCTTTTGTTTTGTCTGTCATTTCCAATAAAACCTTGTTTTTGGTTTTTCCTTTCAGCTGCTCCCACAACAAATGACAAAATGTTGCCTATCATGTTAATTGGTCATGTGTACTTTTTGGAAATTAATCTGAATGGAAACAGCATGCAGGATAGGTTTACATACTAGTATTCTTCAATTAAGTGGAAGATTAATGGAATATTCCGTCTGTCTTGTTCTCAATCTTTTAATTTTGATATTCTGGCTCATTCTGAATAATTTATGAGATGTTTATAAGGTCTTGTGCAGCCAGAATTTTTAAATATTGCAACTAATAGTGAAATATGAGGATGCATAACAATGTGGTTGCCGTGACACAATGTGCCTAGCATTTACTTTGCAGACAAATTAATGTCTGTTTTAAATAATCCGTTTCTTCAAAAGGTTTATTAGGTCTAAATTAACCTCCTTATTTTCCAGTGATGGGCCTTTCCGCAATTTAATGGGAAAAATAATAACTCTGATCCCCTTCATCAAATTTTCGGTATTATATTTAGCATGCAAATTGATTTTTCTTGCTGTTTCGCAAAACAGATCATTTGAGCAAAGCTAATTTGGTGGTTGTGAGAAATAGTAATTAACATAAGACTTTCACCCAAAAGTACAGCAAACTCCATTCTTCATCTTCAGTGTTTGCCTCTTCTCTCACTTGTTGTGATATCTTGTCCGGTCACCAATCTTATCTTTTCATATGCACACAGTTGTTAGTGGGAAGTATAATGTATGTATATTTATATATTTTTTTACTTCTTTGTATGGCCTTAAGAGTGGGATAAGAATGTGGTGTTTGTCTCTCTTAATTGCCTCTGTGTTGTTTTGGTAATTTAATGTTTCCAACCGAGTTCTGCGTTCCCTCAAACTTTATGCCGCTCCGACAGTGCATCATCACATTCATCGGGGCAAGCCAAGTAATTAACAAGCTGCTGAATATCACTTCACTGTATAATAACTAAGGATATAACAAAGTGCTTTTGCATTGTGTATTATTTTCAAATGTTGGCGAGAGCAGAGATGTGGTGTGCATTTGTAAATGCAAAAGGCCAGTTCCATCTGACAAGAAAAAGAAACACGAGAACTTTCACTTGGCTGTCTGGTAATTACGGTGGAATCTGGTCTTTTTCCTCGCAGAGACATCCCACATAATTGACAAGATGGTTCTGTGATAGTGTGAAACACTTGACTTAGTCTGATTCTTTTTTAATCAGACAACAACAGTGCCAAATTTCGATTTGTTTGCAGTAGCATGTAAAGCAATTAAACATTTCCCTGTGCCTGGTGATCAGATTGTTTATAGTTTAGGCATTGCCTCTGTTGATATTTAAATGTCTTCAATGCCATGCAGAGTGCAGGAGAAGCTATGTTAAGTGTAGGTGGTGTTTGCATTTGAAATGTGAGTGGGTGTTCACAAATATTTGTTAGACATATTACAGAAGATATACTTCCTGCTGTTTAAGCTCAATGAATACTCTGTGATATTTGTGTATCATTGGAAATAGAGTCTATGTGCTGGCATACTGGAATTTCACAAGCAATTCACACGTAGCCATTACTTTGAACCAAAGTCCGGCAATTTTGTGGAATACAACCTAATCTTCCTGTTAAATATGCTGATAATGAAAAACCGCATTAATGTTTAATTTATTTATTTATTAATGCAATGTATACAAATGTACCTATATTTGTATTACATATTAACATACATTTAGGAAATAATTCAATGAATGTAACAGTGAGCATGAGAAGTGTGACTGCCACTCTTCCGTCATGAAAAATAGGCCAAGATGTCGATGAACTATTTATCGATACATTGTAGAATGCAGTTGACAGGGAACGTTTAAATACACTGTCATCAGTAAGCATCAGAAAGGAGCAAAATTTTTCATGTCACAGGAGTGGGAGTGGACGTAGCTGGCCCTTAACATTTTTTGTTGAGGTCACCGTATATTAAAGTGGTAATCCATAAGATTTGAATTGGTTTGTTTATATTGACATCTTTGGCAGTAAGCTGTAATTGCAGGTGCGCTTCTGGACCTCATATCCCATAACTCTTGTCGAGACCCAACAGTGTCGCCTGTATGACGTCGGTAAATTGACGGCTCTTACCAGTTCCACGCCTCCTCAACTCTCATGTAGACGGGAAAGATGCTCTTTGACACGGCAGTTGAACTCAATAAACGTAAAAATTATGTGATGTTAGTCATCCATTAGCGTCATCTCATTCCAGTAACATGTTAGGCTATTATGATAAATCGATTAACTTAAAGGGCTGCCAACTCTCACGCATTCGCCGTGAGAATTTGTGCTTCATTCACATTCCCGTGCTGTAGTCAGTAATTATTCAATCAACGAAATGCGTGTGTTTCACGATCGTTCAAATTGTTTAAATGAAATAAGACCATTTGAAACATTTTTATGCAATTCCACTGCTTCCAACCCCTGAGTGAAGAAACGCGTGAGAATTCCGGAATCATAACTGTTCTCATATTACCAGTGGCGAAATCCACCGTAACACATGCGAAACTGATGAACTCCAAAGCACAAGGACTTCAATTCCACCTGAGAATCTCTACAAACGGTCTGATAGAATAATTTCTGACTACAACACGGGAACGTGAATATGTCGTTTAAACTCAAGCCGAATGTGTGGAAGTTGAGAGCCCTGTGTAAATAATGAAAACGGTAGTTGGTTAACAGGTAACGTTATAACTTCTTTTTTTTTTAATAAAAATGAATTGCCGAGGCGGTTAACGTAGCTTTTTCCCCTTTGCTTCCTGAAATTACGTTATAATTTTAGTTTCAGTGGTAGCCTCGACAGAGACTCAGCTAACGTTAATTTCTACTGTGCACATATAGCTACACAGTATGGTATTTGCCATTGGGTAGACGTCAAGGGATTCAGTAGCGGTACTTTCCGCTTCTAGGAAGGCTGCATTTTTAACTGTCCTCCCGTAATTCCATCCGTAAAACTGACACATAGTGTAAGGGAGAAGTTAGATTTAGGGTTAGCGGATAGAGCCAAGGTTCAGGTTAGGGAAAGTACCGCTACTGGATCCCTTCTGACGTCTACCTTGCCATTGCTTCTCGGGGGGTTCCTTACTTCCTTCAAGGTAGCTTGCGGCTCCTCCTACCTTCTGGACAGACCAAACACTGCTTAATGACGTAAAAAGCGTCGCTAGATGTGCGCCTGTATTTGAATATAGCGCGGGAATGTCGCCACAGACACACTGATTGCTTTACCTGGCAAAGAATGAAATACAAGTGCTTTCATCAGTGGGTCATAGGCCCAATCATCGTTGTTTTATCCCCCCTCTCTGATAGACACTGACTTAACAGACAGCACCGAGACGGAAATCTTATGGATTACCACTTTAACTTGCAATCTACCACTATGGTTGTCCGTTGTTCGCAATGGATGATACCATGTTCATATTTCAAATTTGGTTTGGACAAGCTCTGGGCAAAAGATAAAATTTTATCGGATTTTGAATCATCAATTAATTGCAGCTCCAAATTCATTTGAACATATCAAAATTATTGTGCTCTAGGCTGGTCAAAACTTAACCTATTTCATCCGGGTTAGTAATGTCATATGCCATACTGTACTGCGTACTGCTGTTCTCTGCAACTTAACACTATTTTTGGTAAAGGTGGCTTTTTCAATTGATTGGTATTGAGCTGACTGAGCAAAGCTATACACAAAAATTCCCCTTTTGTTGTATCGCCTTGGTTTAGAATGCTAAGTCAACAGAAACTGAGACAAGGCAATATCAAATCCTTTATTTTGTTGAGAAAATTACGTACATGCTAAGTTGGAATGACATTGTAAACATGCAGAAATGACAAAAGGCATGATTATTTTTTAATGCTTTATATGTAAATTTTACACCTATTTCACCAGAAGTTCATTGCAGGTCTCAAACAGGATTCTCAATCAGCTCTACAGCAAGGTAGTCTCTCACAGACCTAATATGCCTATAAACTGGATACTATCTGCATGTCTAACCTCCATTTTGGAACAGAGAGGAAGGGTCCTCCTCGTGAGGCCCATTACAGCCTGTGGAAAGATCCCATGTGCTGTGTCATTAAAGCGAGGGGCAGGATAGCCTTATGTCTGATTCAGCATCTTCAGCCCAGCTGTGTTTTTCACTGCTGCGAGTCAGAGCACCAGAGCCATCCAGACACCTTCTCCACTCCGCTCTGATCTTTCTCACGTTTCTTCAGACAGCCTTTCCCAAACCAACACTAGTACTGATGGCTTTGCCTCTACAAGTCGCCACATTTTTGGCCTTTTTTTTTGTGGAGTACGTGCTATTTAAATAGCAAAATCCCAGCTTAAAGTTACAGCTCTGAATATTTTCATAGAGTAAAACAATTTTACACTTGAAGCGATTATTAGAAAAAGGAAAATCCATGATCTGGGTAAATCTAAGAAAACATAAGACAAAAATGAAAATGAATCATAAATTAAAGATTGAAATAGAAGATTTATTTGTATTGCCGTTGCGTCTGTATTTACATGTACCCTCATTTTAAGTACATGATCTGTTTACTTAATGTTATTTGCATTTTGGTAATAAGATCATAAAGAACTGATTACCACCCATCCCCCCATATAATCTGCCTGTAATTTAAATGCAGATTTAAAATACAATTATTCAATCCACCCATAGAAATATTCAATCTAATTCAAGCGAGGCTCCTTTCGAACCACTTAGCCTGGTAATTTCTCATTGTTTGACCTCACTTTTAATTAGAGTGTAAATTATTCATGCACTTTGATGGGAGACAGAAAATAGCTCTGGTGTAAATCTTTTGGTTGGACTTTCTGGAGAGATGCAAAGGAGTTTTGTGAGAGTAAAAACAGAAATGGGGCTGAAACGAATGAGGAAGGCATTACCAACACCTCTTTGCAACCTTAAGTACAAGAAATGTATTCAGTAGTTGGAGGTGAGGTGAAAATGTTGTTTTCTTGCCATCTTTCCTCCCTCCAAATTGTGTCAGCATGCTAGAAATATTCCCCTCAACCCCAGGAAGGAACATTTTTTGGCATAGACAACTTAAGCTAAGCTTATGCATTGCATGTGTATTTAAATAAAACATTCTATCTATATTTCTTCAGTGCTGATTAACAGTCACTGAATGGAACTGGTTGTCCCATTGAATAGAAGTTAAAAAAATTTAATTAGTCTTTGTTCCGAATTATGCACACAAGGTGGTTTAATCCACTTCCTGTTCATGTGCCAGCATGCATTTAAATTAGGGCTATCTACTATATGTATTTAGTTCAGTGGATCTGTCTAATAGCAATTATTTCTCTCAAGGAAGAATTGTATTCTCTTCCAGAAGCCATCATCTTGGTATTGAACACACACATTTGTTTGCCAATGTTTTCTTTATATTTATGATACAAATGTAAATTTGCCAATGGAAATTATACCAGTCAAACACTTAATTCTGTTAAAGCCCGCATCTAACAATACTTATAACCTTTTACATTTGATGATCCACCTACATAAATGTTTTACATTGTGTTCTTTATACAGGCATTTTCACCTGAAATACACCTCTGTCTTGTGTCCTTTGGTGATTGTATATATCCCTGCATAGAACAAACAAGTGGGACCAAAGCAAGTTGCACTGGATTAGGCTTGACCATCATTAGACCATGATCAGTTTGGAAGAAAGCTACAAGAAAAAAATAGTTTTTTGAGCTTGTAATTACTCATTCAGGAGTGAATGTCAAATTTTTTTGACATAAGGTTCTCTTTATATGGGGCAGGTCTTAAAGGTTCCCTATTATGCTACCAGGTGCACAGCTAATTAGCCATTATGAGCCAGTTCAAAGTCTCCCCTTCCTGACATCACAAGGGGGAGTGACCACCCAGAATAATGAAATCTGATTGACTGCTTAGCTGAAGTTGATCAGTTCTTCTTGCCTCTGGTTGGTTACTTTCCCATGTGATGTCAAGAGGAGAAAGATTTTGAAATGGCTTGTAATGACTAATTGGCTAGGCATCTGGTGACATAATAGCCAGGGGACCTTTAAAATTAGATATCCAGGTAAGGAGAGTAGCGAAGCTTAACTTCATCCTACCATTACTATCAATGGCAATTTTTGCAGCGTCAAACGGCATAACATACATTTGATTCTCTGGATTCTCTGATTCAAATAGTGTGAATAGGTTCAGGGCACACAATGATTTGAAACTTATAATTTAAACTCGGATAATCTAACATGAAACTCAGTCCTTTAACAGAGACAGTGCATTTAATTGCAGCCAGTTAAATATGGCTTCCTATTTGTAATTCAGCCAATCAAATATTATGTTCACAAAAATCTCACTCAATGCTTATCATCTCCAGAAAAAGAAACTGATGCCTAAAAATTGCAGTGCTCAGGCCGGAGAAAAAGTTGTCTATGTTCATATACAGTGTCAGATTCTGTAAAGCTTGGGTTGGTTTTACTGAACTGCATTTGCTCCCAAGGACCAAGTGCTTTGAATTGAATCTCAGCCATTATACAATACGTAAGCTAAATATTCTTCAAAACGATGGTTCTCTGGTTCATGTGCTATGCAGGCCCATCAATACTAAGTATTTGAGAGTCATCCAAGACCATAGTGAGCTGGAGGTGTTATGTTCGAGGACACTTCCTAATGAACTGATGTAATGTCACACTGTTTAGAAGTCAATTTGCTGATATATGAAATGAGCTATCGCAACATTGTCAGGTGACATGATTGAGAGGTGAAGCACTATGTTTCTGCCAGTCGCTCAGGTAGCTGGATTGGCAAAATTATTACAAGGGGTCCTCAAGCTTTCCTAAAAAATTGATAGACTATTGATGTAAGAAGCAAAGGCTTTTATGCCGCTCATTTCTGTAATTGAGACCTTGGAAGGCTTAGACATAACTTTAAAAAATAAATAAATGGTTGCAAAATAGAATTACCTGCGGCCTTGGAAAAATTAGTGGCCTATTGCATGAAATTGAACATGAATTCTTTGAAACATAAATGAATGGAAAGGTTTGAGATTATATGCCACATAGAGAAAACAAAATTCACCACTTCCGATGGATTTTAACTGGTGGAGTTTGGATTTATTCAGTGTATATGTGGAATAGAGAAATATCAAGAAAATGAGTTGGTTTATCTTTACACTCCACATGTCCTGTCTTTACATGTCCCAGTAGGAATCTAACCCAGAACTCTCTGGCAAGTTGTCTGGAAAAAGCTTGACAAATGTGCCCCCCAGCCCAATCATCTGAATACTGCTGGCTGGATATATGAAATATTGTGGAGAAAGTCACTAACCATCACCACAAACATGATATAACACTACCATATTGACATGGACCTGAGCATGTAGGCACAGTGTGGGTTTCTGCATGTGGAAATGGGATGCATGTGTTCATGCATGCGTCAGAGCATGTGGGCGCGTTTGTGTGTGTGGGGGGTCTGCTTGTGTATTTATATGTGCATGTGAGTGCTTTGGCGGTCCAAGGTTTACCCTCGTCTAACACCAAGAGGCAGTTCATTCGCCAACTGTTCTGGTCGTCGGATTACGCGGTTTTGTTTGTCGGATAAACAAGCGATTGCATTTTTCGAGGGATCACAGGATTCACTCGAAATTATTACAGTCTAAATTTCCTGATCAGGAGCCATGGCACTGTCAGTACTCTCGATCAGTACTTTCGAGGATTAACACATGACTTCTGTACTGAGGGCGTCCCAAAGCTGGTAAACAGACGGGATTAGTGTGTCAAGCTGCAGGGTTGTTGAACAAAAATCAGTAATGAGGAGGCATCTGATTATGACACAATATTGTTTAGATGTGAGTGGCTGTAACATGGTTCTTTTTCCATTCTCCCCTCTGTTTATTTATTCATGATTGTGGCCATTAAGATTAAGCATAATTACAAATGTTTTGACTAGATTTAGAGAGCTCTTGGTTTGGCTAGTGAGTTTCATTGCAGAAGCAGCAATAATGCTATAATAATCAGAATATAAATACAGTATAAGCCTGTCCCTACTTCAGCACCTGTAACTGTAATAAGTAACATTGTCCTTCTGAGGAGGTTGAAACAGTAGCAGCACATCTTTCATGCAGCACGGCTGAAAGTGCATTAAAATGACACCTGATTACTGATTTGCATATATTACATTTGAATTCATCTTCTGTAGCTTGCTTCTTGAGAGAATCTCAATTTGTGCACCAAAAAATTAATGGTCCATTCGCTGTCCATATATCTGACTTGAAATTCTATAGGTCGGGCTTTAATTATTTCCATGTCCTGTTTTAATCTTTTATTTTGAAAGGCTAGGCTGTTTATCAATAGCTGGGAAATAAGTGTAATGTCTTAAAATGTTCCTTCCTCAGCTTTTCCTCGAGCTGTCAATAATGTGTTTGGAAAAAGCGATCAGTTGTCTTCCCAGTGCTGACAATAAACGCGGCCACACTTCAGAGGGGTAAATAGTATTGACTGAGTCCTGCTATCACCTCTAATTTTCTTCCAGCCCTGGTGCAATAGGATCCTTTATGACTAATCACACCCACTAACAGGGCTAGAAGCGGTCTTTCTTATTTTAAGTACTGTGTCTGAAGCACTGAGATGGAGCCTTGCTGGTATTGAATTGTTCCTTTCCGTTTGTTTTCCTACCAAACTTCCTTTACCCTAATGTGATCAATTGATTGAGATCAGGACACAAGTAGGGAATGTGTTCCTCTGCTTCTCTTGCTTTTAACATGAATACTTTGGGCCTACTCAAGCTCCTATTTTATTTATGTCATTTCCGAAGCCTTGACTGCACATAATTTTGTTTCAGGTCCACGCCAAAGTTTGCGTTAACAATAACATAGATGAATGACTGTAACTGTATTAAGGATATGTTCTCTTATTGGTGGCCATAATTTTTCTATTTTTTCTTGTTCATCTTCCTCTTCTGGTTATGGTGTCTATTGCAATACCCAGAACTATGGAAAAAAGTTCTTAAATTCTTTGAACTGATTGGGAAAAGTCCCCTGATTTTTTTCACCAAGTTTCATGCCTCCACCTTAAGCGGTCTAATGCCGCCAATGGGTCAAAGTTGGAGTCATATTTATGCATATAACTTTTGAACGTTAAGCCCAATTTTCAAAAATGAGGAACCGTTGGATTCCCTGGATCAAGCCAAGTTCAATGCATGTCATGCCCCTAATTATTGCCATAATGAATTTTTTTTTTTAAAGTTTAAAAATCTTTCACAGGCCACACATTTTGTCCAGTTTTCTCCAAAATTGGCTCAGATGATTTTCAGACCTAGCCTCATGAAAGTTATCAGATTGAAGAATTCATTTGTCACAGCCGATCAAAATCAGAAAACCCACCAAAGAGAAAGTAAGGTCCTATCACAGCAACAATTTCATGTATTAAAACCAGACTTGGTACATGGACCTGAGACCCCATTTTGAGGAAGCACAAAAAACATTGCATCATTTGACTGCTAGCGGGCATGGGAATAAGGAAAAATAGTATTTTGGCAAATAAGTCTTGATTGGTTTCCCTTAAACCAATAACTCTAGTGTTTGGTAATGCTGTTGGTCCCGAGCATGAGCCATTGGCAACAATTTTTGTCAACCAAATAGATCTGGCCGCCATATTAGATTTTATTGAGAGTATTAAAAATTTCCTCCGGGCCAAAAATGTTTTCCATTTTTCACCAAATATGCTGTAGATGACGTTTAGACCAAGTCTCATGATGGTTTCTATACGGATTTTTAATTTTCAAAAGCGCTATTCTGTCAGGGCCACACAAAATTGGCAACAAAGCCACCGAACAGAAAATAATGTCAAATCGCAGCAACACTTTAGTCTATCAAAACCAAACTTGGTACATCGAGTCGGACCCCATTTTGAGGACACTCAAAAGTGCATCATTTGACCAAAGGGGCGCAGCAATTATCAAAAATGTGTTCTGGCGAATAATTATTGATGTGTTTATTTTAAAAAGATTACTCTCATGTCTGGTAATACTGTTGGAGGTCCTGCTCCGACTCATGGCAACTTGTCAAGCCATAATAATTGACACAGCTGCCATATTGGATTCTATCGAAAGGTTGAAACATTTCTCTCAGGCCACAAATTTTGTTCAATTTTCAGTAAATTTGCTAGAAATGATCCTCAGACTAATCCTCACAAAAGGTAACAGATGGATTTTAGATGTTTGAAACCATTTGTCTGTTATAGCCAATTTGAAGGAAAACAACCCAAACAGGGCATGAGCTCATTTCTCAGTTCAATCAAATTTTTACTCTATTTGCATAAAATGTGTTATTAGTATTTGCAGCCATGCTTTTAACATGGTGCATCAAGTTGCCATGGTGAGTCTACCCTGCTGGAATGCTCAGCCCACTCAGTACTGCTTGAAGCTTTATTAGGTAAAAGTTTTTTTTAAATCAAAGTGCAACCGAAGTGGCAAAGGTTGTTTTTTCGGGACCAGGATAGTTCTAAGGGGGTGAGGACATTTTCATTTTCATAGTATGCATACTTGGAGAGCGCTTGAGCTGCATCATGTCAACCATTTTAATTGCAAACAGTAGCTGCCTATTAGCTTGCACTGGATCAAATGAAAGCTAAAATAAGATTTATGAAATGAAACATTGGACACTATTTAATTTAGTTTATGAGCGATGCCAGCGCAATCCCATTATATTTTATGGACCTGTGCCAATGTGCTGCCGCCTTTAAAAGGAGATTTTTGTTTAAATAAACTGCCAGATTAATATTTGCCAAAGTAATGTCTTTTTTTTTTTTTTTTTTTTTTTTTTTTTTTTTTTGAAAGCTCTGGCTTTTCTGTCATGGGGAAAATTTTTGAAATTGGGGAAAGTTTTTTTGGAAACTTTGTCTGTTCTAGTCTGTTTTTGAACTATAGCCCATCCCTCGCCTGCTGATGCCAAATCAAGAGTGTTTTGGGAACAATAATGGATATTAACACCCACGAATGCATGTTAGGCAAGGGGGATTATAAAATTATCTTCAGTCATTACAAGCCATGTTTATATAGCTCCAGATGTGAGAATAAATTATTACTATTAAATGGTGCATGTCAAGGATTTTTTTAGCCGGCCAATTCTAAAATATCAAAGTGGAATACATAGTTAAATGTGTTATCCATCCTGAAAATTAATTTTAAAATGGCTTATCTTGCAATGGCATATAATAAGAAAGTCAGAAGTTGCGAAAAATTTCACAATGGACTTTGTCTTGAAAAAGCATGTTTGTAAAACAGAATGTTAGCAGGCAAAAAAAAAAGATGATCATGCATTCATAATTGTTATCAAATCATATTCCCATGTTGCTGCTTTTCTTCCTAGCACAGCCACAGTTAATATATGTTTTGAAATATCTATTCTCAGAGTATGTTAATTAGCAATAAGATACATACATTGTCCCTCACCCTTCTGTTAAAACATAGAACCTTAAAAGGCAATTAAAATGAATGAAACAATAAACATTCCCTTAATCATTTTAATGGTTTGCTGGAGCATTAAAAAATAATAAAGGATAGTTTTTACAGTGCAGCTAAATGGCATTGCATTTGCTGAAGATAATGTATTGCTGTCAATGTGTGTACCCCGGTGAACCGGTGAAATTATATTGAACAATTCCATCTTTACATCATGAAGTTTCTATCAATAAAACTGATGAGGCAGTAAGTAGGGTTGTTATAACTGGCTGACTGTGAGATGCCAAAAAGCCAACCTAATACTTCATTATAACACTGAATCCTATATCGGTCAATGAACACTGGTCTGTCTGTACGTTTGCCACTCGTTCATCTTTTAAAAATAGAATCATTTGCAATAACATTTGATTGTGTTTTTTTGTTTTGTTTTGTTTTTCTTCGCTATGATGCTGAGTGTGGCAATTGAGAGACATGTCAGGCAAATATCATTCTCATCTTCCGTGGCCATATTAGCCTGGAGAGGAGAAAAGTAAATAAAGATGGCAACAAACAAACTTTCGGTTTTGAGTGTGATACTGAAAAAGGCCAGTGAGGTAGACATATGCTGACAACAATGACGGAACTAACTGAGAACCAGTTATGTATATGATTGACAGTAAATAAATTTGGTGAGCCATGTGGTTCTATGTGGATAGTTGGACGTTCAATGTGGAATCAGTTTTTTTTTTACTTTATTCTAATATAAATGCGTGTTCAGTATTAACTCTGTCAGAGTTCCCTGTTGTTTCCACAACAATGTTAAACAATTATTGGCCTGGCTAAATTGGGCAGGTATTATATTTTCTGCTGGAGAGATTTATTGATGGGGGTTTCAAGCATTGAGTTGTCTTTCACCATACTTCCAATGGCTCAGAAAAGCTCCTGTGTCTCTATTCAATAGTCCATGATAAATTACGACAGCAAAAAAGTCAAATAAAGCACCAGAAACTCTACGTGGCAAAATCTTTACTCCACAAACTACTCTGTTTTTTTTTTTTTGTCTTTGAGTGGCCCAAATCAAATGGCATATTCATTCTTTGCTCTAGAGGCACTGTTAACAGTAGCCAAGCTAATCCACTTCAAAGTATTACTGGCTAGACTTGGAGTGGTACCTGTGCTAGCCCATTTAACCTGGCACTCCTTTACTGTTGGTCTTTTGATTCTTTTGATTTTCATTTTATTTATTAGGTCTTAGGGAGAGAACACTTGGTCTGCTGCTGGTAAGCTCTAGTATGTGCACCCCACCCCCCAACCCCAAAAAAACCCGGCCCCATCCACTGGACAAAAGCTCCCACTCGTTTTAGCATAGCAAACACCCATCTTCAGCAGTTTGTGGCATTTGAGTGCGAGCTTGTCATGTCTTCTTAGACGACAAATCAGAGGGAGGCCACCGCGTATCAACCCGTCTGGCTGGCTAACCCTTTAAGAAGATCAGGGCATGAACAAACGCAGCTCTCCAAGACCCTTCAAAATCTCCTTTTGCAAGTGTACCTAGATGCTATTTACTGGCTAAATCAAAATATTCCATGAGAGGCGGTCGTGGGAGCACCTCTGAGACTGCGCGGCATTCGTTTTCAGACGTTTCCACACAACCATGACATTGTGGTGGCAACTTCCTCTTTCCCAATGTGCTTATATATTTAGTGATTAGAGCAGACGCCCAGAAACGGCAGTCAGTAGGTAACTGGCACGTGCTGATATGAGTTATAAGGCTCAGCCGTGTGACTCCAGAATAAATAATTAGAGAATTGGCTGGAGAAGGGAGTGTGAAGAGAGATGTTATTATTTACGCCAGATTAGGGGTGCTGAGCAACGGCAGGGATGCCTATTCCACTGGGAACTAGTGTAAATTTTATTATTGTCACTTTTATTATAATAATCTCCTAATGAATTACTATTGAACTGTGCAGTTAGTCAATTATTAAATGTAATTAATTACCTCATTTTTTTTTTCATTGTTCCCGTGGCATTCAGGCTACTTAAGCTTAATGAACATGTTTCCTTGAAAGTATCTTTGATAATTACCATGGATATGTAAAAAGTAATCAGGAGGAGGAAGGTACTGTTTGTGAAGTTGATTTTTATTTGCTTTTATGCCCAACCTCTAAATGTGATGAGGACAGCTGTGGATGTGAAGGAATACCTTTTCACTGAGATCATGAAATAGAGCCTCTTTGTTCTATTACGCCTTGAAAGCTTTTAAAATCAGTAAGACATGGTTGTAGATCTGATGAAATATGATAATATGGCCATGCATGTCTTCATTGTAACATTTACAGGACATGATTATTCCACACACTATTCAGATGGCAGGTGGACATCAACCAATTCTGAATAAACAGGACAGCACGGTGAATGAGTTCATCAAGTGGTGAGTTGAACATTCTAATGTTAACTCAAAATACTACAATGACACAAAATTCAAATTAAAAATTTGCAATTCAAATTGTGAGTATTACACCATAAAAAAGAGATTTTGTCAATAGAAAACAAGAGTGTATGTAAGTGCAATTAAATGCATAAATAACATTTCATTATTTTTATAATTTGAATTTTTTTTTTTTTTTTTTTTGCAAAACATCGCTAACTCTTATGATTTCAGCATTGCAGCTTAACATATCAACATTTCAGTGGGTACATGTAGGGGAAATAATGTCAAGATCTAAGCCCATGTCCAGCGTAATGTCTCATTTTGTTAAGCTTGTTACCATTTGCTGAAAAACAAAATGTCCAGTTGCCAAAAGCACACAGCTTTGTGTGTTCACATGACCACAGAGAGCTGGCACATCATGTCAGCAGTCCTCCACTAACAGTAGGCAGCTTTCATATTGGCCAAGGCCCCTGGGTGGCTGACTCTGAGCCTGATATCCAAAATCCTGCCTCAATACTCAGTCAAAGTCAAACCATTTCTCAATACACACATTAGTCCTATGTAGTATACCACTCCAACTTTCCTTGTTCCGTCTCTTTCGTCAACACAGGGTGAAGTACAGTTATGATGGTTTTGTTTCCTAGATTAATGCATGGGCCAACACTGAACCACATATGCGGACTGTGAGGTACAGCAGTGTTAGTACCATGTTAGTACCATCAAGAGTAGTACCATGCATCTAAAGAAATTAAAGAATTGATCATTGATTTGGTTATTGATCCTAGACATGTCGCACATGGTGCTTTCTGTGCATTAGTTTAATAGTAGTAGTAGTAGTAGTAGTAGAAGTAGTAGTACATTTCCTCTACCAACATGAGCTCAAACATCAACCCATCAACTACAGGTTACATAAACATTGAAACTGATAGAAAATGATTGGTAGTTTTATGTGTGATGCACAGAATATTTTTGGCCATGTTGCCATGTCTTATACTTTGCAGCTGTATAATGTGGTAGTAAGGATGTATAATTAAATGTTGATGACTATAACCATGGTATTGAAGGCAAATTAACATGTCAGCAAGGCTTTTTTCAAAACAATACTAGAGGGCACCCGGTAGAGCGCATACCTCTGCCAAACTCAAGTTAGATAGGTATACTGTATTTTAATTTTTCCGGATCCAGAATACAAAGTATGTTCCGATCACTTGCAAAATTAAAGCAAGTGATCCTTGGACTACCACCTTTCATTCTACCAAATGTCGTGCCAAACTGTTCATAACTTTTTGAGTTATCTGGTCAGAAATATTTCGTAGACCTGTGTTAGACAGATATATCAATTCTTCTGGACCCAGAATTCAGAATATGCTCCGGATCACTTCCAAACTTGAATTAACTCATCCTTGGACTACCACCTATTATCCTACCAAATTTCATGCCAAACCATTCACAACTTTTTGAGTTATCCAGCTGACAGACAGACGGACAGATGAACAAACAGGGGTGAAATGTAACCTCCTTGGTGGAGCTAACTACTGCTGTTTTGCTATTGTACTCTGGTTTAGCAGAAGAAAACCATTGCATGCAATTCAGATGAAACTCTGTCCGAAATGTAAACTCCTGCACAAATATGAGCATGGTCCCCGAATCAAATACATTCCTCACCTATACAAGAGACTCACTCTTATTGTGCATCTTCCTCATTGCCTTGTCATTAAGGTGTCTATTAAAATGTTCTATTTTTCTAGGTATTGACATTTGCCTTGTCTCTACCAGTGAAATAACAGTCATTAAAGGCGTGCATGTGTAGGTTTATTCACGGTGATACACCACAATATTATGCTTTAAAGTTTCACAAAGGGATTTCTTGCTATATATACTGTATAAGAGGTACATACTGATGGTGAAAAAAAAAAAACATTCCTGTAGCAGTGTGGTCCCATTCTGATTGGAACAAAAAGATTTACTGAAAAAAATGCTTCTCCTGCACCTCTTAAGGAGATATTCCCTCTCTTGGAGTAGCTGTTTAAAGAATCTGTTTACATTCTGTGCCCCCTCTCCCCCAAATGCATGGGTCGGATTGAAGATGGGCTTTCCTGCCAGTGTGCTGGCTGAAATCTCTATGTGATCAGGAAGTAATCCCGCTATAGAATGTAAAAGGTTAATGCAGTTTGGAATTTCAAGTAATAGCTAATTATCTTTAGGTTAACTACACCCTTTGGCCATTTATTCCATGCCCTGCTATGTTGGGCTTGACCCAAATCAATGAAATCATTCTCTCGATTAAATCCCCTAACAAAACTGAACTTCCAACACCCCTATCACAGCAGCAGTGACCGCAGCTGAACAGGGTTTTTAAATTTAATGAGGAAACAATTAGTCAAAATCATTTCCTTGCATATGTTTGAAAGATTACAAAAGACAACTGCCTCTAAATGGTGAGAGTACCACAATTTTGTATGCGGCTATTCATTTGTGTATTTATTTATTCATTGACTTTTCTTGAATACAGGTGTCGGATGCATTTCATTTCACAGAGATTTCCTTGTGAACTGCAGTATCTCTGGACACAATGAATCTCACAAGGACACATATATAACAGACCCCTTGTGGCTTGACCCAGGTGATAATTTGGTGACAGCTCAAATGATTCATTTAAATATTATTTCATTTCATTCGGTTTCTGAAAAATATATTTTGAAAATTTTGCCATGGACGTTATAAAGCAAGAAGCAAAACAAAAAAAAAAAAAAATCTTAAGTACGTACCAGTTGTGAAAGTTATCACATTTTCATTAAAGGTACCTAACAGTTCCCCAAAGTATCCCCATCTTGCATTATTCATGCATTATATATATGTTAGTATGTTACCATTTTATATTACGTCAAATGAATTGATTCATAAAAATTATATTGGCATTGGCAAAGTACGTGCGACACCATCTTTTGTCATTGTCGGTAGAAAAGTATCCAAAATTCCAGTAGAAACATCAAAACCATCCTGCTCAAATGCTTGTTTGCAGCTGTGAGTGAGTATTAGAGTGTGTTGGGATGTTTCATTTCAGATTATGTGCCTCTGGTGAAGCCTGTTTAGAAAATACTGTACTTAGATTCCTGTAGCCATCATGAGCTATGGTTGTGAACAAAGCCAGAAAATGGCTTGGGTGGGGCATCCTCATCTTTAAAATATCAGGCGTAAACCATTTTAAAAAGCCATAGCCTCAGACAGATTTTGACAGTGGTGCTCACATCTGGAAATAGTGTTTAACTCATCCCATCTCAGGAAGTTTTCACACTTCACGATTCATTAACCTGCGAGGCTCAGATTCCTTGGGAAATAGAGATAGGAAAAAGCTGGTTTACACAGTATTTTCAAAATCATTACAAAGTGGTTAGCAGCCACTGTGGCAATAAACACAGGTGATAAATGTGCTGTGGAGTAAAGCTGCAAAGTCAAATTGACAATTGTCTGTTTTCACTCTGAAAACATAAAGACTTTTTTTTAATGCCTCGCCCTCTTCAGCACTGGCTCTGCCTGTTCTCCTTTGGCAAAATGGGTGGAAAATCTTTGTTTTTGACAAAAAATCTTTCTGATGGCTCTTATTCAATCACTGTTTCTACTGCTTTGCTCCTGAATTTGCTTGAGACATATGTCGACATTCCTAGCGTTTATGTAGCCAATACGACATTATATTTAGGCCTACCAGCTGGTAGCATGGCAATAGCACTTCACATAAAGCATGCATTTGACCAATGTGCATTCTAAAGAAGAAATAACAAAAATCACGGAAGTTCTAATGAAAAATCAACAGTTTGTGAGTCAGTACAATGCGCTGAGACATCTTACACATCAGCCCATCAGAATCGTCCAAGACTTCACAATTTGGCGACTTTACGATAACAGAACATTAGGGTCAATGACAGTTGTGACTGAAAGAATTAATGAAGAAGAAAGAGATCATAATTGTTAAATAGTGTCTTATCTTACTCATTAATTTGATGAGTTTGACTGAGAACTAATCCAGCTTCTCTCACAGATGATGTCATTGCAATGCCTTGGAATTCCATGAGTGCCTTGAAGTCATATTAGGCAGTTGGCATTTCAGTCAATAAGACTGCAGTTTAATTAAACTGATAATTTTTGAGTTGTGAGAGTATGACTAATTTCAGCCTCAATAAAGCACCAGTTAACTGTCCTCAAAAAAGTCATCTTGTGATACACACTGTTTACAGAGATCACTTAGGAGCATGTCAGCTGCAAACATAATATAGCCTCACTGCTGGCAGCTGACTCTAACAGATACATTAGTGAAAATTATATTTTACTTGATTTAGAAGTTAAAATTAAATTGTGGAGTGTGATTTGATGTCCTCATCTGTATTGTTGTATATCACTGATTATGCTCCATATACAGAAGTGTTTTTTTTTTTTTTTTTAATTGAAAGCACCTTAGGGAATGATAAGCATTTGCAAAGTAGTACTACTTTTGCAAAACTTAAAGAGAAGTTGTTATGTTTATAGGCCAGGAAATACAGTGCGAGGGCCTATTTAGTTATGATTACAGCTCAGACAAATTTATTTATGCTGATGTTGGAACTATAGAACAGTATTGACAGATGTAATATTGATGCTACTTTGTTGCTTCCATATATTTGAATATTGAAACAATGATAATGCTTCTGTTCATATAAAAATGCAAATATAAATATACACTTATTATTATTATTATTATTATTATTATTAATAATATTATTATTACTACTACAGTACGCATTGCATTAAATATTGACAGGCTTCTCATGATTATCAGGTCTTATATTCATACCAAATTAAAATGGATTAATGTTCATTGTTAGCTAGACGTGGTGGTAGGGGATATTTTTTTTTTTTACTGTGGTCAGCGTTCTGTCAATAATTAATCAGGGGGGAAAAGAACTTAATGAAACACTTTGCATAAGGTGATAATTGGTGGGGAGTAGCACGGATGCAGGCACTCGCTGTTAGATATTTAATAACCTCAACGACTCATTTCGGATCTTTGAGGCGGGCGG
>CM056211.1:17105000-17112500 GCA_029692085.1 Gymnothorax javanicus
AGGAAGTTTATGTGATTTCATATCACTAGAAATCGGTAATGTATAATAACCCTTTGGGCTAAAAAAAGAGAGAAAAAAAACGAATCCCCGCAGCAGCCACCGGGAAAATAATTACTTTCATATCAAAACTCTGCAGGAGCCGGCCGGGTCCTATCGCCTCCGGCTCCTAACCTCATTTCAGGGGGCTTTTAAATGAATAAATTTGTTAAAGCAATAAACACAAACACGAAATCGGACTTTACTAGAAAGAGAGGATTTACCCAAACTATTTATTATAGGCGCACACACATTCAGTTTCTTTTACAATAACTTTATTTATCAAAATGTTACATATATAAATATTTAATACTTTCTCATTTTACAATGTTTGAGGATTTTGTTGTTTTTTCTTCTTTTTTACAGTTTGTTCACACAAGAATTTCCTGCTGCTAATATCTGAATAAACATTTTTAAAACAAGATTTACACAGATAGTTTCTCTTCCACCTGAATATCAGAATTTCAACAAATAAACTTTGAAATTATAAGCGATTCTGATATGTCAAAAATGTTTATCTTGTGTTAAGCTTTGGGAATGTGAGAAGTCGTAAATCTACGCATGTTTTTTTTTTTCATTTGTAGTTTTTTCACGACATTAGTCCATGTCAACATCTTCTCCATCTGTGTTTGTTTCTGTTAGACAGTTTGTGCGTGTCTCAGGACAATCTGTAATATCTTCTGACAAGTTGTCTTTTATGTCTGATTGCGAAGGCTCACATTGGTCATTGTGTGATTCCATTTGTCGTGACTGTGCTTCACTATAACAGCCCGACGACTGATTAGAACTTTGTAACTGGACGCTTTGCGGAGAGCATGGAGTTTTTCCTGGATAACTAGCATGTTCTTTATCTGTTGTTCCTTTGCTGTTGATGTTACTATTGAAACACTTATTTTTGCTTGTTTGTCCTACATTTGCATTAGCGTGATTTGGTTGTGCGGGACTGCAGTCCGTTGTTAAACCCTTTTGTCCTGTATTAACTGAATCTGGGCATGGTGCTGTCTTTAGAGCTGTCTGTGGTACAATGAAACCAAGCGGCTGTGTGATGGGATAAAGCAGAAAATGTCCTTTCCCTATTATAGGGCGTGGGGAGGGTAAAGTAGGGAAATCCAAAGTGGGTTTTCGTCGTGGCGTTGAGTCCGAAAGGAGACTCTCCACACTGAAAGGGTTTAATTTTTGAAGGGCGGAAGCTCTGCTGTTGGAACACAAGTTAGAGTTGTGACTACTGTCGGAGGAGTCCTGCTCTGGTCCGTTAGCGTCTTGGCCCAAGTTTCTTTGGCTCTGGAGTTTCTGACGTGTTTGGTCACAGCTTGAGTCGGTTTGGTTTCGGGCTGCTGGGTCAGAATGGACCGCACTCGGCGGTTGTTCACTGTCTGTAATTTGTGACACTCCACTGTCACTGTCCGAACCGGGGGTGTGAAATAAGTCACCCGAGATCGATTTGTTCTGTGTCTTCAAAAGCTTTCTCTCCTGTTTCCTCTTTTTCTTCTCCAGTCTCTCAAGCTCTCTCCGAGCGATTTCTTCCGGATCCATTGGTTCTCCACTGCATGTAGTTGGGTGGGAGTTGTGAGCCGGTCGGCCTGGGCCCTTCTTTGTGTTCTCTTTTTTCCTCCATTTAGCTCTGCGGTTTTGGAACCAAACCTATACACCGAAGAATGAAAATTGTTTTTATTAATATCAGTCCTGGCCGAATCTATGCATTGCTTTTCGCACAGGATGTAGCCTACTTAAGTCCCGGCAATCTGATGTGATGCTTTTCCACTGTAAATCACGGAAGTCGAGAAAATACTTAGGCCTACAGCTGCTCAAAATGAGCTTTGGTCAATTTCAAAGGCAACAAATAAACGGTCTAGTTGATAAGAAACAATCTTTTCAATTTTCTAATATTCAGTTTGCATTTATTTTTCACATTTCGAAAGAAATCCCGTGGTTCTCCCATGACGAAGCGTATAACCCTTAGTAAATGAAGATGAATAAAGAAATATATTCAGACATACAAAGCAAAGTATGTGCGCATATATTTCGGCTGACTGATTTCATGAAATCATTTTGTTGAAATTAAGCTGACAATAATATGGCTTTGATCTCCAAACTAGGCCTAGGCCATACAGTGGTTTTACGGAATGACGGATAAATAAATAAATAAATAAATAAATAAATAATGTCCTCAAAAGTTTCAGTCCAACTTCCTTTAGTTACTTTGAAACACCCCTTGAAATTCGGTAAACTTGCACATCATAAACCCAAAGGCCTAAACACAAGGCATAGTCTATCCTACAGAAATCGTTTGGCATGCTAAGACTGCTTTTTGAACTTTGAACAAAAATCGATGTGATTTCAATTACTGAACTGATGTTGCATAAAAAAGTTGGTCTATTTTATCAGACTTCCATAAAAAAAAAAAAATCTAGGCCTGCGTTCCCCATTTCTTTTTTTTAATGGAAATGATGAGCCAAACCTCTGCCTAGCTTACCGATAAGGTCTTTGGCTAAACCATCGAATGTTTCATACTGATAACAGTTACACGCTGAGTATTGAAAGGCGTGATATAGTCTGTAGTAAAATACATTTTCGAACTAGACGCAAAATAAAATATTAACCTCGTTCGTATAGGCTACTTACAGTTCATACAGATCTAATAATAAACATTCTAAATCTGAATTCTAACCAAAAACGAGCCCTGTACAATTGTGGAAAGGCATGAGCCAAGGTCCCACCTTACTCGTTTTTTTTTTTTTAAATTATTATTATTTTTTTAATTGCTGACCAACGCCGCGTAGAAATCACATTTTCATGCACTGTCCCATGTTTTAGATTTTCTCGTCGTATAGGCGAAATGAAACGACCACTTCAGTTGAATGAAGCTGTTTGTTTAAAACTTTACATAATATTGCATGATCACGGTAAAATGCAAGAATATATCATTTGAATCGGTTATTTAAATGTATGGGGATCTGTGCATCCCTCTCACGAGGCCGTGTCTTTGTGTGAGCTCCAGACGGCCTTGTCAATAAGGAGTCCTCATTACCGTATTAAAGGGAAATTGAGGGTCTTGACTTCACTTAACGACCTCTGAGCAAATTGGATAAAAGTGTTTGGGACTGGAAAGGTCAAAAGGGGAGGACTTTCACTTTGTAAAATTTAGTTTAGCGAAGTATTAATAGCTTAACCGTGACCTGTTTGTGTTCTCCGCGCGACACGTTTTTTTGTAGCCTATTTTCAAGATGGGCTATTTCTTTAATTTAGGATAATTTTCCCTGCATATCTTTGTAATTCCTATCTCATTTTCTCATTTGAATTAATGAAACTACTTTGAATTTTACAAGACTGTTTTCGATTAATCCTACCCTTATATCAACGACTTCAGAACATTTGCTATTATTATTATTATTATTATTATTATTATTATAAGGCTCTAATGTTTAATAATTTTAAATCAATGTTAAAATGTTAAATAGATCTCATTAAATGTTATTTTGATTACAGAAATAATTCAAATACAAATAACTAAAAGGGCCTATTGAAGTAACAAAAACTGGGCTATATTCTTAGTATGAATGAAATTATTATATGCTCTACGTTTGTGGCTATTTATAATTTGCTATATTGTTTGTTGAACTAACACCAAGCAATGATAAAAATCTCGGGCATGAATCTAAATTGTTAAAACCCCATCAAAGCTGACTTAAATGTATAATAACACAAAGCAATCACAGGTGTTAACCAACATGTAAAATGTTCGCCGTTATTGTTTAGACAATGTATATTTCCATTAGAAACGTGAATACATTTTTGTGTAACAAGAACTGGCTTCAAAAAAAATCGTAATAGTTACCTGCACCCGAGACTCTACCAAGTCCAGT
This sequence comes from Gymnothorax javanicus, assembly GCA_029692085.1. Lineage (NCBI taxonomy): Eukaryota > Metazoa > Chordata > Actinopteri > Anguilliformes > Muraenidae > Gymnothorax > Gymnothorax javanicus. The sequence goes on from CM056211.1 coordinate 17,108,900, forward strand.
CTCAACGCAAGTGCTTCCCTCATGAACACGTCAGGATAGTGACTTTCATTAAAAGCCTTTTCTAATTCTTCCAGTTGCCATCCAGTGAAATTTGTGCGAGTTCTTCTCCTCTTACAACCAGGGCTATCCTTGTCTGGATCTCCAGAATCTAAAGTGAATGGAAAAGATTTGTGTATGAAATAGTGAGCCTATACGCGACCGCGATAATTCAAAGTATTCATATTGTCGTTTTATAATGTATCAATGGCTTTTATTTCGCCACCTCTGTACCCATGTTGATGGCCATTGATTCATCGTTCATTGATTAAGCAGACTAGCTACTGCCAATCATTGCTACATGCTAACAATGTCAGTGTGATAAGTCCACGAGTAAGAAAACAATTCCAGTTTTTCGTTTAACAATAGTTCCCTCAGTCTGATAATAATTCCTACTCAGGAAACCCATGTTTGCATTGTAACATGACGAGTTCGTTTCCAGCACACAAAGCTTGTTTTCATTTCAGCACCGCAAAAGAAAGAAAAAGATATGCACTTTGATCATAGAACAAAGAGATCTTTACTCCTTGTAATTAAAGTGTTTTCTTTCGTAAGAATATCATGCCTTTGTCGACAATCTTGTTCCATTTAGCGGTCAAGTCTCCCTGCAAATCGAGCATTGAGATAACTGTATTTGAATCGCCAGTTGGCTATCTTTTGTTGTCGGACCTCGTACCGATAAACTGACGTCCTATTCAAAATTAAGACTAGGGCACAGTCAGATGTATTTTGCGAGACTGTCGAAACGCAAACCATCAAACAGGACTCTGCCGTTCTTTGTTTCTGAAACGTTACATTGGCTGTCCATATCCATTAGACTGAGTGCAGAAAGCTAGAATAACGTTTTTTTCATGAAAATTAAATCTTAGAAGTCGTGGTTCATCGACGATATCTTGCGAAGTATTTTATCAGTTTTCTTACCTGTCAGTTTATATTGCTGGTTATCTCCATTCATACCGCAGCCAGAGGACAGCAGAGGGTTCGAATTGACCACGGAAGCCGTGCAGGAACCGTTCAGTAATCCGTCTATAGAAAAGGGAACTGCGGCCGCAGACTGGAGTTGATGCCCGGCTAATTCGTATACATGGTGATGGCTCAAATGGTAGGGAAAGCCCACCATCCCACTAAGAGAACCTCCAAACTGGGCATGAGGGTGCTCTAGTATCCTGCTGTCCATCATCTCCCGGGCAAAAGAGGCCAACGTCTGGAGGCTGGTTGTGGGAATTTAGAAAGCATGCAGTAAGAGTGGGCAGTAAGGAGGGGACATGCTGTGGAGAGGAGGGTGAGCTTTACTTTATCAACATCAACCTTCCAATAATTAGCCCAGGCTTTGGGAATTTGGGACCAATAAGAAACGTTAATCGGCTCTGACGTCAGAGACGTGGTTGAAAACGTTTTCCATATCGATTGCTAATTATACCTGACATCCACCTCAATAAACAATATCAGAGCTGTCACAACAGGACAGAGGGGCTTTGATAAGAGCTACATCACAACTAGGCTGGGTTTTTTGGAGAAGTAGCGACGTGATTGACATCCAGTTAAATACTAAACAGGCAGAAAACGCAAAGATTTTACATATCCCATCCCGCTTACTCTTAAAACAATCATAGATTTCCCTTAAAATCAGTCAGCAACGTGTTCTGCAGTTTTCTTTTTTTTTTCCAAGAAATGCTTTACTCTCTGAACCTTTAAAGCGATGTTTTCCAATTACAGAGAGACACTGAGCGCCAAACAGACTGATCCAATAATAGGGGATTCATCATCCACCCTTTACCGAGCTGTCACATTGAATTTAAAACTACAACCCTTCTCATCTCCTCGCCACTTCCCCAAACTCAACACAATTTTAAGAGGTGATATGTTGGTGGCAATAAGAAAGCTATCTCTAACTCCACGTCCTTCTGTCGATTTTATCGACATGAAGATATTAAATTATTAATTACATGACCCTGCCTAATTAAACATTGCTCCTGTTTAGCAGGGAGGCAAGAAATTAAAAAACGAAAGGTATATTCCCAGTATCATTCCGCCTATGATTAATTTGGATGAAACGTCGGCCAAATTTGTTGTAATTAAATTATATTCCCACTGAAGTTTACAAACTCCATCTTGAACATCAATATAAAACTTTGCCCATAAAAGTTTTAAACAGTCGCCCAAAAAGTAAATCACACGAAAGAAAATTGCTGGAAACGCACATTGCGCTTTGTAGCCTACTGCAAGTGTATTTTTAGAGCGAAATATGTATAGACAAAATATTCATTATTTTTTGTAGACTATGTTAATAGACATAGACATCGCGTTTTTTGACTGTGCAATAAAACTCGATTTAGTGATGTTGAGCTATAACAAGATAGTAAAATAACTCATTATCTGCAGCAATATTTTTGTGCTACAATAAAATAATAATAGACGCGTGGTAAACGCCATAACTCATTAGTAAATTATTCATGCCCACTGAATTTAATGTTTGTAAAACTGTCCAGTAATTATCAGACTAAACAATAATGAAGTGCATTGTATTCTTTTGCAAATAATCAGTATAATTCATTATTCTTGTCTTGACAACTATGAAAAAAAATAAAAAGCCGAGCAATGTAAAGCGTTCTTAGAATTATATTTTTGAAGGTGAGCTTAGGGCGGTGCTTTATTCCATAATTTAATTTCTGTGTCCATAAATACTAAATGTTAACTGTGTCTACCGGACCACATTTCGCCTGTAGCGATAGCCGCTTCATTTTGCGTTAGATTCTAGAGAGGAATGCTGGGGAAGCGTGTTTCTGAATACAGAACGGTAATCAATCCCGCCCGTATAAGTACTGGCTTTCTCCCTCTCTCCTCCATTACTGAGAATTAATTCGACTTTATTTATCCCATTTCTGGAGCTGACAGAATGTTAATTTGAGTTGAAATTTCTCTCGCCTCTCACTCTCTGACCCCTGGCACCCGGATTGGCGTGTTGTAATAACCTGAATCTTTCAACAGAAGCCCTGATAATTGTTACCTTATTAGCATGCAAATTGTTTAATTAATATTATTATGAAGAAGCATATAATCCGTTCGTCACTTGACCTAAAGTCCACATAGCAACCAGCTTTCTGCATTTCAATGTCTAAATTTAAATCAGCTCGTTTTAATGTTTCAGGATCCTTGTCTGGCTTTAAAAAAATCTCTTCCTGTATGAGTACTGCCTGGAATTGTAAGCGCAGTCTTTTGAAGGCGCTTTCTTTGTGCCCTTTATGTATATTTTTTATCATTCTACACACAAATTATGGGAGCAGTTTTTTTTTTTTTTTTGAACATCAAAATTCAATAATTGCCTGCTTGTCATTTGCTTATAAAAGCAGTTACTTTAAAGGCCCCCCTCCAGTTCAGAGTGCTGTTCCAACCAAACACGCGCAGCTCACTGAAAAGCAGCCCTTGACACGCAGTCCTCGGAGACGTTGCATTTAAATCCGTTTTTCTACAGCCGAGTGACATTGTCAGATGCTAGCTTTAATTAACTTGATAATAAGACGTACAAGGCTCGCATGCAGGGCCGCAGTTCGCCTCGCCTTGTTTC
>CM056211.1:18917500-19115000 GCA_029692085.1 Gymnothorax javanicus
TAATCGGACATTCTACCTCAGGATTTTCTGGTAGAGAGCAGAATTCATGGTTTCCATCATTTATGGTGAGTCGTCCAGGTCCTGAAGCAGCAAAGCAGCCCCAGACCATCACACTACCAGCATCATGTTTGACTGTTGGTATTTACTTTTTCACATGGGGCCAAGTAGGTTTGGATAGCTTTTTCCCTTAATAAATGAAACCATCATTTAAAAACTGCATTTTGTATTTACTCGGATTATCTTTGTCTAATATTAAAATTTGTTTGATGATCTGAAACATTCAAGTGTGACAAATATGCAAAAAAATGAGAAATCAGGAAGGGGGCAAATACTTTTTCACAGCGATGCACATCGAATTTTAGGGCATAAATTATGGCAGGCAGAGGCATAACAATCAACCCTTTGCGTTGACATAAACATTATTATTAGTAGTAGTAGTAGTAGTAGTTATTTCTATTCCAATAATATTCCAATATTTCTCATCATATTCATCAGCAAATCAATGACCATAATTAATAACCATAATCAATAATCATAATCAGTAACCATATTATGTGAGCAGCAGTAATACACACAGACACACACACAACACACACACACAAGCAGTTCACACGCGCATGAGCAGTTCACACACATATACACACACACACACATAAGCAGTTGACTTCTGTTGCATTCATTAGATTCTATTCTGTTCAGTTGATTTGAAAACATAATCAGGTGAGACATTTAAATGTATTTCATTCCTGTAGGGTTGATCAATGTTTGTTCAGTGAAATCATTAGTTATGACTAAAAAGACAATCATTTGAACCATTTAAATGTTTTTGATATCTGTATCTTTGATCAATGTTTGTTCAGTAAAATCATTAGCTATTACTGAAAACACAATCAGTTGAATCATTTATGTATCTATTTGTATCCTATCCCTTTAAATGTATTTTCTCTATTTTTTATCCATTTTCTATCCTTTTTTTATAGGTACAATACTTCTGTGCGCCACCAATATTTTCCAGAAAATCCATAGAAAGCATGCCAGCCAAGTGGGGAAACAGAAAGCTTAAGAAATAACTAATGTAATGTTATTGGAATAAAAAATTTGATAAGGTTTGCTCAAGACAACCCATGTAATGTGATTGGAAAAAGTTTGATAAGGTTTTTTTTTTTCATAAATATGGCCATTTGGGATCATTGGGGTAGTAGTCCTTGCGCAAGGACTACTCACCGGTTTGGATTATTGTCTGATTCAAGACTGGAATAAAATTTGATAACTTCTGAGGATTTTGTCTCTCTCCAATTATTTACCGACTAGGGGACCTCGAAAATATGAAAACTTTTGATTTGGGAAGACACAACAGTAGAAGTATTAGCATTATTCTATATTATTTCATCTCCTGTCCTCGAAACTCACAATACTTTAACTGTCTGACCTCTGACCTTTACACCTCTGACCAGAGCTTTGTGTTCAGTGATAATCCTGGCGTTTCCTCTCCAGCCTTTGACAGTGGGACCTTTGATTAAGGGCCTTGATGAGGCTTTTTGGAAACACAACAAACCCTTACATTTCAGTGTGCTATCTGCAAAATTCTGGGACATTTCAATTAGCTGAATTCAAATTCTGGCTGGTAGAAAAAGTACGAGACGAAAAAAAAAAAAAAAAAAAATCAGCACTGAAAAAGGCAAACTTGTTGACTTCATTCACTTTTTGGAGACTATTAATTGTCCAGGATTACTGCCTTAAATTTTTTTTTGCTAACATGCCAATGTCTAGTAGGAGTCCCTGTCCTTCAGGAACACTAGATGGACATATATCCATCGCAGTACACACAAAGAAATAAATAATCTTTTTCTGCAATGCAATTTCTGCAGTGCCAACATTTTTGTTCAGTTAAATGCCTGTCATGTGGAGTGAGGTACCTGATTGGAAGGCACTGGCCTGGCCCCACCCCTGAAAGAGGTTCTCAGCCCATTTGTTATTCCCACGGGATTCTCTCTGTTTTGGCGCTAGCTCACTCTCATATTCAGTGCCAATCAGGTGACGACGTGTGTGTTGACTCACTTGGCCTACTTTACGAACCCTGACCGCAATAAAACTAACACAGTTAAAAAAAACAAAAACAAAAACCAAATAAATCACATTAGTGAAAATGAGACTCACTTCTGACGCTTCACTTAGTAAATACATGAATCATGTCAATGGCCTTTAAATTCAAATGTTGGCAATGAATATGAAGCCAATGGCAGTTTAACGCTGGGCTCCTCTTTCAGGAAGATTCAGAATCATTACTTGACAGAAGGCAGGCTACACTACACAGGATAAAATTTCTGACAACCTGTCCAGGTAAATTCCAACCTCTCCCCCCAGTGCATGCTGGGATAAAATCCAGGCTGGTATATATCCCTGATCAGAAATAAGTGGGTTACATAATGTGATAGATTCATAAACAAAATGGAAATTATAAGTTGATAATTGTAAACTATATAGCAAATCAAATATTACAACATACAAAAAAATAAATAATCAAGAGTAATACCACACTTGACATCATTGAGACAATGCCCCTCAATTTTTCCCATTTAAAATCTTTATGCATTTGTAAAGATGTGACTCAAAATGTTGAAATTTGCCCATTCTTGGAATGGTGAAAAATACCCCCCAAAATTTCTGGATTTAGATCCAGAACCAGATCACCACCAAAATCACCTATGTGTCATGCCAAGATTCACCAATGGTAAAATTCTCAACCAAATCTTTCCATTTGGTTTTGCATAATCCTGCTTACTAACCAACCGGCAAACCAGCCAACAAACATATCCATTCACATAAGCTCCTTGGTGAACATAATAAAGTGTCCAGAAAGAGGGGAAATACATTTTAAAAATATATATATTATTCTACAAATCTCTTTCCTAGTTGTGACACATGAATTAAAAGGGGAAGGGGAAAAAGTCTTGTTGTAGGAAATTATATTAAGAGTCTGTCAAGAATAAAATGCACACTGACAAGACTCCAGGGGAAAATTTTAAAAATTAATTTCCAATTTCTCCTTGTTCATGCTTGTTAACTGCCATACCCTTGGCATAGAGTCGTGATGCATGGCAGGACCTGTAGGTTCTAAAATCTCTCCCGGGAGACTTTACAAAAGAATTCAGCTGAATGTGCAGTACCTAATACCTCAAGTTCCTGCGCATATTTTAATGCTAATCACTGCTTCACACGCTCTCATTATGTGCGTCATATTGGTTCAAGTATTAAAAAAAGAGATGACAAATTATTAATGGAAAAATAAACACGGCCCTTGTGTAAAAGTTGTTCTCTTGCCCCAGCCTCGTCACAGGTTTGGTTTATTTATGTCTTACAGGAAAAAAGGTAAAAAAAAACACCTGGGCAGAGATGTTGAAAAAGAAAAATCACACCTGTACTGAGACCACATGATACCAACTATTTGGTTGCTAATCATCTCATCCAAAATTTGTCAAAATATATTTTTGAGGACTTTTCCAGCTTTATTCAACCTGAAAGTACCAAGCCAGAGTTCTCAAACTTATCCAGAAAGGGTCAGTGTGTGCAGGCCTTTATTCCAACCAAACAGTTACACTCCTAATCCTACTAATCAAGGTCTTTAACATGGACCCTTACGGTTGATTAGTAGTATCAGGTGTGTAACAGCATGGCTGGAATGAAATTCTGCATCCACATCCGCCCTTGCTGGATAATATTTGGAAGCCCTGCTCTGGACCCATTCTCAAAATGTCAGACTCCCCACACGGAAAGAACTTATATAAAATATAGGTTTTAATATAGGGCCACATATAGGTTTTGCATATATGCGACATACATAAAATTGGACTTTTTTTTCTATTTGGCATTTCCAAGTGTGGGATATCCAATTAGGGAACAACATATATGTTCTTAGACTTACTCACATATGCAGCCCCCTGTTGACAAGTCAGTGGAGTGTACACAACCTGCGAAATGAACAATTGCTATTTATACATTTGCTGGGCAAAATTTTGCAATTTCAGACTGAGGGCAGAAGATTGTCAGTTATCAAAGTGGTCAGAATCATATTTATGAGTGCCCGTCTAGCCAACAGGACGCGCCTAAAGGAACTCTAATCTACATAACCCTTCCCAGCAGGCCCTTTCAATTTGCATCCCTGTAGCGCATTGGCCAATTCGCGCTACTTCTGAAAAAGAGCTGCCCATCACTGCTGGTTGATACAAAGGGGGATTAAAACCTATATGTTTATATAGGTTCTTTCCGTGTGGGAATTTAAGAATCCTTGTTATTTCATCCCTGTAGGAAAAAGTCTGGGACCTTTAGTTGCTATACAAGCATCTCAGATAAAAGACAAGTGTCTGTTCATTAAAACTGTGAACAGAAATGTAGACTTTGTCTTCAAATTCATTAACCATAGTGAAATGCTAAAATAGATGTGGGGATGAAAATGACTTTTGAAAGGCATGTTTACTTGAATGTATGTTCTTCTGTGTACTTTTATTTTGTTATTTTTATTTATTTTGCAACATTTAGACTAAGGACCTCGGAGCCATATTCATCTAGAAACTGCATAACAGACAAGATAGAAAACATTGCATTTGGTGGATGTAACAGTGTAGTGTATAACCTTTCAGTGGATGTGTATGAGCTGTAATGATGTGAATCCAATTTTATCTAATATGGTGAATCTGGCAGTGACTTAAACTTGAAAAAATGCTTAATTGATGAAATAAACATAATCAAACCATTTTGTTTTTATACATTTCCTTCTCTTCCACAATACACAACTCAATCTTCATAGAATGGAAATAAGTATGGTCAAGAAAGAATTGATGACCTTGTTATTGTTAATGTTTCAGGAAAAAAATGTAACAAATAGTATTAGATATTTGTGTTGATATCATAGCTTTTTGTCTCCTTTCACTTGCCATAGTTAATAATGACTGGTTTACACATTACATGCCGTTGTCACATGTCAACATGTATTTAGGATCAAATGTGATGCCAATTTCACGTGTTCACATGCGATTAATAAGTTATTGCGTGAAAATCTTGTTATTTCTGTATGGGACCTTGGACTAATATGCAGATATTACCTTGAGAATAAAAATATGAGCTAGGCATCATGTATAACAGGTGCAAAAGTGAAATATGAGCTATACAATAGGTATGACAAACAGAACCTGCCACTGGGTATAAGAACTATATAGAAGACCTATATGCCCTCTATAAGCACATATATGTACCTGAATTTGGCCTATATGCCACATGTATGCGCATATATGCTGCATATATGTGGCATATAGGTTGCATATATGTGCATATATGTTCATATAGATTCTTTCCATATGGGTCCAGTCCTTGAGGGCCACAGTTTCTGCTGGTTTTTGATGGTTTTGGTAAAAGTGATAAATTTAAGTCGGCGGGCCCAAAAGTTGGTCCTGGGGGTCCACAAAATTGACATTCAAGGATCATAATGAGCTGTTGCAACAGTTAGATTCCTGTAAATGGTTTCTAAAGCTGGTGTGAAGAACTCTTTAGAACAGTGGTTCCAAAACTCGGTCCTGAAGGCACACTGTGTGTGCTGGTCTTGTTCCAACCACAAAATACAATCCCAGAATTTTGATGAGCAGCTATTTTTTCTTAATTGTGTCACTCTTGATTATTTGGATTATTTACCATTTTAAGCCACATGATGTTAAAAATAGCCATGCGTAGCCTGAAGAGTTCTATACTGAAATGATCCTATATAAGGTAATTAACTAATTAAATGAAAAACAGGCTTTACACCTGACTCCCAGGTAAAGGGAGGGTGGAAAACCAGCAATTTTCAGCCTACAAGGACTATAATTTGATGATCTCTAATCTAAAATAAGGCAGTTACAGTTACTGGATTTCGCAATCGTTTTCTCTAATCTGTATACTTCAAAAACAAGATATGGAAACAGCTGCCCTTCGGCATAAAAAAATCTACCTGTAACACACAGCCAAACCTTTAGTGTAAGGGACTGAGCTGTCAGAGAGCATTCAGCCCTTTGAAAACTTGCTTGAAGACATTCTTCTCATTGCTGTGTGGACGTTCCATGTTGAATTCTGCAGAAAGTTTTGGGCCTAAGTGAAAAAATGCATGAGCCCTGCTTGAATAAAATTTCACAGAGCTGTCCATGATTTTTGATGTTGCAGCAATTTAACAATCTTTGCCCCCCCAACCCAGATACATGAAACCAAATATCCATCTTCTATCTCTCCATCTCACTCTTTCCATCTCTTTTTTTTCACAGAAGAATAAAAGGGAGCGTATTGTGCATGAACAACGCCGATTAAGGTCTAAATTATATCCCTTCTTCTCCACCCTTCTCCTCCGTAATGCTTTTTTTAGAGCGACACTGAGGCTTTGTGTCATTTCTACACTCTTGTTTCATGCGTTATCAGATGTTAACGAGAGTAGAAAGAGAAAAAGTGGGCCACACGTGTTACCATCTGTACGTGAACACGTGTTGGGTATTGTATGTAAAAAGGGCAGAATTTGCGATGGTCCTGCAAAGATAGTGCAAAAAAAAAAAAAAAACAAGATACCTTTCCCACAGTGAAAGTCCGTGTGTCGGCTCCAATAACTGCCAAACGCACGCTTACTTTCCCGCGTCTGGACTGGCCACAGAGACTGAACATCCAGAAGTCGGAAACAAAATTCCTGCCATTTTTTTCTCCCACCCATGAATTCGCCCAGCTGACATCTGTAATTACCTGCAAGCAGAATAATTACGCTAGTTAGCAAGTTCAAGTAATTGGAAAAAAATAGTGGGAAGACCTTTTATAGTCTAAACATCTCCAGGCACTGCACACAAAACAGAGAAGAATTCACTCGGTGGCCTTAAAGATGACCAACCCGCAAAGGGTTACAATGTCAGCACTGACAGCGGCTTCACACAGGCTCGCTCCCAGTCGATACGCTTACTCTTGAGATGGTTATTGGCTCTTATTTACGATTCCGCTCGTTCGCTCCTGGCGGACATTTTCCAGCCCTGGGCAGCTGAGATCATTCCTCTGGTCTTGGGCTGCTCAGTTCCCAGAGCTTTCAAAGGCTGAGTCATGCTCTCATGTTAATTGTTCCTTTCTTTTTTTTTTCCTTTTTAAAATGCTCTCCGCTCGTTCTAACAGTGGGTGGAGTCGGGACGGGAAGGTCCCAGCTCTGGTGCGCTATTATCCGACAGTGAACTGTATTGCATTTCTTTTATATAGGGAGTGTCTGCAATGTGTTTTGATGAATGTTTTGCATTTGCATCTGGTTTTTGTAGCTTTATTTTATGATCATGTCACTAATCTTGCGTAAAATGCATTTTTCCTCAGTGCTTATGAAAGTGCAGGCATGTGCATACACACTTCTTTTTTGGATTGCAAGTCTGTGTGTGTGTCTGTGTGCATGTCCTTGAGAGAAATTTATGTGTTTGTGACCACATTTTTGAGTTTGTGTGTATGGTTGTGTGTGTGTCTGAATCCCCTGCTCACTCCTTAGGTGTGTGTGTGTGTGTGTGTGTGTGGGGGCAGCGGGGGGGGGGCATTGAGACAGATCCCAGCTCCTCGCAGACATGAGTAAGCCACACAGGCACAATGCACACAAAGGCCAGCCTGTAAAATACTTCTTCTTCACTGGGTTTTGTCACAAATGTGTGTGGCAAATTCCTGCGTTTGTGGGTCTGTTTTACAGAGCGCTGAGGTCAGAGGATGTGTCTCGGTGGAATCCACTTTTCCCCGACGCACCCCTTCTTTTATTACCCCCCAAAAAAGCCACCGCGGAGCTGTGGCAAGTTAACAAAGGACTGCAATGTTTTAAAGTCAAGGACATTAACACTATTGGACATTTTGAAAGGACCACCCTCCAGACGCACACACCCACACAAGACTCAGAACGGCCATGCTTTTCAACTTGTATTTTGCATCATTAGTTTATAATAATGGGCTGTAATTATGTTACTGTCCCACAAAAATAACAGAAAACTTGAATAAGGATTATTTTAAATTCACTTTCCTTGCTTTTTTACTTGTGATTTGCACAGTTTTTCAGAATGTCATGCAGGCGTGAGAATTTACTGTAACCACCAGCTTCGTTGGCTGTCCCTTCCCAGGACATCTTATGCCGAACTGCGGGAGTTTATTACCCCTCGGTAAGCAAGACACTCAGGATTTGCAATGATACCCACCCTCTCTGTAAATTATCCAAAGTCATAATTCCACTATTCCACATATTGGACTCCTTAATAAAACTCTTGCCAATATATACTCTCAAAACCTCTGGAATACTCCGTGTTTGCATTTCTGAACATGTCAGTGCCTCACATTAGTCATTAAAATGATGGTCTAAAAGCCTTTCATCTACATCAGAGGCAGAAGTGATATAAATTCACTTATTGTGATATTACGCAGGGTGTACTGGAGCAACAAAAGCAGCAAAGGATACTGGGATATATTGCTAAAGTGACATTTGTCTTATACAATATGTTTGTCCAACTGCAGGTAAGGTATTGTGTCTGTAGCTCTGGGGGCAGCACTACAAAGAGAGATATGAAAGCTCCATAAAAGATTCAAAGAAGGGTTACCAAATCAATTCCTGATATAAAGGATAAATGTTATAAGGAAAGACAAGAACCTTAATCTCTTCAGGCTTAGTAAAATGAGATTTAGGGGTAAAATGATTTTGACATTTAAATTCATGAACAGTGAATTGCAGGAATTTTTCAGATTAAGTTCTGATAGCAGAACAAGGGGTTATAAATAGTAAACAGCGAAAGACCAATTAGGCACAAACATGGGATGGTATTTTGTTTTGCAGAGAGTGGTCACAGAGTGGATTAACCTTGCCCAGTCATGGAAAAGAGGAAGAAATGGTGAATTTTTCAGGCCTGGCTAGACACAGTGCAAAATACCTTCTTGTTATAATGCAGACTTAGTTACATGCATTTCAGTGGTGGGAAATGTTAGCTTTGCTGGTTTGAAGGTCCAGTTCTTGTCACTGTTACATATGTTACATAATCTCATGTTAAATGGAGTATTAACATCACAGGAGAATGAGGGATGCCATCCAGCTTATTTAACCCCTTAAGGACTGAGATCTTGAATGCTATGTGATCATGATGTTCCTCACTGAGCTTTATAATGCTGGAGTAACAAGTGCTATCTGCAGTTAAGGAGTTCAACTTTTTTCAGAAACAAACACTCCAAAAACAAACAGAAAAAAGGATTAAAACAAGTCTGAAAACTTGAATGACTTGACCATGGAGGACAGTGACATATAAACTGACTGGACTTCTAAAACACAGGTTATGATTTCAGAAATGAACAGGATAAGAGGGAATAAGCATGTGTAAGAAATTCGTTGAGTAGTGACAGTTCCTTAACTGGAGCTGCTCTTTGGGGGATTACCGCCAGATCTGCCCGGCTCGCTTCCATGCCCATACTGCGGCCCACAAGCCGGTTCTCTGTTCGTGCTCAGCCATGGACTGTGCCTTTGATTCAGCTTCATTATCAGCTGTTGAAGGCCTAGGTTGGACGGAGACAATGGGCCTCGAGTGGCTTTGTTACAGTTGGGAGACTTTCTACCTGTCAGGGTTATTGAGCCGCCGGACTTCAAAGTGTTTTTTTTTTCCACAGGGCAACGACTGTTCATTAAGACCAGTCTTCCCAACCATGGGTCTTTTTTTTTCTCCACAAACCACCCCTGCTATTTTAGAGATGCGCAATCCATATCCACCTCTTCCCCCACCACATTACAGAGTCCACCTCACCTCTCCAATGGAATTCCATACATCAACGTCTTGGCATCTCAGCTTTACTTATGCGACCTACGAGGTGCATTTTCTCCATAGCAAAAGACTGGTATCAGATTTCCGTCCGAATCACAAATCAATGCCTTTGTGACTCAAAAAGGACTGAGAAAGCGTCTTGGTTTGACCAGGGTGCTGAGTTACAGACCTCAACAAAAGCCTCTGTTCCACTCTTTTTACTGAGTGACTTTGAAGTTACTTTGTTCGCCATTGACCATTGTAAGGTGTATAAATGACTAGGGGATTTTCCCAAAAAACCTCATGATTTCATGAAATGCTGCCGAAGGATAGTCCATGTAACAGAGCTGGTACTCATACAGCATCTCAATGCAATTACAGCAGATTTAGGGTCAGTTTGACCTTGTAACTTGTTGCAAATGAGGTATGTAAATTGCTGGATAAGACCAATCAAACAACAGTGCTCCAAGTAAAAGAGACTTTATAAATATAAGGCTATACATTCACCAGAGCACACCGTAGCGTCCTATAAAATCCACCCATTTATTCATCTGTCCATCCATCCATCCATTATCTAACCCACACATTCCCAGACTAAATGCATGCAAACTTGGTGAGAAAGTGCAAAATGTGCACTAACCATGCCACCCTCTATGAAATGCCATGAAACATACAGCAAACTTGGTTACGAGCACACAAAGGACCAGTATCATGAGGCAGGATGACTGAGTTAGCTGGATCACTGTGCTAAGAAAATTCCAGAACAGCTCTCATTAATTTAATCCATGTTCCGCATTAGGGAGAACTCTCGGTGAGGCTAATTCAGTAACCCTGCTTTGTGTTAAGGGCCCAAGACAATTCTTGATAGGCAGTAGTTTGAAAACAACATTGCTCGGAAAATCACAGATGGACAAAAGTAAGCCATTTCTTTAGAATCTGCTGCCAGCGATAGTCTCTCATGAAAACGCTTTGAAGAAACCCGATAATAAAAACAATAATAACAACAGCTTACACAATTTATTGCTCTCACAATGCGGATGGTTCCAGTCAAAACTTTCCCTGGCCTTTACGAACCTCAGGCCCCTTTAAAAAACACTCCACAATAACAACAACGAAAGCGGAGCTCACTTCAAACAGACGGGTCTATGGATGGCTTACACTTTGCACTTACAAGACAGCATACACACACTGGCAAACTATGAGAACTCTGTAAAATAGAGATTATTATTCAGCTACACTCTTCTTCAATGGATTTCTCATTGCGTGGGAGGGGAGCAAGGGTGAGGGAGTGATTTTAAAAGTGGGGAGGACTGTTCCATTTTGGGAGTGGGATCCCCATATCCAGAACACTACTCCAACATCTAAGTGGGGGGACAAATTATATTTTTTGAATGTGGTGGAAAAAGTGGTCTTGTTCCCCCCTATTTCCAATGTCTGCTACACCTACACCTCTGGATGTGGGCGGGGGGATGGGGGGAAAAGGACAGGTGAGGGGCTTTCCAAAGCGCACACAACACCTTGGGTGGTGTTTGGTTCCCATGGTGACTGAGACGGACCATGCGATGGAGTGAGGAGGGCTCTTACATCAAGGGGTTGGGGTGGGGGGTTTACGGGACGGACAAGCACAAAGATATGCTCGAGTCCTCCTGGGTCTGGATTCCCTGGGGGGCTGTAGGAGGGGGGGGAGAGCTGGACCAGAACAGGACGTCCAGAATAAGATCCAGATCTGCCTGGGGGCATGTTTTGAGGAGAGGAAAGATGCTGAGACCGGGGGCCTTTTTCCAAAAAAGCAGGATAACAGATTTAGCCAGAAAAATGCACTGGGTATAACCCAGGCCCCACAAAATCGGGATTGTACACTGAAGTAAAAAAAAAAAAAAAATGCAGCTCGGCGTTGTTCAACATAAAATAATTAGGCTAATTCAATAATCCTGAGTTTAAAAAAAGTCAAATCCAGGTTCAAAAGTGAGCATACACCCCGGTATCTGGCTCCATCTGCAACTGCAGTCTAATGAGCACAATTTGTCAGTCAGGAAATAAGAGTAATGAGTGCGTTTCCAGGAGGAAAGCTACACTCTTACCCTGACAGTCCACACCTCTCGCCATAACGCGCTACTTTGGAGGGTCTGCTGAATCCCCAAACTCTCAGTGATAGCAAAAAACAAGCTGCTATAGGCTGCTCTGATCGCCTTCGTCCAGGAGCAGGAAGCTCCGAGCATATTAATGACACTTGAGATTTACATTTCAAAAATTGTCAAAAATATTTGTGTCTTTAAAAGGAGCAACTTGCAGAAAGTGAGGAAAGCGTGCTCAAAAATCAGAAAAGATAACTAAGTACACCTAAAGACAAAAAAATTAATAATAATGAAATAACACAGAGCCAAAAAAAAAAAAAAAAAAAAACAAGACAAGATGGGTGCAAGCATTAAACATGAAAGTGATTCTGCATCCTCCCAGTCCTGCATCAGCTCTATTAGCTCTAGACCCACAGGCGGTGTGTGTGCGTGTGTGTGTGTGTGTGTGTGTGTGGGGGGGGGGGTTGTGGTGCAGGAGAGGTCTGCACCAGAGTGAAGACAGGTGGTGGCGGAGGGGGACTGATAGCGTGCAGATGTGTGATATTGCCCACATACACACACGCCGACACAATCAGACGCGCATGAAGGTACCTAAACCGTGCAAATATCTCCACCGACACTGGCGCATACAAGACAAACTCACACATGCACGCACATAGTACGTATGAAAACGCATCGCAAATATGCTCTCTCTCATTGAGGTGCAACTTCAGAGGCATATATATCCCTCAAAAACGCATGCATACCACACGCAAACACTCGTGCCAAGGCATTGCGTGCATGTGCTCATACGCAAGCATTCATACACAAATATACGAACACATAGGACACGCACAAACACATCATGCAAACGCTAGTAATGCATAAATAGACAATTTCTGCTATGCAGTGTTTGGGTAGTTTGTGGTCTGTGTGTGTGGTATTCCCTGGATTCCTGAGGAGTTATTGTATGACTTCATAAACCAGGTCAGGAGTGCCATGTGCACTTCCGTTAGTTTGCCCTTGTGCTTGTTTATGCATTACAGAGAGGCTGGCCTTGTATGGTTTTAGTGCTGGGCACTGCAGACACTGTTAGTCAGCATATTTTCCTTCATTTATTCATGGGGTTGCTACGTTAAACTACACCATTTGATAACTTGGATTTGACGGTTGAAGGCTCAGCGGCTGCTCTTCCCAGTTCATTCCCTGAAGACATCATATCGACTCTCATAGAACCAAACACCACATCAATCACGGAGTATTAAATTAGTACCCATAAGGGTCTCATAATCGTCTGGTCTTTTTTTGGCGCGGCTCAGTTAACCTCTTGCTTGTCTAAATGAGGCAACAATGTGCGCGTGACGGCTGGCAAAAAGTAAAAATAAAAAAATAAATAAAAATAACCAAATTCATAAATGGAACAGCATCGCGCGTTTTCATTTAAAAAAGATCACGTAATATAACAATAAATACTCAGATAAAAAAATTAATTGATTTTGTTATCTAAGTAAATTACGGATTTAAGACCCCTCCTCAACGAATTGCCTCTTATGAGCAGCGCACGAGGACAATGCAAGTGCGAGCGGTAGGCGGGAGGTCTGTCGGAGAGGACGCTCGGAGGATCCCCGACTCCAAGCTAGAGCAAGATGAGGGTAAGAGAGAAGGCCAAGCAGCAGTGGAGGTCGATCGCTTCCTCTCTTAGCTGAGTAAACCCCACAGTGACAGGGCCAAAGGAGGGATAGCACTCTCGCTATGCGCCGTAACCGATCCGAACGCACACGCGTACCGCTTTGCATGTCAGTTGTTTTTATCCCCTGCTACATCAATCACTACATTCATGATGCAGCACACGCTCCTGTCCGCGGATCAAATTTATGTCCGCTGCGGTGGAAAAAAAAAAAAAAAAAGCCGTAATAGAAAATCTATTTCCTCTTCCCATACGAAACAGCTGTTACGGTGTTCAATGCAAACTTGCGAAGCTGACGGTACACATGGGGATATATCATTGTATAGAGAATTAAATTCTCCCCAGGTCCTCTCAGATTGCCAGCAAAAACAGACTTAGCAGGAACAATCTCATGCCTTGTTACTCGGGCCGGTAGGCCACGAGTCTAAGGCTGCGTCCGAATAGTCAAAAAATTACGTCCGATCGTCTAATTCCTAACCACTTTTCTTTAACCTCTGTGTAAAACGTCATGAGGTAAAGGAAAGGTGTGGACTTTTTTACAGCTTAGGAAGAGAACCGCGCTAATGAGAGAATCCGAATGCACGGACACTTGGCACAGTGATCACCCGCCTCCTGCCTGTCATGTTTGTTTGTTTTCGTGATTGGCCGGATGGACGGTCATCGCGGAATTGCGGGATAGCATTTCCTCCTTTCTTTTCGAAAAGGATGGTTCAGTGTACCCTATGCTAAAGGTGATAAATTAGGAAGCATTGTAGCACCTTTCTTTTACATTTAAAGAATTCGAACACACTTATCATGGCTGCCACGTAAATATGCGCGGCCCGAGTACAGGCTCTCAGGAGCCTCTTGTTATTAACGGTTCTCATGCCTTATGCAACGGCATAAAAGGGAATCATGACGTCTGAGGAAGCAACCTGCCACGCAGTGTTTCCCCTCTTGCATTCAAAATGTTATTTTACTTTTTTGGACGAGCCTGACCACACTTGCCTTCTCTCTCCGAAAGCCTTTTATTCACACAAGTACACAAACTCTGGGTGGCCGCATTCTCTCTAAAATGTGTGTTGTTAAACAGACTTTAATGAATCTGAAAACCGAATCCAGTGACAAAATCCCAATGACAATTACTTGGAGCAAGTGGTTCGTCCCAATACGTAGTTTCACCAGTGAGAGGATTTGATGCAGATTTCAGACAGTCTTCTCATAGTGCATAAGAAAAGTTTAGGCCTAGCTGGCCCAAAAGGAGCAAGTGAAATGATTCAACATGAAACGCAACAAAGCTTTGACCTTTGGCTACGGGAAATTGTAGGCCTAAGGCAATCCTGAAAAGGGTTTCAGGTGGTCTTAGCAGCTTAAATCTGTTCTAACCCAAAAAAAAGTCTTGCTCTTAGAGTATCACATCTTCAACCAGATGTTTTGACACCTTAAAGGTTTAGTGTGGAAATAATACCCCCAGGAGCCGTAACAGACGCTTCCCCTAATCATTTCAGCTCTCAGACCAGGGCAGACCCCAGACCACAGCCTCATTACAAGACATTACAGGCGATGAGCGAGCACACTTAACAAGCTCATCTTCCACTTACACCCCATCGAATCACAAAGCTGGACACTTAAGCAAACCAACTCCAGTTAACCAATCTTAATCCAGGACATAAGTGCAATGAGGATTTGGACTCAAACACAAGACCTTTTGTTGTGCAAGCACAGCTCACAAACTGCAGCACTACTACTCCACTCTTCTTCAACTTTTCAATATCATGAATCTAATTAGAAATACTTTTACTACCAGGACTTACAAATTGAGCACTCATGGGATGCTGACACTCATACTAGCATAGTCCAGTGGACACCACTGCAATAAACTGGTGAGCAGTCCACCAGTGCATTCCTGCTTTTCGCTTGAATGCAGGGACCGACTTCACCAGTCCAGGAAGAGTATTCGATATGGACTCATCGTGCACTACATACCCATTCAAGATCCAGCTCATACACCCACATAACCCCACAGTTTAAGCTCTGCTATACTGCTAACCACAGAGCTAGTCTTTCATATCACGCTTATCTTCTGAGGTCCATCCATCCATTATCAAAACTGTTTCTACCCCGCTAGGATCGCGGGAGAGCTGGAGCCTATCCCAGCTAACTTTACGCAAAAAGGAATTCACTCTCACCAACGGGCATGGAGAGTCTCCAGTCAGCCTGCCTCTATTTCGACTGAGGGAGAAAACACGCAAACAAGGGGAGAACATGCTAACTCCACACAGAAACACCCTGGGCTGGATTTAATTGCTGTGAGGCAACAGTGCTACCCACTGCACCACCCCATCATGTGACAAGTGCTCTCAAAACATCTGACAGTTCAATATTTCAGCACTGGCTGGTTAAAAGTCTAAGATTCTCCACTGTGATGTTTGATAACTGAAAACAAACTTGGGTTGAGGTTGAATATTATTGTCATGCAGGACAAGCAAGCACAGGGTTGCAGCAAGGAATTTTGGATCGCCTAAGAGGATAGCGCTCTGCCCCCAATCATACACTGGATTTTTTTGAGGTCCTCTCCAGCTGTGTACCCAGAAAATAATTAGACCACAAACAATAGACCTGCTCTAGAATTTTGACACTACGGCTTAAAGATTCATTTTTATAATACAGTGACCACGTCGTTTAAAAAAAACATACATACATATGACACCCCACCCCCTCTCAAAGTGTTATGTTCCCTTCAAACGGTCGTGTCCACCAGTACGCATAAGCCCAAGAGATTTCAAAATTGCCGAGCAAATCCCCCCACCAAATATAAAGAAATGAGAAGGCAAGTTTTTTTGCTTTCCCTCCCTGGCTCACAGGCCTCGTGGAATTTTGTAACAGCACACAAATGGGCATAGCACAGACCGCACTTCAAATGCATTTAAGTACATGTACAGGTATTTAGCGGATGCTAACCCACAGCCACTTAACAACCTCCCCAATATCATGGGGTCCCATTTACACCATAGCTGGATAGTTGCTGAAGTAATCCAGAGTAATTACTCTGTTGAAAAAAGCTATGGAATGCAACCTGCAAGCACCTCCGGCACAGTCAACCAGACTCACGCATCTGGGCTCAGAAATGAACAGTGGCCCAAAACTGGCCCAGTGTACCTTTTCCTCATTTCCAAACTACCCTACTGGAAATGCAAGCCCATATTTAACCATTTAAGCCACAATAAGTGGAACAGTGGTTGGAAAAAATTTCTAGGGACAGAACAGCAAGATCCAGGTATTCGTGGAGTTCCACCTTAAAAACTTCTGATGTAACGTCTCATGGCCTTGAATGGTTGTGTCAGGTGTTCTTAAGATGGAGCACAAAAAATACCCAGATCTTTTACCATGGCACCAGGCAGAGTGTTTTGGGAACCACTGATCCAGAGTGCCACTGTTTATTTTACGTATTAAAATGGCTCTTCAAGCGTTCTAAGGGTTAAAAGATCACTTGATGAAATTTCAGTTTTCTCTCATTCCCCTCCCCTCCACCCACCCAGACCCAGTTTTTGTGAAATTTCCCATAAATTAATGCACATCCACTTAAGTCACAGTGTTCATCTCATGGTAACCCTTGCAGGTCCCACTGCCCGTCTAAAACAGTCCAAACAAAGATCAGCGCCGTTAAGACTCAAATAATCTACGCAACCCCACTCCCGCATATATTAAAAGCCAAAAAATAAAAATAATAATTAAAAAAAGAAATGCCACATCAAAAGTTGAATCCTCTTTTCATACAAAATATTTAATAAATATTACTTTCAAAAAATATTTATTGCCAGGAATAACACCTCAAAAAAAAAAAAAAAAAAAAAAAAAAAAGATCCATTCTCAAATTCAACGCTCGAGTCGAAAAAGAATGCAAAATTTTCTCCATGATCTCATGGGTTGACGAATGAGACTGACATGTTTGCTTTTCTGTAAGAGCCTTTTAAAAAAATAAAACAAAAATAAAAACAAAAAGATGTGCACAGCGATGAAGCACAAACTCTGGTAGCAGAAGGGCAGTTCCCTATAATGGTTCTACAGTGTTCTCAAAGTAGCCCACACTTCAAGTATTCATCTAGCTTAACACATTACGCTAGTAAAAAGCAGAGAGTCATTACAAATACATTTATCCAAATGCGGTTTTGTCTGTGATACCAGCACTGATTGTGCGGATTAAGAGAATCTTTTCCTTCGTTGATGCTTTATTTTTTTACCCCCCCCAAAACATGCAATTATTAAGCTACAAAAGATATTGTTCCCTTAAAGTGTTTCTTTTTTGTGGCAAGCGATGCCCGTCGAGTCTGTCGCCATGTCCGTTGCCATGCTGTCCTAAAACCCAAAAGCAGCAAAATTATATTTATTTTTCGTATCACGTGCCGTAAGTACTTACAAATAAGAAGTCCTGGCAAAAAAAAGGTACTATAGAAATGTTTTCAAACGTCTGACATTGTACAAAACAGTTTTTGTTTTCTTTTTTTTTCCTTTTTGCAGGCAGAAAAATGCCCATCCTATTGTTAAAAAATAAACTATTCTTTCAAGAACACTTCAAATTTTGGCATTTACGAAACATTTTCATCAAAAATAAAGAAGCTGTAAGCTTACAAAGCCATCAAAACCTTCAAATCTAAACAATACATATAAATAAAAAGAGGAATGATATCAAGGCTCTTGATTATTAAGTTAATAAATCAAATATACACAGTGATTAATTAAAAAAAAATATTTACATATCTATACATAACGTTCTAAATTGACACTTAAATTCTTCATATCGGCAGCAACTGCTGACATTGACCTGACGCCCCTCCCTCCCTCCCCTGCCCACAGACAAACAAAAATATAATAAAAATAATAAATAATAAACTTTCTGATGGTTGCTGTGGCATGGAGATACTGCGAAGACGCTCTCAAACAGAACTAGTTGTTCCCGAACTGTACAGAGCCCTGCAAGAATTCAGTATTCAAAACATTTCAGGGTGTTCTGTTGACACTTTCCTGCTTAGCATTTAAAAAAAAAAAAAAAAAAAAAAAAAATGCTACAGACCATTCTAAACCAAAATGCACAATTCTTTTATACTCAAAACCAACCGAGTACAAACTCACCCCTCGTGTAAGTTTTTGGGTCTTAATTTCTGGGGAAAAAGGGGGCACTTCGAAAACTAGTTTTGCATAGACGTGAAAATGGAGCAGTTTTACTCAGTCCCAGACAACCACAGCAACAATCTTTGCCAGTGTAAGCCAGCTTTGTCAGAACTTAAATTAAACACTGGGAAATCTACGCAAATAATAATAACAACAACAACAAGAACAACCGTTAGAGTCAAAAAAAATGACGCAATACGTTTTTAAGAACTACAAACTCAGAGAGCCCGCCCCTCTCCCCACTCCACCCCTGACCTTTGACTCCTGACCCCCTGAAATCCCCCCCCCCCACCCCCCACCCTTCCCCACTCCTCCCCTCCCCTATACGGCAGGAAGCGGGCTCGGTTGCACGGCAACACTGCTGCCCCCCCCCCCCCCCCCTCCCCCTCCCCCATCCCCCGCCCCCCAGACTATACGATGTACTCCATTCTGTTCAGGCTCTGTGCTGTTTCCAGGTCTCTGTTGTCTTGTTTGTTTGTCCAGTTCGGGTGTTTGGCGCCGATCGCCGTCGCGTGCGGCAGTTTCTCCTCCCTGTCCACCAGCGTGTACGCCGGCTGCTTGGCGAATCGGCTCTTCTGCAGCCGCTTCTCCCCAATCTCCTCCTCTTCCTCCGCGGCCACCGCCTCCGAGTTGTTTGTCCTAATTTTGGCGATGATGGCGTTCTTGTCAGCGAAGTCCCGGCCGCCAGGGACAGCAGAGTTGGCGTTGACGCTACCATTAGCCTGGTGCTTCTCGATGGGATTCTTGATCTGGTTGAGCTGCTCGCGCACGTTGTTGGTGGTGTTGTCCTCCATCGCTGCGGCGCCGACCCCTCCGCTGCTGCCGTTGCCTTGACTACTCTGTTTCCGCCGGTGACGCACGCACCAGAGGAAGGCGGAGCCAAGTGCTAGGATCCAGATGACTATGAAGACCGAAATCAACAGGGGAACCAGGAAGTCCACTGTGGTGGGGGATACAAATAACATTTTATAAATTTATGCAACACATTTAACAGCTACAAAACACTCAAAGAGCGCAGTTCTTTGCCACCTCATTTGTCACCAAGAACTGAACAAATATGGCCCTGGGAGCAATATACAGTATGAATTAGAATCCATCCCAAAATGTAATCAATTGTTCCTTGGCCCATGACCCACACTACCACAAAATATCATTGAAATTGATTCAGAAAATTGACAATATTGTTGAGAAAGACAAAGACATGGGCGAATGCATAACCTCTGCCCAACTTTGTCGGCCGAGGCAATTAATCATCACAACACATGTTGCAGAAAATTGTGCTAACAAGAGCGAGCCTCAGCCACTCTGGTATGCAGGAACTCCCGAATCCAGACAGGAAGTGACCTCAGGAGGAACCAGATTAAACAGGAAATCACCCCCTCTCTGGAGAACTCAGTTTTAGATTAGGGCAGTTCCTCAAAGCGCAAGCAGCAGCGGAGGTAAAGCTGCATTTCTAGGCTGCTACGTCATCGCAGGCTGTTCTGTTGCAAAGGAGCTTTCACATACAGTCGAGAAATGTTGCCTTCATCTCAGATGGAATTGTCAACATGGAAATGGAGTGTAAACAAGAACCTTACTACTTCTCATCAAAAATGAATGCTGGGACAGACTCTTACCGGATGAGCTAGGAGGGGGCCGCCTTTGCACTCGGACCTCCGCTATCGCTGTTATGATGGCGTTGCTGCCGTTGTGTTTGCTAACGAGGTCGACAATCTTGTCCGCGATGTCCTTAAGGGGGGTCCTGTCTTGTCTCAGATCATCTGTAGACTGAATTACACAGGGGGGAAAATGTAAATTAATGCATAAAAATTTCATAAAAGATCCCAGTGAGGGAGGCTTTTGCTTGTGTTGTAGTTTTAGGAGTTAGCACAATGCGCAAAGAAAATTTTTGCATCCATTTTCCATTTGAATTGAATGAACTGAAATGCATTCGATTTCCCTCAATTCAACTTTGGACAACAACTCAAGATCAACTTTAAATCATCATGACCTGGTAGTAATTACATCTATTCCACAGAATTCAGAAGTGAAGTATTAGTTATTACAAACAAAATGTACACAGCACATAGCATGAGGAAAGACTGGTGCCTGCTTAGGCTAATTGACAGTAAGATACATAAAGATGATACAGAGAGCAGTGGCTTGTGGGTACTGACAATGGTGACGTGGATCTCATTGTTGGCGGTCGGCGAGGGCTCGCAGGTCATGGTGATGGAGTGTTCTGACGACAGATTCCGCACCACATACAGGTTTCTCAGTTCAGTACAGATATGCTCCACAGTCAGGCCCTGCACAGAAATCACGATGAGGAGGGGGGGTCAAAGGTCATAGCTGCAAGGCTTCAAAATGTGAAGAGTCCAACAAGGAGTTCTGTCTTTCCTGCATGGGATTCTGGGCCACATTGTCAAGCCGGCACCGGATTCTGAGGACAGTCTACATAAGTTTGGTGAGGGCTTGTCTAACGCACGCATGCACACCACCAGTTTCACTTCAATGCATTTGGATGTTCTCATAAAAAAAAAGGCATTTTTATGCTTTACATCATTCTTTGGTTCTATCATACATGTTCCAAGACAGGGTTGGTCTGCCCTGTTCCTAAAGGCTTTCACTCCAACCCAAACAAAGCACGCCTCATTCAACAATCAAAGATCTGCCTGATTGCATAATTAGAACAATCAGGTGTTCCAAATTATGCTTGGGAGTGAAAACCGCCCAGAACGTCCAACTCCAGGAAAAAGAGTTAGACAGCCTTGCGCCAGGAGAAAACGTTTCAAAGAAAATTCTATAAAAAAAAAATGCAATTAGCCTGCCCAATTCCCAACTCAGCGACAGACATTGTTAATCAATAGCGACAGTGGAGGGATTATAGATCTTTTGGCAGTTGAGTAGGAAGACCGGAGAGGGTGAGGTAATCATCATCATCGTTATGACGGCTCGGGGAAAACCCTGATAATGGACTCGAAACTTCCCCTGGACAGGCCGGTTATTATGATTTCTCCACCCATTCCTGAAACAGGGCCCCTCTCTGTGCGCCTCTCCAAAGTCAATTTGATCCCGTGGAGCAGCTCTATTGAGTTAGCGCGGGAATATCGTTAGCCCCCCCACCCCCCGCCCTGCCTTAATGCCCTGGGACCCATAACCGAATCGAGGGTTTTTCCCCCCGTCTGAGGACTTACGGGAGGCATGATCTCCTTGTTGAAGGTGAAGGTGATGTTAGCGCAGCTGTTCTCCGGGTGACATTTGGTCAGGTGCGGGGCCTGTCCCGAGGACCAGCACTCCCCTAGGCCGGGGCACGGCCGCACGAAGCAGTGCTCGTCCCGGATCGGCACGCAGGTCTGGCCGGCGGGACACTCCCCGCGACCTTTTCCGTGCACCCTGCAGGACCTGGGGCCGCACCACATCTGCTGCAGGGAGGAGAGGAAAAATAAACGAGAGGAAACCAAGGGGTCAGGGGTCACTGACCGACACAGAGAGCTCAACACTGCATTCTACACTCAAAAAAAGCAAACATTATGTGCAAACATAAACTGGCCCAATCCATTCAAAAAAATAATTAAATATTAGATTTAGTCAAACAAAATGAAATAGTACATTTAGTTGAAAATGCTATGTCAATTAATGCCACAAAATGGCAGTAAATGTCTTCCAAGTGACTATACAGTGCTGCGATTGCATGCTACAAGTCTCCAATACTCAAATTACACTGTTGCTACGGAGAAGTTATAAGCACAGTTGCTATGGTGATGTTACTAAACTGTTCAACAAAACTATTTTCACAGGATGAGCCGTATATTTTTTTTACAGAATGGGAAGAAACTTAACAATTGGACTTCCCTAAATAGTGTCTAGAAGACCCACCCTAACACAAGCATTGGAAAGTTATGGCTCTTTGCCCAGGATGCATTCCTAGGTATCAATGATAATAGGAGTAAGATTTTTTTTTCTAGGTTTTATCAGGAAATCACAGCTGATATCCCATCATGGCTGATCTAGCAAACATAAAGGGCCATTATACGGGAGGTCTGTGGTGAAGATGGTGAGTAGAGAGAGATGTCATCAGTATTTAGCCTGTGAGCCCCCACACGAGATGGGGGCTCAGGTGCTGTGGGGTGGGGCGGATGCGTACCTTTGTGCAGGTGGTTTTCCCGTTATGACACTGACACGTATTACAGTCCTCTTCCCACCGAGATCCGTCCACCGCCACGCGACCGTTAGCGATGCAGGGTCTCCCCGTCACTACAGGACGAAGAAAAAAAAAGACCAGTTAATTTAATCACCGGAACCACTTTTCACAAACTCCCTGACGGCAACGAGGTTTGCTCCCTCTCTCCGTCACTCAGGCCTCTGCTTCACACACTGCGTGATACTGCCTGTAAATCCATCATTTTTAGCTCCACCACCACCACCAGGAGGCCTTCAGGGAAACTGGCACCTGCCCCCAAGTGTTTTCCCTTACCCGAATAAAGAGGTGATTTACTGGGATTGTCAGAGGGGAGTACTGCCCAGAGGAACTATCCACACAGACTCACGGATTAACCTCACTTTTAAGAGCAGATTTTCTCTGGAACCTTCCTATTAAGAATTCTACCATACCATGTCTTAGAGTGACCAGCAATCATTGTTCCACCTGCATCTGGGAGGCTCACAGAGAAGAGAAATCCAATCATGCATTTGCAACATCACACGTTCAATGAGTAGATAAACCCTTGAAGATCAACCTGTAGCATGTTTTTCTATTTTGGAATCAATTCTAATAAAACTCATAAGTTGGTGCTCTACATCTAAACGGCTTCCATGTCACCAGAAGCCGCTGCACGTCAATGCTTTCGAGTAAGAACAGACCTAACGTGTCTTACCTTCCTGACAACGGGGTCCTGTTCTTCCAGGGGGACACAGACAGCGGAAGCCGTTGATCTCGTCCACACAGGTGGCTCCAAACGCACAGGGCGAGGTCTGGCACTCGTTAATATCTGTGAGGGGTGGGGAAA
The DNA here is from genome assembly GCA_029692085.1 of Gymnothorax javanicus. Classification (NCBI taxonomy): domain Eukaryota; kingdom Metazoa; phylum Chordata; class Actinopteri; order Anguilliformes; family Muraenidae; genus Gymnothorax; species Gymnothorax javanicus. The sequence goes on from CM056211.1 coordinate 18,941,157, forward strand.
TTGGGTGAGAATGAATTAATATATACAAGCAAACAGAATCATAACTAAGCAGCTATTCGCACCACGTACAGCAAGGTCCATAAGTGTTAGGACAGAGACACTTCATTCCTGCACAGATCAATCTGTATGGACACAGAACAGGATCACGTCAAAGGCGATGGATGTGTGAATTTGGAAGCATTTACACCCACACAAAATGAGGCCAATTACTGCCATTCAAATTAGCACCAATGTACAAATGTGTGTGGCTCTCGGTGTGGCGTAGCAGCCCCTTGTGTTCCCGCTGGGGTTACAGAACGGGACAGACTCGTATTGTTTCTCCGCTGAAACCTGATGCGGGACGATACAAGACCCGGGTCAAACAATCAGACTAAAAACACTGAAGGTGGCGGGGCTGTTTCAGGTTTCAGCTCAAACGGTAACCCAGGCCTCAGCGCCAAAGGACAAACAACAAAAACTATAGACCAATATTACTCCTCAAAACACATTGTAAAATACATGAGGAAGCTGTCGGTCAATTATTGCCACTGCGATGGTAAATAATACAGCTGAGAACTAAATATATCATCATATTCACCCTCATCACCATAACCAAATTGGACCACATGGGAAAACATATCCCATAATAATATTTACCATCAGATAACTATGAATTATCATTGATAACACAATACAATGCATTTCAATGCAGGAAATTATGTTTATCCAAAAACAGTGAGGGAAAATTTAATTATTTACAGTATGCATATGGCATCGCAATATATTCCAATGATGTAAAACCATTATGTGTACTACCGCTGTTGTCGAAACCTGAAACGGCTTCCCACACTCCTGGGGATGAAGGTAGTCTCTATGTGATGGGCCTATACTTAGACTGCTTATGCTGATTAAGGCCCTGCAAACCTCCGATATAGCTGAGCAGATGTACAGTACATGGTTGAGCTCTGAGACACGGTCATAGAGAGGAGGAGATGAAGTTGTGAACGGGCTGGGGCTTCTTAGTGATTAGTCCTGACTAGAACAGCTTTTCCCCGATGGGATTCAAACTCCCACCAGCTCTCCATCCTCCTGCAAGCGCAAAGCTTCCCTGATTGGATATCGACACCCTTCTTAAACGACCAAAGTGCCCAGACTTAGCAGCTGAGGCTCTCCAACGAGGAACACTTTAATGGGGATTAGTAGGGGTTTAGTCCTGCGGACCCTGGGGGTTAATACTCACTTATCCGACAGTCCGGACCGGCGAATCCTGCAGCGCACTCACAGCGGTACCAGTTATCGCCGTCCACGCATGTCCCGCTGTTGTAGCTACAGAAAAGAGATGCCCGTCAATCACAACAGGCATAAAGGGTTTTTGAGTCACAGGGGGTCCCATAGGTGCTCAAGCACAGCGGGTCACGAAGGGGTTTATTCGCATGGGGTTAGTAGCTTGAGGTTCTTCACAGAGGGTCACAAGGGGGTTAGTTACCGAGGGCCACAGCAGTGTCAGGCACGGGGGGGGGGGGGAATAAGTGAGTCAGTACCAGTTCACAGTTCTGCAAAAATCCCAACAGAATTCTTCTTTTTTTGCCAGTGCTGTTTCCTGAAAAAAGTGCCGTCCTTAAGTGTTTGGACAGTCCCACTGTGTAAAAAGTGCAGCAATTCCTACACTGTTTACGCAGCAAAATCAAACGCCAATGTGCTAAAGTACAAAATCTCAAGGCAACGCATTCTGCCAATGTCCAAATACTTATGGACGGCGCTGTGTGCATTTACTCGTTTATTCTGAATTCCTTCACTTCACTGTCCTGAATTTGGCCTTTCTTGTTTTTTCCTTCTTTAACGTGGGGAACAAAACGAGCTCTGCAGTTTTTAGCGAAACAGAATCGCATTACGCCAAATTTCATTTAATGAAGGATGCTGGCTGCCAGGACCGGCATAGAAAAAAAAAAAAAAAAAACAGCTCACAGAACAAGCGCTGGCGAAACAGGAGGAACAGCTGAGCATGTTTTCCCCACGCCAGCATTCGCTCGCTCGCACGCTAGCTGTGGGAACCGACACTGACGGGACTTGTTTACCTTCCCAGAATTCCCAAAAAGGCGAGGGGTGTGACTTACCACGGGTGTGGGCTGCAGTCGTTGGTATCTGCAAAAGACAAAGTGGCCCGTTTGAGAGTAGTGTCAGCGCAAAACAAATTAAATCCAACCAGGACGAGAAAAAGTAAAGAGAAGCAAGTCTGCGCTCGCCAAGCGTTTGAGAGCAGACACGGCTTCTGTCTGAATTAGTGAATCATGTTGTCTCATTAGCTGCAGAAATGCTTCCCTCAGTCCGCGACCAAGTATTTTTGGAGCCAAGCACTGCAAATCCTGGGCAAAGCCTCTGACAGGGCAGAGAGGGTGGGGAGTGGAGAGGGGGGTGGGGTGGTTCGGGATTCATGCGGGTAAGGAATGTGCCGGAGAAACAGGAGATAACATCTGTGTTCCTTTATTTTTTTTTTAAACGAGCAACATTTCCCATGGCTTAAAGTGGACCGGCCCTGTATTAGCAGCATCTAACCGCTATAACTCGTAGCCTTTCGGAAGTGTCCTACCATGCCGTTAGCAGACAGTAAACTAGCCAGCAGCTGTCAAGTTAGCCACCTGCATAGCAGCATTCACAGCTTGCGTTAAAGGGCATCTAAAATCAATTCTCAGACGGGATGTTGAACGTCCAATGTTTACAAACAAATCCATCATTGTTTACACACAAATCACTTCGCTTTTGTTGACTTCTTGCATTGTCACATGACCAATTTCATTCATAAACCCTTGTTTTGAGTACATGCGTAGATAATCCTTCTATTTCGGTTCGTTTGCGCAGGTGCGGCTCGCTGATTGGCCGATAAACAAAAACAATGAGAATCGACTTTAGATGCCCTTTAACAGCCTGTAAGCTGGAATTTAGCACTGACATTAGCTGCCTGTTCTAAGCGACCTATGAATGGGTTATTAGCAAGTGCTAAACTAGCAACCAAAAGCATTCAAAGTTGCTGATAGCATCCTGGGGCAGCATAGATGACCATTAGAACAGAGTCCACACTCTCTCAGTTGGACTGTAGCCTGGGGCTGCAGCACTAACAGGCCCAGGCCTCTCTCTTCCCCCCCCCTTGACCTAAGGCATGACCCACTTACTCAGGGTACAGGTGCTGCCCTCCCAGCCCTCCTTGCAGACACAGGTAAAGGAATCGTCGCTGACCACGCAGGTGCCCCCGTTTTCACACGGGTTTGGCAGGCAGCTGCTGTTCTTTGCTGCGGGTTGAGAGAGAACAGTCAGAAAACCTTTTATGTTTTAACAAGGCATCTAAACTCCCAGACAGAAGTAACCCAACCCCTCGGAATGTTTTTTTTCTCTCTCTACGTCCAGTGTTCTAGAACTCCATTGTTCTCAGCTACCAGTAGCCGTGGTTACATCAGCATTAGAACTCTTGACCCCTTTGCATGGTGTGAGGTCACAAGAGTGAAATGAGAATACTGTAGACGCAACATTCCAATGGTGATGTAACAATTGCTACTGACAATTGATTGCATGGATCTCTCGACGACAGAATCAGAAGCAAAAAGAGCATTCGGAAAAATGTTACAGGACAGCTACAGTAATTGTAATCACAGCTTTACGATCTTACTCCATGAACAGAGATTCGTAAGTGATGTCTTAGAAAATCTGAGACAGACACCTCAAGCTAGTCCCCTCTCCCCCAATAGTCTCCCATTCCTGCAGGTCTTTGATGGTTCATGGACAAATTGGCACGTGGCAGGACTGTTTTCCCCAAACGCTGACAGGTTAGAGGGCATTATCCCCCAGACGGAGGCTCTTTAAGCAGATTACTGTTGGCGGGAGGCGACCTCTCCGAGCCGTGATTGACAGGTTTAACGGTTCGCCGTGGGCGCTCACCGATGTTGCACGTGGTTCCCTCCCAGCCTGGTGCACACATGCACTTGAAGGTGTCGCCCTCATCATAGCACATCCCGCCGTTATTGCACGTCTCCTCGTCGCACTGGCTTTCGCCTGAAAACGATACGGTGGTCAGATGTGCACGCGTGTATGCCGAGTGCAAGGCAGGCGCGACGTCATACAAACAAACATGCACACTCGCACACGGACGTGCACGCAGTCTCATGCAAAGTGCACATACAAGCAAGCGTGCACAACCAACCATTGGACAGGTACACACACACACACACACACACACACACACACACACACACACACACGTGCGTGTCACTCTTAAGTAACTGTTCCCCAGAGACATTCTAATGGTCTGAAAAAAGAATTTCCTGATGTATCACAGAAGGTCAGTTGCTATCGGTACCTAGGTAGTCTTATTAAAAAAAAAAAAAAAGCCCGCACATGCTCGATAACATTCAGAGATGCAAACAAAAGTGCACAAGCATATGTGAGAGTCCTTGTCTACTCACACACAGAAATGCAGAGGCACCAACATGTATGCATGCATACACACACACACACACACACACACACGCGCGCGCGCACGTGCGCTTACGGGAGTGACAGGTCTTGCCCTTCCACGGACTGACACACTCGCAGTAGAAGTCGTTCACCAAGTCTCTGCACGTACCACCGTTATGACACGGGCTGGTGTCGCAGTCATCGATATCTGAGGGAGAGGCAGGGAGCGCAACATGTCAGGTCATCCTTTCTTTAACAGAAAAGTGAGAAATGGAGAGAAAGAGAAATTAAAGACATAAAAAAAAAACTCACTAGTCTCGCAGTGCACTCCCTCAAAGCCGTCCCCACAGATGCACTGGTAAACGCCCACTTTGTCGATGCAGGTTCCCCCATTCCTGCAGGGGTTGCTCTCGCAGTCGTTGATGTCTGCGGCGGAGAGAGAGGGGGAGAGAGGGAGAGAAAGACAGAAATGAGAAGGGAGACTCAAAAATGAGCTACGCATTAGGAGCAAGGACGGAACACAAACATGTGGAATTTCACCGCAAAACTCCGAGTTCTAGAACCCCACTGCACCCAATTACCAGTGGCCATTATGACATCGCAACATTAGAATGTTCAGTTAATGACATTCTGAGGGCACCTCTGTGACCTCACAGCTTGTACAGGGGTCAGGTTACTAGCAGGGGCTTAATGCAATCTCATCGATCCCAGTCACGGGGAGAACTGCATTCTGGGGTCAAAGGTCAGAGTTCCCTCGTTTAGAGCAGTGTCATGGGCACGAGCACAATGCTCCCATCTTTAAATTGTGCTTACTGGGGCTTCGAAAGAGGGAGGGCGAGGGTGGACGTTAAAAAAAGGAGGGAACAGAGAAAAATGGGTATTCACTCTACTGACGGGAGGGAGAAGAAGGAGAGAGGGATGGAAAAGGGTACGCACTCTCGTGACAGTAGGTCCCGACGAAGCCCTCCTGGCACACGCAGGTGAACTGCCCCCCCGGCTGGCTCTGACATCGCCCGTGCGGGCCGCACACGTTCGATGAGATGTAGCGCACTCCCTCCGGCGTGCTGTTCGACGCCACGGCGACCGTGCAGCTGTCAATCACTGCCAGAACAGGAATGGCAGTTAGTCACACGGCACGTGCTCATCGGCGAGTGCCGCTCGTCGTGCACGCACTGAAAGCGTGCGTATTTCACCACTTCTTAAAAGCACACTACGGCATCCTTCAACGTTACTAGTCGTGACGTGATTTGGGTAGCTTTATGAGTCTGTGCCCCAGAACACTAAACGCTAAAACAAGGTGGAGACTGTTGGCTTAAACTAGCCGCTATTTACATCAATATCACGTGACCTGTGTAAGAACATTTATAATACAGAGTCACAGACCAAAAAAAAAAAATTAACATACTTCATCTCACGCAGTCTAAAATGAACATAAAATAGTCATTACTCATAAGACAGTCATATCATGGTCGCTGCTCATTGAGATTAGTAATCACATCAATAATGAAAATCATAGTAACAATGGCATTCATTAAGCAGGTAACAGTGCCACAGTTTTTCAGCGACAAGCTTAAAAAAAAGGTTTGATCTTTGTTTTTAATTTCCCCCCGGTGTAATCTCCTGTCTTTGAGGGGGCGGGGGAGGGTGGGATGTGCTGTGTTCCTCTAAACATTAACCACAGAGAGGGATGTGTCTGTTATCAGCCTCCGCGGTTGGTCTGACCCCCCCCATGTCACTTCCTGTCTCTCTACCTCTCCTGCGATCTCCCGTTTACTTACTCTCAGTCACTCAGTCTCCTCCTCTCTCGCCAACTCTCTCTCTCTCGCTCTCTCTCAACTTCAGTCTGTGTCTCAGTCTCTCCCATTCCCTTTCAATCACTTTCTCTCTCGCTCTCTTACATTCGCATTCACTCGCTCCGTCACAGTCTCTCTCTCCACAGTAGAGGGAAAGGAGAGGCCACCAAGTCATTACCACGAAAACACACACACACACACACACACACACACACACACACACACAGACAGTTACCCGCATTTTCTGGAATGTTTGAATGGGGGCGGGTGGGGAAAGGGTACAGGGAGGATTTTTTGTAATGGTGTGGGAGTGGGGGTCGGGGCATTGTGTATCGCAGCCCTTCTGCATGGCTCAAGCCCGGTCCGTGAAACAATATCTGAGTGGTCGCCGCGGTAACGAGCCCCTGGGGGCCTGCAGGGATTGGCCGGCGGGTGAGGCTCCTTGTCACTTTTCGCGGTCGCACAATAGCGCGCGGCACAATGTCAGCTCAGCGTTACGGTAACATTTCAGTAAAGAACTAGGGAAGCAAACACCACAGTCCCACCACTGTTTCTTTTCAAAAGAGGCCAGACATCGGACTCCAGACCTGAACCAGACCTTACACCGATCCAGCTCGGTACAACTCCGCCAGCCAACAGGACCATAAAACAATGTTCGCATTTCTTAGAACCTACCGTAAGTTCATAAACACTAAACGGGCTTACTAAACTGCAGCAAATCATTTGAATGAATGAACAAGTGAAATAAACAAATACATGAATGAATAAATGAACTAGAAATCGCACAGAGAGCACATACCTCCACCAACACATTTGTCACAATGAATTTATCATATGAATTTGAATTCAAATCCATACCAAAATTTGAAAAATTGAGAAATTTGAGAGATATTGTCAGGATCAACACACATACGGCCAAACAGACAAACTAACGGACATGGTTGAATACATAAGCACTGCCTAACTTTGCTGACAGAGGTAATAATTAAGTAAATGCCCTGACTGTAGTCACACGGAGGGCTTGACCCAACATCCCTCCAGGGCCCAGCCCAACACTTCCAGCCCGGGCCTGTATTCACCTTGGCAGGGCGTGGAGCGGCAGTGGTCCTTCAGATGCGAGCAGTTCTTTCCCTCATAGTCCTCGGGACACTTGCAGAAATAGTCGTTCGCCAGGTTGAAGCACTGTGCGTTGTTCTGGCAGGGGCTGGGCGCGCAGTAATCAATGTCCAACTGCAAGAGGGGAGGAGGCATTAGGCTAGGAGTGAAACTAAAGCCAAATTCTGTCTCTACCCCTTCAGCCAAAACTCTTTTAGCAAGTAGCACAAGACAGAGTCCCACTACGGCTCCCCATAAAAAAACCCAACATTTTTAACTTCCCTTTATTACGCCTGTCATAGCTTCTAAAACCCAAATTTGTTCTAAGAACCAAACAATCGAAGAATATAGGAGGAGGAAACTCAGTGAGGAAGAATGAGGTGGTGAGAAAATTAATATCAAACAGTACAAAAATAGTTCAGCAACTTTGGGAATGGGGGGGGGTAGGAGAGGTGTTAGTGGATTTTGAGTTGCCTACCTGACATAGGTTTCCAGAAAACCCAGCCAAACAGAGGCACTGGAACCCATTGACCTGGTCGATGCAGCGACCTCCGTTCAGGCAAGGGGCGTTGGCGCACTCATCCACATCTCGCTCGCAGTGCTCACCTGCGTACCCAGGAGGGCACACACAGCGGTAACCATTAACCAGGTCCTGAGAGAGAGGGAAAGATTAAGAAAAGGGATGAGCAAAATAGAAAAGTGCACAATTCAACTCACGCGATCAATCCAACTCATCAATTCACCAGCTCGTTCCCTTTCATTGCACCTCACTTTAGCTCATTCCAATCAACTCACTCACTTCACCAATGCCAATTGACTCCATCACTCCACTCACCGAACATGACTCATACATTCCAATTCATTCCAAATCAACTCAATCCACTCATTCTAATTGACTCACTCACTACAACTCATTACAAATCGACTCACCCCAGTTGACTCACTCCAATTCATTCCAATCAACCCACTCACTCAACTCATTCAAACAGACTCACAGACTCCACTCATTACAACTGACTCTTTCACTCCGACTCATCACAATCAACTCACTCACTCCAACTCATTCCAAATCACTTACTCAGTGGTATAAAATATATAAAATGAGAACTTTTGGATGGGGGTGAAATTGTCGGTCAAAGTGACCAATAACATGCACCAGGGACATCGGCGACTTACCCTGCAGGATCCTCCATTCAGACACTGTCCCTCGCACTCGTTAATATCTGAGGAGAAAAGTTCACAAATATCACACATTTAAAAGCATAATAGTAATGTACAGATGAAAAATGACTCCAGGCGTTTATGGAGGATAATTATTTAAACAATTTTAGGCAGGCGAAAAGAAGGCTGATAAGGCCCTTTTGTTATATTTCCTGTACGTTTCCCCTTCGATAGCATTGCTAACAAGGGTGGGAAAACACAGCCTCTCTTCTCGCTACACATTCGGCTAAAAACTTCACGATTGTTTTAGCGTCTGTTATCAGCGACCTGGCGCTGTACTGGACTAATGAGTGGAGATAAAGCAATGCATTTTGGTTTGCAGACCGACTACTCCCTTTTTTTGGGTTAAAAGAAAAAGGTCTCCTCGGGGCTAAAGTAGAAACTGCCCCTGCGACGAGGCGATTGGAGGAGATGGGCGTCCCGTCTTAAACTCACTGATGTCACAGTTCTGTCCCGTCCAACCAGGCATGCAGTCGCAGAAGTATCCACCAATCAGGTTGCGGCAGGAGTTGGCGTTGACGCAGGGCCGGCTATCGCATTCGTTGGCATCTTTGGGAGGGGAATAAACAGATCCCTTTTCACCATACATGCCTTTTTTCTCTCTTTTTTATACATTTGGCTTCAAAACAAGAGTCATAAACAGTTATTCTATCCATGGGAACTCCAGCAGGGTTAACCTACTGAAATTAAGGCCAGGACACCCCACGTAATTTGACTGGATTTCTGTTTATCTGTACATCAATGTAAAGATAACCAAAACCAAACCAAATAAACAGTTCACAAAAACAAATAAGTACATTAAAAAAATCCAGATGTTACCAAGAGAACAGAAGAGGAAACTGTAACAGTTGAATGGAGTGACTTCAACAGAAGGACTCTCGTCTTTTTCACTACGTTACCAAGCAGGGTTAATGCTGCAATCCGACGCACCCTTCCTACACCCCTCTACCCCCCCCAGTTCCTTCAAATTCAAACCGTAAGGACCCGGTTGCCGTGGTGAGGAGCCATTCACCCTCAAATTGAAAGCAAACGAAGGTAAACGGGCAGAGGATGGAGCTTTCGTTCACCCGCTTGCTCAAGAGTGTGACTGGGGGGGGGGGGGGCTGGAACTGTGGATGTTTGGGTGCAGGGATGGGGGATTTACGGGATTAGAGACAGTGAATGAGGCTAATAAGGCTTCACAGGCAAACTCAGAGACGAGGAGGGGGGGATGGGAGAGGACTGCGGCTCAGTGGCGGGATCGCTCCAGACTTCGGAGCGGAGTGATTAGGATTTTAGGATTCTCCCATCAGAAAATCAAGTATCGATAAGGCATTAACTGGGCAAGGCCCACGATGCATTTGCCGTTCCAACAAAGGCTCAATACGGCCGAGACACTGGCACCATTGTGACAACTAAATACTGCCATAGGCCCGGCAGGTTACCTGGACATTCAATCGCAAAGATTTGCTAAAACGTTAGCGTCCTCAATGGCTGCAAGATTTTTAAAGTTTCAGCTTCACTGGCCAAACAGTTTCGCTAAAAAGATGTTTACAGACGCCGACGACAACGGATGATCAGGCCACCTTAGCCTGACCTTAGCCCACTGGACCACAGGGCCAGGTGACCTAAAAATGTGATTCTAGAGAAATTGGATTCTGAACCAACATTCCCTCGACCTGAAGGGGATGGGTCGACTGCGGAAGTGGTGGGGGGGCTCACCAATAAGGCAGGTCCTCCCAGTCCACTGAGGAGGGCAGCTACATTTGAACCCGTTCACCAAGTCCTGGCAGGTCCCTGCGTGGCTGCAGGGGTTTGGGTCACAGTCGTCCACATCTGGGAGAGTAAGAGAGTGGGAGACGCTTCAGTTTGAGTTTAATACAAAACATAAAATCTCATCTCAACAAGAATTCTAGCCTCATATTTAAATTTAGTATTGAAATTCTCCCTTCAGAACTGAACTGAAACCAGCCTGGAATGAAGTCTGTAAACTGGCGATTAAAATCCCATTGTTGTCTTTAAAACAAGCTCATATGTTCTGCTTGACTTCTTTTCTAAAATTATGGGGTCATTCAAGTCAAATTTGTGGGGGGTGGGTAGTATGGGCGGGCACTTACTGATGGTGCAGGAGGGGCCGGCCCACCCGGGGGCGCACTTGCACTCGTAACCTTGGCTGGTCTCCGCACAGCTCCCGCCATTGGAGCAGGGATTGGACAGGCAGGCGTGTTCTGCTGCGGGGGGGAGAGAACACAGCACTCGAAGGGTTAATCCTCACCCAGGGAGGCACTTTTACCTCGAGTACAAGTGTTATGTCCCGAACACCCACATTGTGGTCTAAAATGCCAGCCAGACACAAGGGTTAAAACACAGGGGTTCACACACAATAGAAATCCACCCCCCACCCCACCCTCCCCCCCCACCCACATCCCACACACCCCAAAATTGCCTCCATGGTTACGCCACCGGTCCTTTTATTTAACTTTACCCAGACCACACCAACCATTTGAGGTAGTGTTGGGTGGGAGAGCCCAACAGGGAATTTGCCCGAGCAAATAATCACAGGCACATTAGCCATATGCTAGCGCCCGCTGGCATGAGATCAGAGCGCAGTCTTACAAGTTTTAGCCGCAATGCCAGCAGATGCACACACCACGCACTGCAGGCAGGCAACAGCCGCATGCTAACATACGTATACACGGATAGGGGATTAGTTGCACGCTAGCACACATGCACACAGACAAGGCATTAGCCACATGCTAGCAGAGGGACCACACACCACACACCGCAGGCAAACATTAGCCGCATGCTAATACAAGTACACACGCATGAGCAGCATGCTAGGATCCTCACGCTCAGTAATTAGCTGTATGCCACACACACACACACACACACACAGAGGCATTAGCTGAACTCCAGGACTTGCATGGTCAAGCAGGAAATCATCTTTCATTCCAAGTTGACCCAACCAATGAACCATGACTTCCATCCAAGTCCCCCAAATTCATCACTTGGGGGGGGCAAGGAGAGGATTCCCATGGGCTTCTGGTGCCGGTTAGGAGATTAGCCAAAATTAAAGCCAAGAACCATTCTACATCACCCCCCAAAATCAGTACAGACCAATTTTCTGAATATTGGAACAATTTCCATTATTGACCAGCTCAAAGGGTCATTCCCTGATTGGCCCTGGAGGAGAGGGGGGCGGGCTCTTATTGAAGCTGGCCACTTTCTTGCACTGAATGATTGACAGCTAGGCGTAAATCTCCCTTAAGGCTTCAGTGCTCTTATTACAGATAAACCGACCTTCCTCGACACCTCGTAAATAAACGATAAACCCGTCAGCACCCAGAGGGGTCCTTATCATAATGGGAGAAAGACCAGTCGCTGGTACCCAATCTTTTTTCCCCCGGCGATGAAAGATTAATAACAGCCAGGTAAACAACCTTGTCCATCGCGTGCAGACCACCTTCCAAAAAGCTATCCTCCCACTTTCAGTTATAACTGCAAAAACCAGCACTGAATATTTGTAAAATAAAGTCGCGTGAGAATAACTCAGTGTATGCAAACTCACTTCTTCTGAAAACCCCCAAGAGTAAATACAACTTTAGAAAACATTCTCTTACAGCTTAAAACACACTGTTGCAGTTGTCATTATTTAAATATTTGAGTCCAGTGAACAAGGCAATTATTTTTGGTCACATTTTCCCAGTTTACCAATCAGTCTTGACATAGGGCAGGTAGAGTGTAAAAAAGTCAAACGGCTCATCCAGGAGTTCAGCATAAACCATTACAACAGCTAGGGTCCTTCTAACTGACAGGATCTAGTCACCAAGCCCCACCCCCTGACCCTCCCATAATGACTGAATGATGTCATTTTCTCCCTACAGAATTCCACAGTCACCTGAGAACATTCTGGAACCCACATTAAGTTATGAAACCAGGGGTCGTGACCTCGACAGGTTTATCAATGAGGAATATGCAATTTAGCCCTGATCTATAGCCCTTATTCCCTCCGGTGAAGTTGAACGGCCCTTTCCGTTTGTAAATGCAAGCTGCCGCTACTTTACTGTCGCACTGGGCTTGTTTAAGCCTGTAAACTCATCGCACATCACCAAAGAACCGTTACTATAAAATATTTTATATGTTAAAGAAATATTTCAACAGTCAGGGGTCAATGATAATGTGTTTTCAAGAAGCAAGTAACAGATGTAAATGTAAATGATTTTTCCAGTAAGCACACCAGCCATCTTAATTTTCAGGGGCAAGCGCACATAAAATGGGATTACAGTTGTGTCCCTATGGAGAGATCATGTTTGCAGTTCCACAATACAGATTTGTGGCCTTTTGAAGGAAGGAAATAGAACTTTGTTTCCTTACATAAAATTTTAATGGATGCCACAGATGTAACTAAAGAAAGTAAATCAGATGCGTTAAGCCCTTCGATACTCGAACCCCGAACGAGCAAAATCAAAGTGGAGAAGGCAGTGCGCAAATACAAAGAAAAGGAATTTTAAATCCAACGCGGGCAACTCAATTTCCCTATCCGGTCATGTGATTTCAGCTAGTCTGATTTCACGGGTATTACAACTCCAGACCCACAGACCCCCAGAACCCCTCAGTTTTTTTGGGGTACGTACCCCTCTCACAGTTGTCCCCGGAATACCCCTCAGGACAGGAGCACTGGTACTTGTCGGGCCCTGTGTTGCTGCAGGTTCCTCCATTTAGGCAGGGCTGCCGGGTCCCACAGTAATTCAGATCTACAAGAAAAGGAGAGATTATGAAAAATAAATAAATAAAATACTGACAGAACACAAGGGGAAGAGCTACTGACACTGGAGCAGACTGCGGAAAGGGGAAGAGGCATTATCACTTTGGTCAAGATTAGATTAGATCGTACTTCAGAGGCTGCTTAGCGGATACATACACACACACACACACACACACACACACACACACACACACAGGTATGCAACAGAGCAGTCAGCTACAGCCGCTACTGTAGCGTATTATCGACAACACATATCTACAAACAGCTCGATATGACTACTTACTGTACTTTCTCTCAAAATAATAAAGTAAAACTGTTCAAGTGATTAACATTAATGCCTGGTTTTCAGACCCCACAGACAAAGGTTAAGCGAATTCCAAAAATAAATTCAGTTTTTAGAGGAGATTCTCCACAAACATGAACGCAAATTTTTAATCTCCTTCTTTGAAACTGTCCCAGAATGTTTCAGCAGAATATACACAGAGTGACACACAAAGTGCCTCAGAAAAGTTTAGTGAAAAAATCATATTTAGTAAGGTTGGGATAGAAACACACCCCTGGAAAAAAAAAAAAAAAAAAAAAAAAACACAAGAATTACATTAAATGACCTTCCCAGAGCAGGTAATCTCTTTGCCCAGGTAACACAGAAAGTGGGTGAAAGCGCATTCACAGAGTCGATGCGTAACAGACGCTCGAACTCCACCCACAGCAAGACTGCACACGCAAAATCATTACAGCGCAAATGCCAGGTAACTCCGCCCATCCAAAAACCGTGACATCATCCCCATAGGCACACAGAAAGAGCGTCCCAACACTCGATAAAATGCACCCTCCTCTCCTCTGCCCACCTCCCTTCAAAACAAGCCAAACTCAAATCCCACTTCCTCCACAATTCTGAAATAAACCATATGAAAGCACCACTGAAGTACATTATTCATATAAACAATGAAATTGTAGAACTAGAGTAATTCCACACTTAAAATTCCTCATTTCAACCTCCCAGAAAATGATTTGACTTTTGATATGTCAACACAATGGGCACTGTGTTGATTTAAGACAACTGTCAATCAACTGCTCCCCTCCAATGAGCATGTTTTTATGTGCACTCAAATCCAATGTTTAAAATGTATGCCCACATTTACAATTGAATAAATTGACTCCATTTTACATGAAAATTCCGCCGAAACATTGGTTTAACTCTGATTAACGCCATGTCGCAAAATTTATCCTGCTCCAGCTACCATTTCACGGTGTCTTCAAGCACCTACCTTAAAATGCAACGGTGTGTAATAGGACAGGAATGTACAACAAAACCCAAAAAAGTCATCTTAACCATTTTCATCTTATATTTAGACTTAAAATATTATTCCTGGGGCTCCTTTTAAAAATATAAAACATATTGCCGTTTTACGAGAGAAAAGATATTCCCATGTCAGTATTAAAGCAAAAAACAACTTGAATGTGAGCTAATATTCTCCAAACTAATAAAATAAATAATAAATACAGAAAAATAAAATAAATAAATAAATAAATAAATAAAGAGGGAAACAATAACATTTTAAGTCCTAAGTCATGGTAACAAACAAAAATAAGAAACTCAAACTGATATCATCTTAGGTCTCATTATATGGAAGAAAACCCGAGTTAAGATGGATGTTTAAAAGGGGAGGTGGGGGGTGTGGGAAGGGGGTCAGAGGTCAGGCGCTACCTTTGTTGCAGAGCTGTCCGCCCCAGTTGGTGTCGCACAGGCACTGCCAGGGTTCCAGACAGGTTCCATGCACACAGCCCGGGTGGGGAATACACTTATCGCAGTACTCGCCCTGCCAGCCATACAGGCACCTGTACAAAAGGGGGGGGTATAATGGGCCCCAGAGGGGTTAGGTAACTCATACCATCACAACACACACACACACACACACACACACATGCACACGCACACACTCTCACACACCGCAGTACCACACGCCACCCGCCGCACAAACACACATGTAATTATCCACTTCAGAACCAGTTCCCTGGAAAATAAATCTGTCTGGTTAAGCTTCTCTGGCAGCGTGACCGATCGCGGGCGAGGTTGTACGGTTCTGTGCGCAGATAGCCGATATCTCACAAGATAACTCGTTCACAGTTCTCAGGTCCGTCCGGCAGGAGCGGGTCAGTTTCGTATTGCGACACAGTTCATCTTAACACGCCGTAGATTAAAAAAAAACAAAACAAAAAAAAAAAAAAAAAAAGAAACAAAAATCTGGGTTTCATTCCATTGTCGCGGTTGTCATTAACACAATGACATGATGTGACATGCCCTCCCATGTTAACGGTTTAACAAAATTCAGGAGAGGACAAAACAAGGCCCATCTTATCTGTACAGGCACGAAAAAAACCACATAACAGGGAACCGCAAAAATAACAAGTTCCTTAACAACTGAAACCAAGAACTGTTTATTTTACTTAACGGTATATTCTCTTTACCTCAGCCAAATACACAAATCATACTGGTTTGTAAAGGTACTCTACAGACAAAGCCTGCACGGTTTTGAATGAAATGGCTTCAGAATCATCTTCCTGTTAACAGTAGAGAACCAGTTGGCTGAGGTTGATAGTGAGCGGATTTGCAATGCGAGCCTGCTCATTTAGAGCTACGTGCATGACTCCATTGTGGCTCAAAACCACCAGAACTGTGTTATGAAAGAAGAAACCACCTCTGTACACAAAGGGTGGGAGGGACCCGCGAACCAGACGCTATCCGCAGTCAAACAAATCGCGAGTCAATAATCCCAGCACGAGAGAGAGACGGGGAAAACAGCAAATCTGCGAACGTAAAAACGTGAAAATCAAAGCTGTTGCTTTTGCCCAAGAAAAATCAGATCAATCTCAGGACGGCGTGAGCCAGTAATGAAAGGAAAACCTGACAAGCATGGAAAGCCAACCCACCCCCCAATCTAGCATGAAATTCCAAAAATCCTCCAAAAAATAAATCAATATGTTTCAGGATGTATGACGAAACACACTGTAAAAGTTGAACATCTGAAAATAAATAAAAAATGTAATGTAGAACGGCTCCTGGGACATGGCTGTATGATACTCCAGTGACTGAATGTTTTCTTACCGTTTGTGGTGATGCGGCCACAAAAAAATAGCAAAAGGACAAACAAAGGGGAAAAATAAAATGGTGCAATTCCACGTTGGCGTTTTAAAAACCCATTCCAGTGGCTTTGCCTCGTGTTTACGAGCATCCTTCGTCAAAACAACGGGAGTCTGATTCACAGAACGGAATTATAATGTTGGCAAGATGACTGCGATGAGTAAATCCTGGAGCTTCACTCCAGCACCTAAACGAGGCTGGGCGTCGCCCCCATTGAAACAGGGATTCTGAGGTCTAGCCTCAATACGGTTTAAAAAAAATAAATTAAAAAAAAAAATCACTTTCGCGTGTCTTTCATGGAGCCCTGACTAGACAGACTTGTGACGGACGCCAGAACCGGCCCTTTGGTGAACCAGCATAACAAGGCCAATAAGCAGGGACTGTGCAATCCCCCCTCCCCCCCAGACCCCCCGATCTTCCACAAGTCTGAGGCCCTTGCTGTATAGGCTTAGAATATATTCCCCCTCCACGCTTATTATGCAGGCAGGGGCATCAACTGATATCAATCTCAGCCATCTCCATAAACGCAGACTGGTTGTTTTGCAAAGTCCTTCCTGAAGTAATTCATTAAGATTAAAAAAAAAGAAAGGAAAAAAAGATGGCCTGATAAAACCAGAGGGAAGAAAACAGGGAGGCCTCGGTTGAATAATGCATGCTTTTGTCTCTGGGAGCGCAGGAGAAAGAAAGGAAATGGAGGAAGAGCGCACCCTGACTTAGTTTTGGAGTCCGGCCGTAAAACAGGGGTATGCCGACCTGTCGACTAGCCAGCAGTGACGAGTGCTTGCGCTCAGGCACAGGTTAGTGTTAGCATCTTTCACTCCCTCCTGGCTGCAGCTGTTGCAAGCTGATTTACAGCAGCAGTAAACGTGTGCTTGCTAAAGGCACAGGTTAGCGTTAGCTTCAATCCAACTCCCTGTCAGTGGTGCTGCCAAGCTCTGCCATGCTAGTTTCATTATCGCACTAAGGCGGAGGGGTAGGAGTGTAAGTGAGATGTCAGAAAGAGACGAGAGATTTGGGGGGGTGAGGGTTAGTTTCTGGATTTCATCGTTTTTTGGCCAGAGGATCAAAGTGGATGCAGAAGGAGGACCGAGGGGAGAAAAAAAAAAAAAAAAAAACTCCAAAACAAACTTTCCGTGTTTTGATAATGGATTCCACACTCAGACTTCTCAGCATGTAGGGTTCTCCGACAGGTAAAATACAGAATGGATACAGAAGTAGCAGTTCACTGATGTGTGGGATATTTTACACTCCCCTCTTATAATCAGCAGTAGGTAGAGAGATAGGAGCACACTCCGTAACAGGGCAGTGAAGAGGGGGCAGAAATAACAGCATCAAAAAACTTCAATACTGTACGTTCCTTAACAGCAAAGGTGTCCAATCTTAATCCAAAAGGGCTGCTGCGGGTGCAATTTTGTTATTTAATCCAGCAACTCACTCACCTGTTTCTGTGTGTCAGATATTACAGTGTCAGAAATTTCACTGAATCAGGTGCATCAGTGCTGGACTATAACAAACCCCTGCATCCACACCGGCCTTTCCAGGTGAAACTGGACATCACTGCTTTATAGGAAACACCACAAGCCTCCAAAAAAAATGTGGTAATAAGCGAATCAACACAGTAAATCACTAGCAGGGAAAGTTGTTTACTTGCAGTCTCCAGGCAGTTTACAGGATCCGTGCTCTGTACTGCAGCCCTGCCGGCATATCGCTAGAGAGAGAGACAGAGAGAGAGAGAGAGATTAGAAGAAAAACACAGGATCCAGCACGGTTTTCCCCATTCCCTTCCCCCGTTACCGGAGCACTCGTGGGAATGCCTTAATCTCCGACCGGGAACACTAATCCCTCAAAATACAAGATTTATCGGAGCACCACCACCTTCCTGCAGGAGACAGGAATGGAGGGGGAGCCCTGGGGCCCTAAATCCCCCAATTCAGTCCCAAACAATGGCCCCCTCCGCTGCAGACAGGGCCGGGATAAGCCCGGGCAGCAGGGGTGAGGAGTAAACTCATCGCCGGATGGATGCTGTCAAAACTCCTGACATCATGTGGCACGCTGGTCGCCCGGGGTCATTAAGCAGCCACCGCGGCCTTATCTTCAGAGGCGGCCATTTCAGCACTCACATCGGCATGCTAATGGGCTCATTAACACAGTGTAACACACACACACACACACACACCCGCACACGCGCCTTCTTTACTGTCAACCATTTCCACACTCAAAGCACCACGTCATTAGCCCACTCCATAGCCCAAAGGCTTAAAACACTAAAGTCCATCTTAGCCAGACACACACAGCCAACCGTTTTACTCTCAAATTTGGACAAAAAAAAAAACTATTCCGACTAAATTTTTTCCAAAAAATGTACAAGGTAAAGCAGTTTGAGCAATATTATGACTTCGTACCACAATTTTGCAGTAAGTTACAATGAGCCTGTATTTTCCACATGGCACTGCAAAATGATTTTCTGCTTGAAAAAAAAAAAAAAAAAGAACAAGATTTCAAGCCCTCTTCCAAGAAAAACACACAGGTTAAAACAGATTCTCCTTTGCGGTGGTCACTCCGTATCGCGCACACACTTTCTCTCCTTCACACACAAAAACACGCACACCATATACACACACACCTGTGTTGCAGTCAGGGCCAGACCACCCTTCCAGGCAGGTCTTGTTGCCGTTGTGGTCGCAGGTGTAATGGCCGAAAAACTCATCGCGCGGCCGACAGAACTTGTTGCACCCGAAGCCGTAGTAGTGCTCGTCGCAGGTGACCCGAATCTGGTACTCGAACTGCGCCACCGGCCCGTTGTGTTTCAGCGTCTGCCACTGACGGTTCGGGTTTATCATCCCCGAGTGAAACGCCTTCTCGATCACCTCTCCCATGGTACCTAAAGGGTTCAAAACACCACATAATTAACCCATTTCACTCCCAGTGACGGTGCATTCATTGTTCAACAGTTGAAGGTTCCAATAAACCAGACAAGCTCAGTCTTATTTACCTAGAACATAATCGCACTGACATGAAGACTTTCTTCAAAAGGTTGCGCTACTCAATAATCGGTAGTTCTCATCAGGACAGGCCGGATTCTTCTTCAAGTTGTTCGATGTAATTTCTAGAAGGGCGGCCGCTAGACCTTTTTCATGCACTGGTGCGTACAGCATCACCAGCAAAGCATCTATCTGTTTGTTTCTCCGTCATAACTTCTTTAAGTAAAATATTTGTCAGTACTGGGTCTTGATTAGAAACTGTACTCAGTTAGTGCTGAAAAGTACCAAACAAAAAATAAAGCAAAAAATATGTAAAAGACTTGTATTTGATGTCTGCCAAAGATCAACCTTTTCTCAAAAGTGACTAGAATCTGATTGGACGAAGTGCAGGCCAATCCCCACTTGAGTAAAGTGGAGTAAAGGACAGTCCTCACAGGACAAAGCACTGCTCTTGTGATACACTACGCACTTAAAACGCAGAGTCCCAAACACCTAAACCACTAGGTTATAGGCCATCCTAGTCCAACGCACACAAGCGCACGACAGGCCAAAACACACACTCCTTATCCACATCCATACTTCAAAGCTCTTTCCCCTTCTCACGAGGCAGTTTCCGGTTTCTGAGCTCCGCGTCCTGTTACAGCTGTCAAATGTTTTTATTGCATTTTTAATGCTGCATATAAACTACCACCCCTGGGTCCATAAAGATAAACTCGACTGAACTCAACTGTACAGGGACTAGCAGTTAAAGAAGCTTCCAGAAAAACCAAGCCAGAGTGGAAGTGAAAAAGCCCTCTTATCTTGCTCACTCAAGGCTCCCACACCTTCCATATAGTCTAATTCAAGGACTTTTCAATAGCTTTCAATGACGAGTTTCCTCAAATTCAAGAAAATGAGACGGCTCCCACTCTTCCTGAAAATCCTTGAAAGTTAGTGGATTTAGAACAGGGAGCCCAGGACACATTTCCAAAAGCAGATATAGTGCTGGTATCTGCTTGAATTCCGGCAGTAAGAGTCCACGAATGTTTCATTTCCACCCATGGGTTCAGCCAGATGATCTTAATCATTACTTCCATTTCCTGGCTGAAAGGCTGTTTTAATTTAGCAGATATAAGCCACTGGAAGAGAATGGTGGGGAGGACTTTTACTTTCTAAAACCTGGATCATCCACTTGCAAACCAAGGAAGCCTCTAACAAAGCAGCAGCCAATGGGAGCTCCTGTAACGAGCCTTAAATTCAACACTGCACTGGCTCGCCTGAAACCAGCAGAACTAAAGCAGAGACACCAGCACAAGGTCTCAACGTGGAGACAGACCTCCATAGCTCTGGTATGGATACACACACACACACAAACACAAACACACAAGCACTCATACATACAAACACATGTGCGTGCACGCACACATGCAAGATCACGCAAACATACACTCGTGCATACACGCACACACCTTCACACACACGCACACACCCAAGCACACTTGGTACACAAAAAAAAAAAAAACCATAAAATAGCACAGCCAAATTCACAGAGCCCCCACAAAAGTACATTGACACCTACTTGTGAGTGAGTGCGTGTGTGAGCGCATGAGCTGACCTCCAGCCCACACACATGCACACATATTAAAAACACACATACACACACACACACACACACACACAGTAGAGGGGCGACCTTGTTCACTTCACCAAAGAAATGGGGAAACACGAGACGGACAGCAGTTTGGGATATAGCTCCCGGTAATGAGCTTTTACACCAGAGAGATCACAGAAAATTCTGGCAAAAACACATCTGCCATCCTGCCCAACAGGAGACAGGATTCAGACATCACCCTCAAACATGAACCAATCCCATTTCGCTCTCTTAAACCAGCTTCTAAGCCCCAACAGGGAACAGAATGTATTAATGAGAGTGTGCCTGCGTGCGTGCGTGCGCGAGTGCGCGTGTGTGTGTGTGCGTGTAGTGGGGCCAGATTTATTTACAACCTTTTAAAAGGAGAGGTTAAATTACTGAAAGGGGGGGGGTTGGCAGGGAAGGGGTGTCCATATTTCACTCAGGTTCAGAATCCCGAGCCCCCCTGTGGCATTTCGCTCCGGGCCAGCGGCGTGCAGTTCGGGCTGAAGTCACACACTCTTACGACCTGCTGCCCAAACCGTTCTGGCCCTGGAGCAAAAATGTGGCACAAATCCACCGAAAAGAACATCCCTCCAGCTCCTATAAATTGGGCCGCCATTTCTGAGAGCAAACCGTGACTTTTCATATTAACAGATGGGCTCGCCAAGGCCAGCGAGGATGATTTTTTTTTTCGCAGAAAGGAGAATTACAGAACTGCGAGCTGTAAGCGGCCAAAACTATGAACAAACTGTGACTTTTTACGTTAAAAGAAAGAAGAGCGTGCGAAAGAATAGAGTAAATGATCTTTTTCCAAAGGCAGCAGCCTTCATTAGCGACAGGACGGCCAAATCTAACACCAAACGGTGACGCACTTTATAGAAGAATGGGCGCACAAAAAAAAAAAAAAAAAAAAAAAGAACTGGAGGGCTTATTTTTCAGAAGTCTTCACAAGCACATGACAATCTAGAAGCTTCTCAAATTCCCTACCGCACTGTTTCATTACCCACCCATGTCCGCCGAGCATCGATTGGTCCGACACGCGATATTGATCAGGACGAAAACGCATTATAACGAAAAAAAAAAAAAAAAAAGGGGACTGGTGGGTCGAACAGATGCAACGATTAGACAGCACTTAAGACCTTGTCTAATACGGCTTTATTTGGTTAGCATTACATCATTACCTCCTTCTAGTGTTTAATAAGTGAGGGTTATTAGCTTTCCTCAAAGTAACAGAGTCAATATTTGACAGGCCGACAAAGGCAGGTGTGCTTATCTTTATTGCTCCTCAAACGCATGAAATCCAGGATAGGATGTTAGGCGGGGAGGGTGAACGTTATGCCTTACAGTGATCCTCGAAAACGCCTATCATCTGCCACAGAGACCTAGGCTGCTTTCCAAGAGTCTTTTTCGCTTAGAAAAGTTTCTCGCTCCTTGAGGATGACCCGCAAGTATTTACACGGTGGCCATGATAAGAGCTGATTAAATTCTCTACATGCTAAGGAAAGGTGCTTCAGCGCTTCCTAACTTACCATCTTTACGCATAGAATACGCTCGACCATCCTTCACGAAAGAAGAGGAGATAAAGCGACGCACCATCGACTCGGTCATTCACAAAAACAAACAAACGTGACGGGGGGTCACATGATTACGTTGCCCAGTGTGAGTGCAGTCGAGTTATCTTATCACCACTGCTGTCCTTCCCCAAGTGCTTATGAGTTCTCCTTTACATCTCGCCTTCACCTCATTACCATTTCCACTGGGGTTAAGGAAAAGCGGTAAGGAATTTTAAGATGAGAAGTACTTTTTTGACTATTCTCTAAACTACAACACTGCAGAGCTCCTCTGATTGGGTCAGAGCAAGCCCAACCCCCTTGCAGTGCATTGTGGGTCTTGAAAATGCACTGCCACACGATGGAGTCTTTTG
Source organism: Gymnothorax javanicus (assembly GCA_029692085.1). Classification (NCBI taxonomy): domain Eukaryota; kingdom Metazoa; phylum Chordata; class Actinopteri; order Anguilliformes; family Muraenidae; genus Gymnothorax; species Gymnothorax javanicus. The sequence continues at coordinate 18,964,091 of CM056211.1, forward strand.
CACCTGCTTCCTAATGGCTAACCAGGAGACGCTAAATGCGAAGGGCAAACTGCGGACCCCTCTGACCTCATAACGCCCCCACCTCCCAAAATAAACGCATCGGCCAATCAGAATCATCCGTCTTCCCTCCACCGACTGAGCTGCCCTCAGCTTTTCTCAATGAGGCTCCAGCAGCAGCTACACAGCACCATGAAAAAGGAATTTAAAAATAACTGAATTTTATAAGACTACCTGGTACCGATAGCAACTGACCTTCCGTGATACATCAGGAAATTCTTTTTTCAGACCATTAGAATGTCTCTGGGGAACAGTTACTTAAGAGAGTGACAGGCACGTACGTGTGTGTGTGTGTGTGTGTGTGTGTGCGTGCATTTACACATGCCGTTCCAGAGAAAACAGGGCAGCAGATTGGGCGTGTGTGCATTAACTCTCACAAGTGTGTGAGTAATCACAAGCTTGAATGCGAGTGTGTGTCAGTCCCTAGAGAGTCAAAGAGGGACCAGGAGAAAATGGAGAATTATGATAATGATGATCCTGTTCCACTCCAGTACACGAGGAGGCATGCAGAACACTCATATTCCCCAACCCCAATCCCCCCAGACCAATATCTGTGTGATTAACACTCACTACACCAAACTGTCCAACGGCTGAAGAAATTGACAGAGAGCGAGAGTTAGAGAGAGACTTACTGCCACTGCTGGAGTCATTATTGAAGTCCAGGGCTTCCACTATCAATGTGTAGGACCTCTGCAGAGAGAAGAGAATGTGTGTATTAAACAACTGCCTGCCCTCAAAAATGCATGAACATATCTTAAATACATAACATGCATACCTACACGCACATTACATACATACATGTATGCGCATACAGTGGAGTCAGCAATTAAATATTTCTTTAAAAAAAGCCATCAAATTAAATCTGACAGTTTTCACTTTGACTTTCACTTTGTTCATGGTTTCATTTCAATTACCCAAGGCACAGAGCCAAAAAACAACAAAAAATAATAAATTAAATACATCAATAGAAGTGTCACAATCCATAAACTTATGAACTGCACTGCCCACGCATACACCACCTATTCTCAAAACATCCCCCAGCGGCTATTGGGCGACCGAGAAACTGTCCGACCAAGGAGAGCAGCTGGGATGAATGAGAAAAGCACTGCAGAGGAGATTCCACCGCAGCCAGGAAAGACACAAATCATTCCTGCCATTCGGGATCTAATCTGATTATCCGAGGCAAGTTCGTCAGGGAACACTGCCACTGGCTCACAAGCATCTCCCAAACCGGTCTGCCATCTTATCCCACGCTCCCGACGCAATACGAGCTCTTCCAACTTTCCGACTTCACCCGCCTTCACCCCACCTTTCTCGAACTTCTGCCAATTTTAAGTTTCTGTCACGAAGCGCCCGCTACACACATCCACACGCTTTTAACAGAACAATACAAAAACTTAGATTTCATACCGCCACAAAACAACAGTTATTATATGCGCATGATGCTCATCAAGAAAAGCAAAACTAGCGCTCGCTCGGTCATATTCTCAGCCGGTTAAAGATAACACATCAGCGTACCCTGTTGTAACTCAGGGCCTGTGTCCCTGTTAGATTCAGGCGACCATGAGCTGGCAGTAGATTTTCCCAGCACTGGCTAATACCCCCAAGACACTTAATACAGGAATAATGCAGCCTCTGAATCTGGAGGACCATCGCTCCGTAACAATGCAGATGAAAGTGGGCGATATGTGCAGCCGCCCCAGGTATTGTTTATAACTTCCAATGTGCATAACTCCCCTCACGCCTCTTCCGATTAACTTCCTCAAATGCAGAGGGAAAAGAAACCACAGTTAATACAGACTGCGAGGCAGTGTTTCTGGGCGATGGACAGGGGAACGAGTGTGTGTGTGTGTGTGTGTGTGTAATGCACTTTGAAGTCCGGGCTTCCCAGGTAAATACTATTAGCCACTTTCCATGCTGCATCCATCTGAACACTGCAGCTCAGCTCTGTACTGAAAATATTAAAAATGCAGCCGGGGGCAGGGTTAGGAGGACTGCACCGCCCATTCCACGCCCCCAGCCTGGCAGACTTCTCCACAGTTCATGGCCTCACAGCTTCAATTACCCCCCCCAACTAAACACACAAAATGATGTACTTGTATACCGTCAATGTACCTACACCTGTTCCTGCGCCTTATTTTCTGACTACCTACAACAACAACCTACAACAACTACATCTTACACTCAACCTACCGAGATCCTACACCCACCATTAACACAGACAATGCTCTAATCAAAACATGCAGGTCACTCCCACCTCTACAAAAATAAATAAAGCGATGCAGTTATGCCCGCCACATCAACAATGCCTGTACCTCCAACCTCAACATACAAAAACACCACCACCCTCACAATCACCATATACCCCACCCAGCCCTCCATCTACACCCATAAGTATCCAAAAGAGATGTGCTGTTAAATATTAAATAATAATTCCCCTTAGTTAGCACACGTATCCATTACCAGGAGGAAATTACGGTCATGCGCTTGGCTTCACTCGCCGCCATTTCTCAGCTGACCTCCCAGATCTATCCCAGAATTCACAGCTGACATGTGTACATAAGAGCATGGAGTGTCTTCCTTCCTCAGTTGCTGCCCAACTCAAAGGCCGCTCGCATACCAAAACCAAGCGAGCCACCCCGTTCAAAAATCCAATGCAATGTAGGCCCAGGACACTGTGCTGGTGTCCATTAGTTTTAACACAACTTTTGTATTGCTGAGACACAACCATGAACACAGGAATGGCACAGTGAGAGAAGAAAACTCAAAAACAAAGACCAAAACTCCCAAGTCTTACTAGAACCATAATACCCCTCAAACAACAAGTACATGCGCAGTGATGATCAACATTACCAGGAGCCAGTTTCACAAAGCAGGATTACACACTCAGCAGGATAACTGCACCAAGTAAAACCTGGAACCTCTCCAAAAACATGGAACATGGACTGAAGCAAAAAAAAAAAAAAAAAAAAAAAAAAGCCACTCCATGCTTCACTGAGCACAGTTATGAAGCTAACCTGGTGACCCTGTATATACATGATATACACCCCCAGGTGGATCAGCGCCTAGCTACACATTTTACACTTTTAGTTATATTCTTTTAGCACTTTTAGCTAATGATTGGGAGAAAGCATGCAAGAGGAAACCTTTTAAAAAGCTAGTGAACACCAGAAGGTCATAACGAGGAGACTGTGCTTGCTTATAAAGCAGCTTCGCAGCCAACAGGTTAGCAAACACACTGCACCAAATGCTACGGAGAAGAATTAGCCTCGTAAACCCTCACTATCACTACTGTGATTTATTTGAAGATTTTAGCCAAAGTAACCTCAAATCAATTAGACAAAACCGGGCCAGTCCCAACCAGACTAATGTATGGTTAAGGGCCTCGCTCAAGGGCCTGACAGCTGTAGCAGTGCTCTTATTGTGGCTACACCGAGGCTAGAACTGCTAATCTCTAGCCACTTGCTGGAATACATCTCACCATCAATGATGATATTAAAAGAAAAAAAAAAACATCTGCTTATGGGCACAGGTGTACCAATACACATACTAGTGCTTAACAGCAAGGAAAAGAATTTTCTCCTGTTTATCATCAGGCCATAGAAACCTTTCCCTACCCACTTTAATCTCAGGCTAGCAATTCATAATCAGGTTATCGCTTCAGAAAACAACACAGGGCCTCTGTAAAGGTTTACCAAAGGCTGTCGAAGGTTTACTTTTCTCATGCTACCAAATGACCCTCGCCCTCTCCATACCCTAAACGCACTTTACCCTCCTCACACTTGCAAATCGAATACACTAAACTCTGATAAAGGCAGCCTAAAGCCTACATACTGGGGACAGTGCACAGTCATGATATTTATATTTGCCTATTTTTCAAACAACTAAAGGACAAAAAAAAAAAAAAAAAAAACTGGCCAAAATCCCTGCATCGAAGGTAGTATGAACTTGTCTTTTCCAGGAAGAGGGCGATACAGTGCCCCGAATCCCAGGGTGCTTCCCCTGCAATCGTCCAATCATGTCAACAGCTTAAAACCGTTCAAACAGTTCTTTGGAATGTTTTTCTTTTCAAAATTCTGGACGCGCATTCTAGAACTCTGCCGCTTACAAACACTAGCGATCGCCATCACGTCAGCGGTACAATGTTCAGTGAAGAACTTTATAAAGACTCTTGCGATCCCAGCTCCTCGAAAGGGCTCAGTCTACTTCACGCAATAGCGGAACTTGCATAAAGCAAGTTTGTGTGTGCCGCTAGGTACTACTATATTTATTACAGTCAGTCAGCTCAGTGCACCTGCCCATAAACTAAAAGAAATTTTTTTTAAAAATCTGTAAACACTAGGATCTGACATGCCATCTCTTGCCTGCCCAGTCACGACCCTCAATCAATCAAACCTCTTATCCAATCAGACAAAGTGGATGGGCACGCCCCCAACTGAAAGCTTGCTCGGGTAAAGGCCCCAGAGTCAGTGGGTGGGGGACTGGAAATCGTTTCCGAAACTCCGGAGGAGGTAACGGGGACTCCTAGTTCCCTGACAGGGTCTCGATAAAACCAGGAGAGGACGGAATTGGTGGCATGTAGGTACCCCACTGTTTAATGGGTCATTATACTCCGCAGACTGTCCACTTCAAGATACTGCAAGAATTCTGGGAAAAATTAATCTGTCATCGGAGTAGGAAAAAAAAGACCCTAACTGGATATGAGTTATGCGGAGCGTTACACGTCCAAAGGAGTTTCCATTAATTAGTCAGAGCAGCGTCTCGAAAATCCCTTCCGCCCCTTTCTCACGATTAAAAAAGCCGAAAGCGCGACACTGCGGAACCGTTTCGACAAAAATAAAGACCATCTTTTAATGCAGCCAGCCCCCTGCCTAAAACCAAATCAGGACACATCGACATAGCCCAAAACAGAACTCCCATGCATAAGATAAACGGATCACCTCTACTGGAAAGGTTCTGTCCGAGGACAGTCCCGCAGTTTCTAATCAACCCAGGCACTGGGGGCTCGTCCAGTCCCCGCCTCTGCATCATGGGAGAATGCAGTGCTGCCTCAACAGAGGCTTGTACTTAAATACTACATCAGAGAGAAACATGCAAAGCGATTCGCTCATTAACTCAAGTGATGCCCGAGGCACTTCATCCACACCAATCACCTGTCCTTCCTGTGCGTACAAACCTCGCCCATCCCATCTCCCACCCGCATGCAGCCTGTCTGCCCTAAAACGAGAGACAGATGAGAGGAAAGGAGGGAGAGAGGGCTAGAAAGGGAGGGAAAAAGAGGGGGGAGAAAGAGGGATGGAAAGGGTGACAGATAGAGGGAAAGGTAGAGAGGGTGAGCGAGGGAGAGGAGTGAGAGAGAGTGAAAGAGTGTGAAAGCAGACACCAGAGGAGTCGGAGAGAAACTGACAGAGATATAGAGAGAGAGGGCGAGAGAGACTGAGACAGAGAGGGAAAGAGGGAGACAAGGACAGTACAACAGTGAAAAACAGAAGTTTTTGGTCACTGATGGAAGGTTCTGTGATTTTCAGCACCGCTGCACAAAGAATTTACCGTCAGATTAAAGATTAACTGAAAGAGACAGATGAAGTGAGAGGAAAAATGTATAAACATGCAGGGAGAGGGACAGAGTATCACAGAGAGAAAAAAGGGAGGATAATCACTCAACGCTTTCACATGCGACTTACACCGTCAAAATCAACAATGCATTACCTGCACTTGAGAGAGAGAGAGAGAGAGAGAGAGAGAGAGAGAGAGAGAGAGAGAGAGAGAGAGAAAAAGCCTGAGGGAGAGTCTCTCCGTGTGAACCTGTGCTCACACTTATCCAGTCAGCCCGTCGTGCCCTTCAGCGAACAACCGGAGTGACGTGATTACGCGACAGACCGAAGGACCCATTTTGTGAGGCAATGCCAGGGTTTCTGTGGGAACTGATCTGAGCGAAGCCGGCCCCACTTCCTGTGACTCTCTGACAGGAGCATTATTCCCCGTTCGGCCCATTATCCTCCGTAATCCCCACTGCTGTGGGCCTGGGTGCGCCATTGTTCAGAGCTAATGTCAGCCTCGCCTGCTCCAACTCTGTCCCGGGACGCTGGACCGCGGGCCCGACGTTTTCGCAACGCTGAAAGAGTGTGGGCTGGGAGAAAGTTAGGAAGGGAAAGGTCTGCGTGTGTGTGTGTGTGTGTGCGTGTGTGTGTGTTTATGTCCGTGTCCGTGAAGGGCAGCACAGTGCATCCAATTGTAAAATTTATGACATTTCTGTGCCAACGAATGTCATTCGGGACACTGGAGCAGAGACTGAATAACTTCACAGTAAGAAAAGATCTGTTTACCATCCCAAACTTGCCCTTAAAGCGCTCGAGACGACGGCCTTTCTGCACGATTCCATCTGCGCGCTTCAAGCGCACGTTGATAGGTTCATTAGGTTCACTCCGCTAAAACGGGCGGAGAGGTTAAAAGCTGGAAATGCCTTAAAATCAGTCGGGCGCAACACCTCCAATTCTCAATGGCCAAGCCAGAACAACAGACCTCTCTTGCTGGCTGTTTTAGGTCAGCCAAAGGGAAAAAAATAAAAAAAGAACCTTCATGAAGCAATATCATCCTCCCCTCCAACCTTATGCTCCGTTTGTCTGTCCACAACCCCCAATCAATTTCTGAGGTCAAAGCGTACAAGAGACTTTGTCCCCGCAAACAATTTGAACAGCATCGAGGAGCCCGCACTGGTCTGCAGGCTGCCAGATCACTACAGAGAACTTTCACTCCCCCGTCCTGTTTGGAATTCATTACCACTTCTGTGGAGAAGAGCAAACGTTTGTTTGCATTTGACAAATTAGCAAGCCGCCGCAGCTAATTACCAGAGAGCACATTTCTGCTTAACAGACTTCTGCGGTTTCCTTCATTATTTAAGACTTAATTACAACTTTTCGTAAATGACAGATGTTTGTTTTCATTTGGCAAGTATGCTGAACTGCTAATTAACAAAAGGAACATTTTTTGGGGGAAAAAAACTTCAGAATTAACCCAGTGATACACTTGGCACTCAGCTTGTGCTCTAAAGCTCTCTGCCAGGATTAAACACATTAAACCGAATGAGTGAAGGGTCAGGGTATTTTCGTAGCAAATTAACATGCCCAGAACGCACCGTAAGCCAGGACTTCTGAGATCTGATGCTAATGATCCAATTTATTTGGCTTTGGTGATAAAAATTCAGCTGCTGACATTTCATAACTACCTGGCAAATACTGCATAGCTTATTAAAAATGGCAGGGTGGGTTCAAATTGGGAGTTGGTTGAAAAGCCGATTGTAACTCGTAAGCAATGGCGAAAATCACGCTGATCAAAACAATTCCACGTGTCGCTAATTGACAGGTATGATGTCAACACCTCTAGTGTGGGGCAACAGGAACTGCCAATCAATCTTTTTTTTTCCTGAACAAAAATATTAGCCCGTCTGATGGCGTCCACCAGAAAAAATCCATTTTTATCTGGAAGTTTTCAAATTGGACCATATCTGCTGGGCTAAGCAAGCATAGAAGAACCATCAGACAAATCCAAGAATTATAAAGCCATTTTCAGACCGCTGGCTCAAATTAACACAGGAAACAGGCCAAACATTTCACTCAACATCTGACATGCACGCAGTCCAAACTGTTCATGTCCCATTACAATAATAATAATGAGCCGGAATTCCTTAAATATGTATAGGATGGCTCTGCAAGCTCAGAAAACAAAACAAACCAAATTAATAGTGAGGAGCATATTAGAAACATTTTGATATATATAACAAGGTGATCAACAGAAAATGCAGTTGTGAAACGCATATAAATAAATGATCCCCCTCCATCAAGCCCACATCCCCGTTAAACTCTTCCCCAAATTTTTGCCCTTGAACGGCACCTAACATCGGTTTATAAATTCCATGACTACAGAACTAACGCCTCCCACACCAATGACACCTCCCGCCTCCGCCCTCCCTTGTTTTTAACCCCCCGCCACCAACACCACACACAGCCATTTTATCTTCATTCATCCTTCCTCAGAACACAAGCAAAATAGTTCCAAGAGTGGGGGGTGGGGTGGGGGAGGCTGGGCTTGGCAGCGCGGGAGCAAGTCCGGCCGAAGCAGGTGCACTGCCTTTTGACGTGCCCAGTTCTTATCCCGAGCGAGTCCGTTACCTAGCAACCCATTTAAACTCCCAATATATTTCCCCAAACTTGCCGCCCAAAACTATACTACCGGCAACCAGGAAAAAACACGCAAAGTATAAATATTCAGCCAAGAAAGTAAATGAAAGTTAAAGACATACACAAATCCATAATTAAAAATGAAATCCAAAGCGCAGCCAAGCACTGTCGTGCGTTTTCCCTGGGTGTTCTTTGTTCCGTCTTGCCTTTATCAGACATGACGACCGTAGTGCCCACGGTTCGGATTGCTAGGTATAAATCTGCTGGAAAAGGAAGTATGCAAGATGACAATGTCTAATTAAGTCTTTTGACTGGAATATTGGGGGTCAGTCTGGAGAAAAAAAAAAGGGGAGGGGGATGAATACATTTGAGAAGCAGTTGCCAAGGAAACCGACCCTCATAGCAATATCATCTGATTGCCAAGAATGCTGCCTTTCATTACTTAATCCACCGAGGCCAATAACAGCAAATTAATTAATCTATCCGGGGAACCGGTGCATTATTTAAGTCCACAGAAATAAATAATCACATATGCCAAAAAATACGTTTCCCTGTCCCTCGAATAGCTTATTCCATAAAAAAACGGCAATGAAAAAAATCCATTAAAAAAAAAAAAAAAAAAAATGTTTCAGCTTTGCTCCCGCTCCAAAAAGACTGACGCATCAAGAAACATGCTCTTCCATCAGACGTCGTTCAGAGCGGTGCCAGTGTGACACAGGGAAGAGCAGAGCGCAGATAGGCGGGCACGTCGCTGCTGAACACTGCATTAACAGTCTGACGCACTGAAGTTAAGATTTATGGCAAATTTGATGGTCTATTTTGAGTCATGCAGTGGAAGTGATGAAAAGCATGTTGTTATCTCCCGATCGGGTTAAAGGAGGACAGAGGGAATCGCTTCTTCGTTACCGAGTTCCGTTTTGCATAAATTTTGCATGAAATCGGTGCTTGCTTTAAGCATTGTATGTTAAAAGCGTTTAATAGATAGCAGCCCAGGTGTTATTTTATAGCTGTGGAAACACCTTCTGCCATTGTGTTCCCCGAGAGGTAACCAGGTACATTATTTTCAAGGGTTAAGAAAACAAACACCTTTGAGACTCGCTTCCTCGATAAAGATAGGACGCCTGGAGTGCAGGCAATAGAAATTCCATGAGCGTTTCCTTTTTTCTGTTTTAGTTTAACATGGGCTGTGGCGATTCGCCACAATCTCTTTCCCACCACCAAAGACATGAAGTTGAGCCAATTATATCTGCAAGATAAATGTTTGACAAACGTTAAGTCTTAACTGTAACCATTGTAATGTTAATAAATGAGCTAGTATGGACAATAGCCTCGTGTAGAAATTAAATAATGAAAATGGACCCGTAATCTTAATTATAGAAAAAGTGCTTTTTGAAAGAATCGGCCCCTTTTGGTTTTAACACAGCAAACGTTCATTTGACTTCTGTTACTAATCACCATTAATATCTTGCAGGGAAGAGAAAATGGAAAAATGCAGTTTGGTATTTGCGAATTTAACAATGACTCAGGAAAAGATATGCCATTTGAAATTGATCGAACAAGTGCCGTTTTAACCAAACAATAGAAATAAAACTATATACCGCATAACTTCTACGTAAAAGGGGTACCTGAAAACGTTCACAGGGAGTAGTTCACCAACGAGTTAAAAATTAGCGAAATTGATTGAATTTGCAGTTCTAATGTATAGCTAATCAACGTTTAATGGCGACGCCAAGAATTGGCATGTGAAAATGACAGAATTAGCCATTCCACTAAATTACCTTACGTTAAATATTTAGCCAGCGAACAGTTAACATCCAGAGCACTTATCTATTTGAAGCTTGCCAATAAATCATAGCAACCACAACTTAACGTTGTCTGGTGGCCAAGGCGCGATAATCGGCAAGCCACCAAGCTATAACGCCCTCTTCAGATCTGTTTTACAAACGAATTTGGTGGTAGAGAGCAGGCAACTGGATTGGATAGATAACTAGTAAAATAATTTTTCCAAGAGGTCGGTCAATATGTGCTGCCACGCCAGCGAACTGGTTTCGCCGAACTAGTCCAGGGGTGGGCAATCCTGGTCCTGGAGGGCCGATGTGTATGCAGGTTTTCATTTCTATCAATTACCCTGACTAATTGAGCCAATTGGTTGCAAACGCAAATATAGATTTGTGCAAAGATTCGACCGTCTTTGGAGGTCATTCATGATAATTTAAAGAAAGGTGCCTGAAATGTCAGATTTCATAAATAGTTTGGCTAATTTAAATAATGAACTAATTAAAGGCCATAAGTTGGAGCTAAAACTAGGGACAGATACGGCCCTCATTGCCCACCTCTGAACTAGTCCCCTGGTCCCACGTGGGCAAGTTTGACGATCACTACAATGTGCAGAACTGAGGTGGGCACCGCTGAGATCGATAACTCGCGTATGCTCGCCTCGCGTCCCGTTATTTTGGAAAGTCCCTCGCAAGAAAAGGTAGCCAATGACGCGGGTGAGAACTACAGCTACGACGTGCACTCACCGGCCACGCAAAGCTGAAAGGCAAAACAATCCTGGATTTCTCCGTTCTCACGGCGCTCTTCAAATTAAATGTATTCCCTCCGACCACGGGTGTAGTTCCCGTGCCAAAACTGCAAGCCCCCGCGGCAGAAACCCTTGACTGGTATTCCTTCAGGCACACTTTGAAAAAAGTATCGCATTCATCCTGCGTGCATTTTCCATCAGCCGAATTCCGAGATCCGTCGCAACACAATCCGTTCTGCAGTTCGCCGTTCACGTTCTGCATCGACACGATCTGAAGCTCAAAGTGTCCCGATGCTACAGACACCTGTAAAAAAGAAAAGCACAATTCAGTCAATAACATCTGCCACAGCTTTCTGAAGTGACAAGCACTAATCAACACCACAACTTTTGGCTGATGGTAAATGCATGGCATTTCGTCGCCTGCAAACCATTAACTAACGATAATTTATAACGTTAGTTGGATTTCAGCAAAGTTAGCGACTGCGGCTTGCGAGGCAGGCGACGGTGGAAAGATTCACTGATAGAAAATAAGCAAGACAAGTTCCCAAGGTAAGAGGCGACTAACCACCTTCAGTGAGTAAAAAGCCACAAGCAAACCAAGATCCGAGTAGCAAAATTAGCTGTCGCTCGACAGCTTACTTGCTAGTGAACAAGCAGCACGCCGATTAGATAAAAATGAGATGTTAAACAAGCAGGAAAAAATGAAAACCAGCTGACAGTACAAATTAGTTAATCCAAACGCCATGCACACAGCATTGTTTTTCCGAAAACACTTAAAAATTTACAGCGTGTCGATTGGTTGAATAAACAGCATTTTACGTACCTTGATTCGCAAGCATAGTAAGACTGCAAGTAAGAGAAAACCAGCAAAACTTGAACTCCGTCTCAAAATCATGCCTTCTCTCTGGTATTGCCGCTCGCGTAGAAACTAAAAGTCTGGCCGCCTCACGGCTCTGATATACTCCTCCGATTTGAACATGCACGAGTGAAGAACAACGCTTTTTCAAAAGAGTACAGATTTCAAATGCAAAATAGCCTGCCTCCTTTAAGTGGCTTATTCTTCCACAGCTATTGTCGTTATTGTTATTATTATTCTTTCTTTTCGACCCGATAAAGCGGTACAATACCCACGAGCACAGAAACACCGTCTGCGAGAGACTGGCTGTTCTATGCAGCAAGTTCAGAGAGGAGGGGGTGGGAACCAACGCATGCGTTTATTTAATATTCAGGAGTTGGGGAGGTCTCCCGATGTAAACCCCACCCTCTTCTTGAGGCCCCCGTCATGCGCAGGGAACGGATCATAACGGAGATAAGCGGCGAGATAAGAACGTCGTGAGTAGGTTTAAGATACTATTCTCATTCATCAAAGGCTTGATTCAGTGATCAGCTGAGCAACGTATGACTTCAATCATAGCCGACTCCAGCATGCGCAAAGACAGCCTTGACACTGAGGAGCTGACACCGAAAATCATTTATATGGTTCGCGCACATGCCTCATTAGGTAGGCTATAGTGCAACATCTCACAGACATTTAAGAGAGCCGAATGAAGGTAAAAAGCACCACGTGGCTGACTCAAATAGATGCTGGACATGTAAGGGCGAAAAACAAGGTGGATTGCATCTTTATGATTGCTTAATTTATTAGCAAATTAAACCACGCGGAGGATTTATTGTTAATGCTGTATGGTTACAAAATAAAATTCTTTGAGCGTTGGCTCATTTATTTTGCCAAAGTCTATCATGCTCCCAGGCAACACCATAATTTTTGGCGTGGGTGCATGCAGCCTCAGTTCCCATTGGTGGTGGTGAGGAAATAGCTCATGAATTAGCAGCTAAATGCTACAATATGCCCAGGATATCCACTGCAGAATGTTGTACAACGTAATTAGCGTTACTTATGGTAATCCTTGGATATTTGCTGTGAAATAAAATTTGACACCATGACATTTTTATCCAAGTTTCCAAATGTGTACTGCAATATATGAGAGGGGCCTAATCAGTGCTCACTTACTGAAATACAGGGCCTATTTCCAAAGATCTCTGCTCTTGTGAGACCACCTCTCACACTGCATTTTGTTGCAGGTTTTTTTTTTTTTTTTTTTAATTCCTCTTCATTAGTGATTCTGAGTAAAGGTATCTTCAGAACTCGGAGACCCCAACAAGCAGATTCCAATATTTCAGTGGGTGGTCATAAAAATTCCCTTTATAATTGTGTAATTCGCCCATTTGGGGTTATTTTAAAAGCTCTGCAATTAGCACCAACACCATTAGCATGAAGGAAAAAGGCAAATCTCTTCTATTTCTTATTTGGCAAGGAAATAGTGTCTTCCATAGTTTGCTCCTTCATCTTAAACCAATGTTTGAATCTTTAATTCAAAAGAAAACACAGTATGTCCAGATATTGTTTGGCACTGCACGTGCCAAAATCGTCTGGCGCAAGAACAAGGTGACATCGTTGATTGCCCCAAAAACATCCTCACTTTCTCCAGAGTCCACCCTCGAAACCTCTGCACGGAGAGCGTTAAATCAACGCAACAAATTGCGACTGAAAAACGACAGAAGGGCCCGCAGCTCAAGGTCCGTCCATCTCTGTCGATCTCTTTTTAGGGTCATTATTCACTCGCTAATGTGAGTTTGAAAAGAGTCGGAGAAGGGGGTAGTCCCATTATGAAATGGAGACTCTATAGGACAAGAGAGGCAGGGAGGGGTAAGGGGGTGGGGGTGGGGGGTGGGGGGGGGGGGTGAGTGGTCTTTATTCTCAAATTAGACCAGCTGCTCCAAAAGAACCCCAGTGAATAGGTATCAACTTTTGAAAAGGGGAGCCGAAGGCGTTTGATAGTGTTGCGGCAATAATTGTTGGAAAACTACACTTTTAATGACAGAAGGGGGCTTAGCGAGGTGAAATGGGCCCTGCTATTTGTATAGAGCAAGTCAATGACATTAATGACGCCTCGTGCGCCCCGCGCTTTAAAGGATTTTGGCTTACTGCACATCTTGATAATCTCCATGACGGTAAGGGCTTATTGACAGAGAGAGAGAGAGAAAAAACCATAATCTTGAAAAGGCAGCTACTCTGTCCTCAACCATTTCGTAGCGATATCACATGTTCTTGGTCCTGCTGATCGAAGCTAGTTTTCCAAACAGTGTAGAAAAGAATCAAGCACAATACTGCCAACAGGAAGGACGGTCGTAGGTTTGGCAAATGGCGAGTGCCCTCTGCATATGAGTAGCTTTCTTGAGTAGCCATACTTTCAAAGTGCCTAAAGCCTAAGCCTGCAGACAAATAACACTGTTACCTATTCAGTACAACATAACCTTGTCTTCAGCCCTTGCTCTAATCGGTTGAGATTTCTTATTTATCAGTGGCTACAGCTCACAGGACGGTGGCAATTGCATGTCATAAAATCAAGCACAACTACAACCCCAATTCCGAAATAGTTGGGATGAAGTGTAAATTGTGAATAAAATCAAAATGCAATGACTTTCAGATCACATGAGCCATTATGTTATTTACAATAGAACTTAGGTAACATTTCAAATGTTGAAACTGAGACATTTTACATTTTTATCCACAAAATGAGCTCATTTCAAATTTTCTGGCTGCAACAGGTCTCAAAAAAGTTGGGACACAGGCAAAAAGGGGCTGAAAAGGCAATTAATATAAAAGAAAATCAGCTGAAAGAACATTTAGCAAGTAATTACATTAACTGGCGTCAGAAGCGTAACACGATTGGCTATAAAAAGGATGTCTTAGAGAGGCTGAGCGTCTCAGAAGTAAAGATGGCCAGAGGCTCTCCAACCCATGAAAGCTTCTGTAAAAAAAATTGTGGAATACTTTAAAAACAATGTTCCTCAACGTCAAATTGCAAAGGCTTTGAAGGTCTCATCATCGACAGTGCAAAACATCATCAAAAGATTCAGAGAAACTGGAAAAATCTCTGTGCGTAAGGGACAAGGCCGAAGATCTTTACTGGATGCCCGTGATCTTCGGGCCCTCAGACACCACTGCATCACTCACCGGCATGATTCTGTCATTGACATTACTAAATGGGCCCAGGAATACTTCAAGAAACCACTGTCTGTAAACACAGTCCGCCGCGCCATCCACAGATGCCACCTAAAACTCTATCATGCAAAAAGGAAGCCATTGTTGAGCATGATCCAGAAGTGCTGCCGTGTTCTGTGGGCCAAGGCTCATTTAAAATGGACTGTAGCAAAGTGGCAAAGTGTCTTGTGGTCAGATGAGTCCAAATTTGACATTATTGTTGGAAATCATGGGCGTTGTGTCCTCCAGGGCTAAAGAGGAGAAAGACCACCCCTCCTGTTACCAGCGTTCAGTTCAATAGCCAGCATCTCTGATGGTATGGGGATGCATTAGTGCATATGGTGTGGGACACTTGCATGTTTTAAAAAGCACCATGAATGCTGAAAGGTATATAAAGGTTTTAGAGCAACATATGCTCCTGTCCAGGAAGGCCTCGTGTATTTCAGCAGGACAATGCAAAACCACATACTGCAGCTATTACAACAGCATGGCTTCATAGTAGAAGAGTCCGTGTGCTGAACTGGCCTGCCTGCAGTCCTGATCTTTCATCAATTGAGAACATTTGGCGCATAATTAAACGAAAAGTTCGTCAAAGGAGACCCAAAACTCTCAAGCAGCTGGAAGCCTGTACTAAACAAGAGTAGGATCAAATTCCAGTGGCTAAACTCAAGAAACTTGTCTCCTCAATGCCCAGATGCCTCCACTCTGTGTTTAAAAAGAGGGGATGCTACACCATGGTAAACAGGGCCCTGTCCCAACTTTTTTGAGACCTGTAGCAGCCATCAAATTTGAAATGAGCTCATTTTGTGGATAAAATTGTAAAATTTCTCAGTTTCAACATTTGCTATGTTATCTCTGTTCTATTGTGAATAAAATACTGGCTGGTGTGATTTGAAAGTCATTGCGTTTTGATTTTATTCACAATTTACACTTTGTCCCAACTATTTCGGAATTGGGGTTGTATATGACTCTGTTGTCGGACATTTCACAAATTCCTTCCACCTGCTGATTAGAAGTTACTGTTTTGAACCAGAAGACCCAGTGAGACGTGGGAGAGTGCTATCCCTCGACCATAAAGAAGAGTTTAGCTTCTTATCAGTGACCGTGGGAAATACTATGCAATCCCAACAACCCTGACAGCGTTCCCAAGGAGAAACATGGCCTTTGCTTTACCGGGATTGTTGTAAAGGTACTTAAGAGTTCAAAGCTTAGACCCGTGAGAGGAATTCTTGAGGCAGTCGGACAGATGGGATGTGGGATCTCCAGTTTTTCTTGTCTTCTCTTTCCCTTTCTCCATTGAAGATTAAACGTGGACACATTTCACTGTTAACACGATTCAATAAGGCTCTCTGTGAGAATGCCAGCCCATTTCCATGTGTCTTCACTGAGAGCAGTTGCTCTATAGACCTCTCTGGAGGGTACGAACCATTGTTGAGTAATCTGGGGCTTTTGCATACCGAACAAAGGCAGTTTGCCCTATTCAAGTATACTGCCCCCTAGTGGATTTGGGTAAACAGATTCCAGGAGACACCATGTGTGATGCGAGTTCCATCACAGTGAACGCGGCAGTCACTTCTCCAGACAGGAGCTTCTACCGTGGCTGAAGTGTGGCTGCAGGCCGCGATCGCGGCCTCTCTGCCCCCTTCTTTCTCACGCACTGAATCAGCTGCCTCACCGTTAGCTTCCCGGTAAACACGTTCTCACCTCGCCTTAAATTTACCACTCCCTCATTTCGTAAGTCACCCTGGCTTTACCATATCCCTTCCTCCCACTCGCTCGATGTCGTCTGGCTCCACTGAGCACTTTGGGGCTAACAATGTTCTGCGGTCCTCGCTTTTGGGTTGCTTCCATTTAAACCCCATATTCTCGCCATTACATTTAAGGTCTTACTGCGGTGTGCGGTCACAAAAGTGTGATTAGAATCAACATTTTAATACCAATGCAATGATCACCAGAAGCAGCTGAGTTCCAGAAGGATCATTTCCAGAAACCTCTGCTGAATTAAAAAAAGTCAATCAAATAAATTAAAAAACCCATTCTTCAAAGGGTTGAATCTTCTTTCGCTCACCTCAGTATGCGGTTATCGCTTTTATGCACAGCAAGAGAAAACACCAAGCTTTATACTGAAAATGACAGTGCAAATGAAAATCCAATTCATTTCTGCCCCCTGAGAGAGATAGGATGATATCCCACCTAATCCTTTGTCTGGTTCTCTCTGGATTATAAACACATTACGGAAACCCAGCCTGGCCACGATAAGAGCAGAGGATTCTGGGTTGAATAGTGTGTGGTGAAAGTATAACAGCGCTAGACAAATAAATAATGGTACAGGCAGGCCAACAGCAGCCGTGACAAAACACTCTTTCGAACATGCCAAAACGTCTCCCACACCCCTCCAGTCCGACCTGGGCGTCGCTCCCACAGCGACGCAGAGAGTTGCGCCACCGCGAAAGCACAAAAGTTAATCAGTAACCGCGGCGATGGCGGAGGGAGTGCAGTAATCGGTGATTCACCCGCCATCGTGCAGGCCCCGGGGGGGATGCCATACTGCTACCACACCACCTGAGAACCCCTGCAGCAGGAGTGACATCACTGCACGCTTTTGTTTTCAATCTCAGTCAATTTATTGTTTTTTTTTTTTTTTTAATTTATTTGATGTGTAATTTTATAATGTGTCTTGGTGTCTCTATGGAGGGGGAGGGGTAATTCTCATTCTCCTTTTATGTGGTATTTGGGGGGGTTGATTATGAGAGATTGTGAGACAGTTTACAGTAATGCAGTTGTCAATCCCCCCCTGGCGCACACACACACACACACACACACACACACACACACAAACTCTGCACCTGTCCATGGAACTCATGTAGGTTTTATCAATACCGTGAATCTCTGCTTTTATTTTCTCAGTGTTGGGTATGGGGGGGCAGTTTTGGCTAATATAAATCAGGGTTGTTGTTACAGAGGTCATTGCCCCTGCCCCCACCACCCTGCTAGGTTTATACAGCCACCGAAGTTTGCATCCGCCCATATAGTGTGGTCCAGCAGTATTTGGTGAGTGACACAATTTCAATGGGCTCTAATTCCTTCACTTCGCTATGTATTACCTCAAATGAAAGTGCTGACTGTCAGCTGTAATTTCGGGTTATTTACATCCATGTCAAGTGAACCATGTAGGAATTTTTCCAGTCCAAATGATCATTGCAGTCATTGTCCAAATGATCATTGCAGTCACTGTCCAAATGGTCATTACAGTCACTGTCCAAATACTTATTACATTCACTGTCCAAATGGTCATTACAGTCACTGTCCAAATACTTAATACATTCACTGTCCAAATGATCATTACAGTCATTGTACAAATACTTATTACATTCACTGTCCAAAAAATCATTACAGTCACTGTCCAAATGATAATTTTAGTCACTGTCAAATGCTCATTAGTCACTGTCCAAATGATAATTTCAGTCACTGTTCAAATGCTCATTACAATCTCTACCCAAATACTTATTGCTGTCACTGTCAAAATACTCATTACAGACACTGTCTAAATACTATAAAGGCCTCGCAGCATCTACACACTGAATCCCAGTGTCTATTCCTGGAAGGAGCATAGGGCAGTCTCTGCGGAGAAAAAGGAAGTGGGTCCTGTGCACCTTGGCAAGGCTTTGCTCTCCACAATTTACTTGCAAATGTGAAGTGCTTTGAGCTTGTGTGGGGGAAATACAAAAACCATCTTTGTCTCATCTAAGGAAGCAAGTTCTCAAGTCGTCTAAAGAGTTTGCTCAACCTTCGGGCACATGGTATAATTTCCCCACTTCTCTCCTCCTTTTTTTATCAACCCTATTGTTGTGATTTTTTTTTTTTTGATAGACTTTGGTCCTTTCAATGGGAGTCTATGTAGGGGCTTTGGGAGGAATTTTTATAAGGGTTGCAGAAGGTCAACCTTTCACCTGAAGGTGTTTGGCTGTCAAAGTGAACCTGACGAGGGTAATGGGAGACAATGCTTGAGATTTGGGGAGGGGTTCAGACAATGAGGGGGGCATTATGTAAACAGCCTTCTCATCACAGTGTGGGGTCCTGACACTCTGCAACCTGAAGCAAAGGCTAGCTTCTGCCTGATTGATGACCTCTATTTTGAGGTGCGTCATTTAACCTCATAACCCATTAGAGGTCACCATTTTGTCTTTTTGATGTTCCTAAATGAAAAGCTTGTAACTGACAAAATGTATGGCCAAAATATATGTATGATACCTCTTTTGAAATGCAGCATGCACAAGTTTTTTGTCTGGAATGTGCTTATGTGGTATATGGTATGTGGCTAAAACTCTAGCTGCGCTACTTTGGCTCAAACATGAAGGATTTGGTGGGTTCTATCAGGTTCAAATTTTACTTGTAAAAAATGAGGGTGAGATGTTGATTTTACTGGTTGTTACATTTGGCCTCAGTGACGGGCTCTTTTTCACCTCCTTTTCCCACCTAAATTATGTCTGGATTTAGTCCAAGATCAAAGCTAGTCAGCATCTCTAAAGGCTTGTGGAGCGCTAATATGCTAATGATGCTAATGTAATACTATGTTTCCCGCATACAGAGGGTACATTTTTAATCAATAATGCATGCAGTTTAAAATGTGTGGCCTCTGGGTTAAGGACCTGAATATCCAATTGACAGCCAGCCGGTTACCCCTGCTCTCAACGAAAGGTCAAAATCTGACGGTATGTCCGGGCCTTTGTGTCGTTCCTTTGCAGTCTAAACCGGGGCCATCTCGCATTACCCCCATCACATTCAGACACTCAATCTCTGGGTAATTTGGGTTAATTAGGGTTAGGTTATAAACCCCGGGAGACCGCCGGATTGTTCATCCAATGGCCGCAAAATTATACGCTCATTTACATTTCTGAGTGAGACCTGAATGCTTGGGTCTGTCGAACGGACTCGGGAAGGGTTGGGGGGGATATTTTTGGGCAGAGATTCCATCTGCTCCGCTACAATCTGCTTAGGCCAATAGCGTTTTGTTGATTGTAAGGGCAGCACTGACCTCATTCTAAAATCTGAACTTCAGTGCGGAACTTATGGGTCTGTATGTTTATCTGATCAAAGTGTTTATTGACTGGGGTTAGGTAACACTTTGTATGTTTGTAAGGTTCCAGCACAGTGATGGGAGAAAGATGGATGGTTAAAAGGAATGCACAGATATGGTTCATGATCTATTTAGAATTTGTATGCGTGACTGTTTGCATGGGTGCATCTGTGTACGTGTGCTTGTGCATGTCTGTGAGAGTGTGTTTGTGTACTTGTATACTTGTGTTTATGTGTTTTTTGTGCATATATGTTGTATGTTTGAGTGTGTGTGTATGTGTGTGTCTATGTGTTCTTGTACGTGAGCTTGTGCATGTGTGTGAGTGTCTGTGTATGTGTCCTTGTACGCGTGTTTGTGCATGTGCAGAAGAGTGTGTTTGAGTGTTTCTGCACTTGTGTTTATGTGTTTTTTGTGCATATGTGTTTGACTATGTGCGTGTATGTGTATTTGTTCTTGTACATATGGGCTTGTGTGTATCTGTATGTGTGTGCATGAATGTGTTTGTGTGCATACTTGTGCATGTGTGTGACAGTGCACGCGTATTTGTGCTCTTGCATATGTGGGAAGAGTGTTTGCATGTGTATGAGCTCTTGTGCATGTGTGTGACAGTGTGTGTATTCTCACTTTTGCACGTGTTGGAAAGTTTATACATGTGTCTTACGAACGTGTGCACATGTGTCTGTGCACTTGTGCACATGTATAAGAGTCTGTGCATGAGTAAGTGTCATTTTGCATGGGTATGAGAGTGTGTGCATGTGTGTGTGCGCTTGTGAATGCATGTGTGTATGTGTGTTTTATGAGTGAGTTTCCTGGAACGGCACTATCTATTTCATGAGCTTGTGCTGTTTGATTTGACTCAAGCATACGGTTTCAACCATTTTGTTGATAACAGATCAGCACAATTACCCGGCTGTTTATTTACTGATATAATTTCGATGCAATAGGTTATATTTACCTTGAGAAAGGACTGTTCCGATGCCAGGGAATCAGTATCAGGTGAGCCATGTTGAGGCTTGTAACCTAACTGCAGAGGAAACAGTGGGAACCGCTTATCACGGTATTTTTTTTTTTTTTTTACTGTGCCGTGTTGACATGAAGGAGAGGCTTTAGCCATCCCAGCCGAGAGTGGGAGTTGGGTTAAATACCTTTGCTATTGAGGTGAGAAGAAGAAATGTGATTACAGCAGTGGGATTGATAGGCCTGATTAAATATGTACACCGGTAAAGTATGTAAATAATTTAGGTGCAAGTTTCTCCCTGCACTGTTGATTTGCACTGTGTTATCTATTGCTTGCGCAAAGGACAGTTCAGAGAAGACTAGGTGTCAGTCAAATAACCATGTTACTGGACATCTACCATCCTGAAGGTTTTCATTCCAATGTTAGAATGGTCTCCTCATTCAACAACAAGAGCACGGCTGCCCATCCCTGTCCCTGGAGATCGACTGTTCTGTTGGTTCTCACGCCAACCAAAACAAAGCACATCTCATTCAACAGTTAGTGATCTTATTGAAGAGCTAATTAGTGGGATCAAGTGCAGAAAATTAGGGTTGAAATGAAGACTTAAAGGATGGAATGTAGCTCTAAAGGAGCAGAGTTAGGTAGCCAGTAAAACTCATGTCAGCCTTTTGATACTTTCCCAACATCGAGCTGCATTTTGAAAAAAATGGGACATTCAAGAATATGACAACCTATGGTAAACTTAACTTGTCAGATAAAGTACATAATGTCTGCTGTCCAAAATGATAAGCAATTATTTTCAAAAAATTTTTTTACACCGTGTTATCCACGTTAAAACATCGCATAATCCTAGGAACTTCAGAATCTGCTAACGCCGCCATGGAATATAATTGACCGATCAAACAAAAGAATATATTCTGTCCAGACTGGTGCGTGACGTCATGAGGGCTGGACATGTCTTTTGAGTGGATGGGGTCACAGTATACGGATTGAAAGTTGCATTGATGATTAAGAGCGTTTTGAGAGATACCAGTTGTTTGAATTACGACTGATAGTTTGCTGGAAGTCTATATTTAACACTTGACAATGCCGCAATGCGCGGCTTTTGGGTGTTGCAACAAAACGGGCCATCCGAACCTGACTGATGTGACGTTTCACCAGTTTACCTTTAATACAATAGGGCAACCAGCTTGGGTGAGAAAGGCATCTTCTTCCAGTTGAACCAACATGGCGACTTTCTCATGCAGTCTCACATACATGTACATGCAGCTTGCACTATGCGCAAAAAAAAAAAAAAAGAAAGAAAATAATTGCTAATTGTTTTGTGTTGCAGAGATTATGTACTTTATTGGCAATGTAACCTTACTATAGTTTTCCTGGTCCTTTAAATATGGTTTTACACCCAGGAAGTCAACAATTTGTGCCTTTGCTTAAAAAATATTCAATACAGTCCAAATTATTGATATTTGTGCCTCCGTTCAAGACAGTCTGTGAGTATTTAGAAGATTTTTGTCGTTTTGTTTCTCTACTTACAGACTGGACATGGGTTGAAATGAAAGAATGCATGCGTGGGTTATTACAGTCTGTTCCTTTTAATTTGTGGGATTTAAAACATATTTGTAGAAGAATTTCGAAAATGTGGCCAATTTTAAACACCAACCCACCCTTCATTAAAGAGTCAAAAGTCTTGTCTGAACTCTAGAATACTGATATCGAGTCCCCCCCCTCGCTCTCTCTCTCCCATACATGAGTTTTTATGGCAAATTAAGCACATTGTAGACATGAAATTTATGAGTACATAGTATTAGGATAATAATTCAATAATTGATGAATTGCACAGAGAATTTATTTCTCAGCTTAGTGAGTGCGGAAAAAAAAATGTGTACAGGTGTTTGCCTCCAGGGCTCAGACTGAGATACAAGGCAAGGTATTCATATTTTTTTTTTTTTTCAGATTATTTTTATGATCTGCAAATGATCTTTATCTCTGTAAATTTACCATGTGAATCCAAAACGAAGAAACTAATATTGGCATTACACTACATGATTTTAGACAGTAAGTTCTTTGTCTTTCTTTTAAAAGATAAATTATCCTTACGTCACTAGAACAAGGCAAGTCTGGACACTCCTGTGTTTGAGCTCAGCCTCTGAGCCCTCGCTCTGACTTAATGGCTCAATCATCATCATCATCATCATCATCATCATCATCATCATCACTGTCTTCATTATCCTCATCATCATTACCATTGTCATCATCACTGGCATCAACATTATCATTATTGTCATCTTCATTATCATCATCATCATAACCATTGTCATTGTCATCTTTATCAATTCCGAGGAGGAGAAGGAGGAGGAGAAGGAGAAGAAGAAAAGTAGTAGTAGTAGTAGTAGTAGTAGTAGTAGTAGTAGTAAACATAGTAGTGGTGCCAAGGAAGTTGAAGGACCCGGAGATATTCTCAGATCGCCTGCCATGTCTTCTCCATGGTTGTATCTTCCATCAAGACAATAATACAAAAACATGAAAAGCATTGAAATCACAAAAATGGTTCATCTGCCACAGAATCGAAAACCTGTACGGTGGGACGGCCTGAAGAAGAGAGCGCATAAACCTGGACCTGAGAATTGGAAGGACCTGGAAAAAATATGCATACCACGCCATCAACATTGCCTGCATGGATAGCACTCCCAACAGCTGGCCAATGGACTCAGACAATCATTCAACACAGAGCAATGAGGAACCGCAGTAGCATGGTCTCCGCCTGGCAGCCGCAAAGCATGTCATACTTCCTGAATAATTCCAATTCGCTGAAATGACTGATTGTCATATGCTGGTGTGGGCCGAAGCCCCTTGTCATATCTCCTTCAATCTCCTTATTCTCGATAGGAGCTGGGCTTTTTCCCAGACAAATGGAGGCTTTCAAAGTAATAAATAAATGAGATGCAATAATTGTTGCCCACATGTTTTTAAAAAGATATTTCTTTCATGATAGTAGTAATTTCTCTCTTGTAATCACAGTATTTCAATTTTTTTTTTGAATAAAAAAAAAAATTAAGGTGACATTCTTATCAATATTTTGAATTTAAAATCAAGAGGGACTAATCAAGGGATTAATTCATGACCAAATTTTTTCTCACTCTCCAAGATATTATACAGTATTGAGCATACTATAATCCATTTTGTTTCATCTATTCAGCTTAAATTTCAAAGTTATTGTAAATAATTATACTTGTCTGATCTCCTGGGAAGGGCTTACTTCTGACATTTAATCCTCAGAAACTGAAAATGTCTGTTCAAACATTGCTCCAAGGACTGAGTGACTTTTTAGCAGAGGTTTCTAACAGTATTGTCTGTCTTCGAATAGGTGGAGGGATGACCAGATATCAGCGACGGCAGAGACTGGATATCTCATGATTCATGTCTTTGCTCCTGCTTGGGGTCATGTTCGCTTTTGCGGACTATGAGATAAGATGATTTGGACGTTCCCCATAAATTATTGCTCAGTACCCGAGCTTGTTGGCTCACTGCGGCTAGCTGTTCATCAGATGTTCTGCCTGTACTGATATCCTCCACGGCCTGGTCTGCTAAACACATGCGTCCCCACGCAAGAACATCTGCAATCAATCATTCCTCCACTGCTCACGGCCATTCGGCGGTTCATTAAAGCTAACTTGCAGAACGAAAGTGTTCCCTCCTAGCCGATGGCATTTGGTAGTGGGTATGCACGTATTGCGTGAGCTCGCGTCGGACGAGTCAGTCGTATGAGAAATGCTCTCCTGATGCTTACGTGAAGTGGCAAATCTCTGCATTAGTCAAGATAAAGATTACGGCAGTAAATGGTAGCTCTTTGACAACTCTGCTAAAAAACCTCCCTGCACAATTCTTGTAAATATTTGGAGAAGTGGGACCTCAAAGTCAGAAACACAGATTATTGAATATAATATTGTTACATGTACTTTATTTATCATTTATGCACTAATCATATTCATATATCCATCGTCTAACCTGCTTATTTCTGGTCAGGGTTGTGGGAGGAGCCAATCCCAGCACGCAATAGGAAAGAGAAAGCAATAGACATTAGGTAGTTACTATTTACCAGTCATTTGGCAAATTATCTATGGTGTAATGTATAATATGTAATATACATGTTATGTACATTTTATAACACTATCTATAGTATGTGCTTTATATGTGCAGTGTGTTATGTGTGTTTTCAATGAGACTGGTTCGCTGTGCTGCTTGTGACAGTACAAAAGGAAATTCCATTCAAGGCAATAAAGCATCTGATTCTGAGGCACAGAAATCGTTTCCAAAATAAATTGGACAGGATGCAACAAACCCCATGTAAAAGGGAGAGGATGCACTAAAAGGTTTTTTTTTTTTAAGGGTTAGGCATAGTTTTGGGGATAAAGAGTTGGAAGGCAGCCTTAATTTCAGTTTCCAACAGCAAATTCCTCTTTTAAGGACCTGATTTGCTTTTTCATAGTTTACTGTCCAGCGAAAACAAACTCGATTTGCTCGTGATTCGTGTTTTTGCAAGTGTGAGAGTGGGTGTATGTTTGTGTGAGAGTTATGGAGTGTGTTCGCATGTGTGCACGTGTATTTTACCACACTATAGGGCTAATGCATTACAACTACACAGAACCACAAACCGGACGTAAATCTCCTTAAAACGTTATTTTTTCCTACCTTATCTTTCTTACATGATGAATAATGGCCATTCCGAAACACTCTGCTTTACAGTGTTAATGGTCAACCTTAAGCTGACCTGCTGGAGCATTTGAAGTGATTCGCTGTTTTGCAGATTTACAACCTCTTCCGTAAGCCCTCATTTTCCACATCTTTTATGAGCAAAGAAACATCCTTTGGCCACAGCACTCAGTCGATGAGCCTTCAAGGATCGGGTGCAGGAGATAGAGCAACATTGGAATCTGAGGAAGTAGGCGATGATATTCCTTACATTTTGAGATTTCTAACAGAAAATTCTGTCTCGCACCAGAGCACTGAGAGAGTTCTGCTGCAATACAGGACTGTAGGAGTTCAGGAGAGTGTTTTTGTTTTCAGCTGTCGGAAGAACTCTGAGATTTGGAAAGTTGTTTAGCGTGTGCTGTGCATGTGCGTGCATGTAAATGTGTTTATGGATATCTGCATGTGTCTGAGTGTATGTCTGTATGTGCTGTGAGTGAGTGTGTGTGTGTGCATGTGAGTGTGTGAGCGCATATCTGTGTGTGTGTGTGTGTGTGTGTGCATGTGTTTGTGTGAGTGTGTGAGCGTATGTCTGTATGTATGAGTCTGTGCGTGTGTTTGTGTGTGCGCGCGTGCGTGAATGTGTGAGCGTATATCTGTAAGTGTATAAATATGAGTGAGTGAGTGTGTGTGTGTGTGTGTGTGTTTGTGTGAGTGTGTGAGCATATGTGTGAATGTGTCTGTGTGTAGGTCTCTGCGCGTGCGTGTGCAGGTGTGCGTGCATGTGTATGTTTGTGTGAGTGCGCGAGTGTGCGTGTATGCATGTCTGCGCGTGTGTGAGCGTATATCTGTAAGTGTATGGATATGCGTGAGCGTGTGTGTGTGTGTGTGTATGTGTGCGGCTGAGTTTTTGTGAGTGTGTGAGCGTATGTGTGTATGCGTGTGTGTGGGGTTCATGCTCAGCCACGGCGGGTTGGGAGGGTGCGGGGTAGTAATGCGATTATGGTAATGATCAACAAGTCACGGGGAGGAGGCCTTTGTCTGGTGTAATTAACTTGTGTGAATGAATGTCTCCCTCTTTCCCTCCAAATATATTCACTGCTTTCAGTCCTGCAACACAAAATACTGTCATGCAGTATGCAATCTCTCTCTCTCTCTCTCCCCTCTCTCTCCCCCCCGCTCACTCTCTCTCTCACACTCAGTCAGTCTGTCTGTCTCTCTCTCGCTCTGTTTCTCCCACTTTCTCTCCCCTCCTCCCTCTTGGACTAGGTAGAGGAAATTTGCAAGCTGAGGAAAGATCTGTCTCTTTGCTGCATCTGAAATTCGACGCCAGACCTGACTTTGATTTTGCTGTTTTTGTCGCTCTCTCCACAGAATCTGCGACTGAGTCCCAGAAGCACCTGATCAGTCACTAATCACAACATATGGCGACACAATGCAAGAGCTCCTAATGATCCATTACATTGCCTTAGATCAGCAAAAACCAACCCAAAACCCAAAAATCTACTGTCCTGCAGGCTTTTACTCAATCCCCAGCAAAACAAAACTGTCTCAACAGACTGAGATTTTGTTTAACTGCTAATCATTCCAGTCCAGTGTGTCAAATCAGAGTTGAAACAAAAACCTTTAGGATGGTTGGTCTCCAGGGCTTGGTTACCTCTGCCTTAGATTATGGTCTTAAATGGAACTAATCGTACCCATGTTATAACCTGGTCTGACGACAATGGGAAATACAGGAACCATCCTCATCTTGGGGGTTTACAGTGGTGTAGTACCTACAACAGTTGTCCCACAGCAAGAAGTTTCCAGTCTGTACCCTTCCTGTGACGAGTTTGTGTGTTCTACCTTAAGTTTACCTGGGTTTCCCCTGAGTACCCCGATTTCCAAAGGCATATCCAAGGATGTGTGCCAGTCAGGTCAACTGTAGACTCCAAATTGCCCATGGGTGATAGTGTGAGAGTGAATAGTGATAGTATAGTTCCTGCAGTGGATTGGAGAAAGGTCCAGGCCATGTTCCTTCCTCTTAGCTTCACCCCTTGACCTTATCAGAAGTGAGCTAGAATGGATGATTGGGTCTTTTTTGATTAATACTTTTTTTTTTTTAATAAGAAAAAATATTGCCACTGAGGTGAGACAACCTAATTAATTTTAGTTTATTTTCTAGTTGAGAGAAAAATTTGACTCTTTGATAGACTAGAACTCATTACGGCAGAATATGTTTGTAGAATATGAATATGACCGAATATGACCGTTATGTTTGTAGTTTGTCTTTAATGTGCTCTTAGGGTCCTGTCGCAGTCACAGGTGATCTTTTCCTACCCCCCCCATAACATGGTCCAGCTGTGGGAAGTCAACAGTGTGTGAGATTGGTTTCCTGTCACCGGATTGGCTGTTGCATATTTTAGTTGCAGCTATGGCTATTTTATGGGTCAGTGGTTGAGATGAATGGATTTGCCATCTCCTATTGCCACTATGACCCCGCCCACTCACACAAGACCATGCTTAGTCAGACAGTGTTACTAAACATTGGTTCACTGGCACAACCCATCTGTAGAGGCTGGGTGACCAGATTATGAGCCCCTGTATGGAAGTAGCTGGACAGTGATGGCAATTAAACCAGCTCATTGTAGCCATTTACATGTGAATTTCCAATAAATATTCAAAGAACATGCTGAGAAACATGCTGTTGCTCCTCTTTAATAGAGGGTTGAAAAGGGTGAAGTATTTGCTGCTATTTGGGGAAAGACTGATTCCTTTAAGACAGGAGCTTTTGTTCTTATCTAGAGAGGGTCGATGTGGGAGCAGAATTTCGTTCCAGCCAGGCTCTTGCACATGGCTTGATTAAAGGAATCAGGTGTGTAACTGCATGACTATAATGAAAGCCTGAACCCACACTGGATGTTACTGGGTAAGGGTGAGACCGTCAGCTCTAAAACGTGGGCCATTCTGCCCCAAGGACTTACACAAGCAAAAACAAATTACTGTCAGCAAAACACACAATGAGCTCATGTTTAATGTCCAGCAGCCACTAATGTGAATGGTTACAGTGAGAAAAAACTAAGTCATTACAGGAATTAAAACCATATTGTTTACATGATTAATTAGTGTTATTTATACAATTATGAGAGACCTTGTCCACGCTGACATAAGGCAGCTTTTACTTTTCTTCGGCGTAGTCAGTAGTAATTATGAAGGCTGTTTACGGGAGTTTGAGTACATGTGAAAATCTGATCGGCTGTGCAAGTTTTCTGTCTATCCTGGCGTCGACGTTAGCATAGCTGGCCGTCTGTGCAGATAAATACAGGCGAATAGGGGTTGGCGCATCTCTGACCTCAAAAACAGTGCCATCTGGACCGAAAGAAATGGGGTTTCGGGGGACATGTTGGCAGGTGAACATGAAGGAGAAATCTAATTAAATAGGAGGGGAGTGGACTTAGTGTTGTAATCAGATTTGTCCCCTTTTTCAACTAAATTTAAACGTTTCGGAAACTGACCGGCCTTAATGCGGCTACAATAAAATGACTATTGTCGTCTATTTAATACTCCGCCAAAGTTTGGAAACTACAGGACCGGCGTCTGACTCGCCTGTCATTGTCCCCTTTTTGAGCTTCCTTCACTGTTAGACTCATTTCACTTACCCAATTTAAAAGTTCGTCAGAAACTACTTGCACTCAAAATTTTTAATTTATTGCATTGGCTTACACACAAAATTTTAGTTTTATACAGTGACTTATACACAAATAGAGGCTTGCACACAAAATTTTTGCGTAGTATAGTGGCTTGCACACAAAATTTTAGTTTAGTGCAGTGGCTTTTACTCAAATTTTTTGTTTAGTGCAGTGGCTTGTACACAAAATTTTAGTTTATGCAGTGGCTCGTACAAAGTGGCTTGGACACAAAAGTTTAATTTTGTACACTGTCTTGCGCACAAAATTTTTGTTTAGTACAGTGGCTGGCACACAAAATTTTATTTTGGTAAAGTGGCTTGCACGCAAACATTTCGGTTTAGCACAGCTCCGTAACATAAAAGTTGTGCCTGGCGTGCTCATCGCTGTTCAGTTCTGCAAAGTAAAGTTTTCTGAACAAGCCATTACCAATAAACTTTTAAGCTCAGTGGGGGAATTGGGATTCACAGTGTTACACCCCATTTGAATTGGGACAGTAAAGGAGCTTTGGGGCTCATTCCTCTGGACAGGAGTAAAAGAAACAGGGGTGGTTGGAGAGAGAGAGGGTGCAAGAATGACCTCACGGGCATCTCAGAAATCCTGTTTCCCAGGTCATACTATTGATGATGCTGCCCAGATGACCGACTGTGAACCACATGGCGAAATGACAATTTTATATGATCTTATTCTTTATTTTTTGGTGGGAGAGGGGGTCATGTGCAGACACTGAGGGAAGATTGTCTTCAGCTGTTCCGGATTTTTCCGTTTGTCCAAGAATCTGGTCTTCATTTATGAGAGAGGCTTTTACTGAACATGTTTCAGAGCGCAGAAGAACACCTTCAGCTTCAACCAAGGCCAGGAAACAATACAAATGGCAGCGAAGGTTTCTGCACAGGACAGTACAAGGGAAATCTTCTGGACACTAAGGACAGTTAGATTTTTTTCAATGGCATGAGACTAACCGACTGGTCTTGACAGAGACATTCTTACTGCTCCGTATATTTCATCTAAGTAATATCTGGTTTCTGTAGGGGAATTAGGGGAATTAATTTATGGTGAGCTCCATCATTTTTGGGACAGCTTTTGCCTTTTCAGCACCCTGGATATCAACACAACATACCTGAGGTGAAAACGGTGAATATCAACAGTAAGTTTCGAGGTTAGTCCACATCGTGTAAACCATAGAGGAATTGCAGCATTTTTTGTACTGTGTTGCTGTACAAATACTAATGCACCCCACAGTAAAAGATGAGTCAGATTCATGATTTTCTCCTGCTCCTCCATGAAACAGAGAGGCCCAGAGTAACATCAGGGGGAAACCTGGCCTTCGCAGCCCCGGGGCTGGACTGGACTCTGTCGGGCAGCAGGGAGACATTTTTTATGGCTGCTCTAATTATTTTCTTTACAAATTCACAGCTGTAAAAGAAGCCTGCTTTTCTGGGCAGAAATAACATTCTCAAACGCTGTGAAAGGCAGTGACGGTTCTCCGGTTGACAGATCAAACATCGCAGAGAAGAGCTGGTAACTCGCCGTCTCAGACAACGCGATAAATGAACGCCAGAGGAAGGAAAAAAAACGCACTCTTTCGACTGCCAATTTCCCCCTGGCACTGATCCGCAGGCGTGGGGAGTGGGGATGAGTTGTTTGTGTTAATCTTAAAGCGTGGCAAGTGTAGCACTGCAGGTCATGCTGTTTAACACGTCAAGAAAAGAGAAGCACGAACGGAACCCAACGGCACAAAATAGACCCCAGCAGATCAAACAAAACCCAACAGCCCAAATGGAACCCCAGAGCACAACCAGAACCAAACGTCTCAAGCACAACCCAACAGCACAAACGAAAGCCAACAGCCCAAATGGAACCCAGCAACACAAATCAGCTCGAACAAAGTCTAACAGCACAAACAGATCCCAATTGCTCTAACAGGTCCCAACAGATTAATCAGGAGTGAAAGAGCTTTTGGCCCCAAAAGATACCAACCATTTAATACTTTAAGTAGTTAATTATCTGGTGCTTTTATCCAATGCCTCTGATAATTGATTATACTAAGTGCCCATCAGTCCCCTCCAGAGTTTAAGGGTCTTGCTCAGGGACCTAGCAGCTGCACTGACCTTGTTGTGGCTCCACTGGGACTTGAACTAACAACCCTGTAGGCCACATTCGAGCATCTTAGCCAGTGATGCAGCGACCCCACCCCAAGTAAGGAGAAGAGACAAACCCAACCTGGATGCTAGGCTATCATCTCTTGTAGAGTGTGAGTGTTTACAAGGCCTGTCTGGGGTACCCTCAACCCTCTCTGGGGCACAGGAGAGACCAACCCCCCCACCCAACCCATGCTGGTTCAAAGTTGCCCCCTCCCCCCTTCCCCCCGGGTAAACTGCAGGAAGGTCAGCAGATAATGTTATTTAAATGGTCTCAAATTTAAGCCAAATTTCCGGCCATTTCCACCTCGTTAGCATGGATGGCTAGACTTGCCTTGCCTCAGGCTGAGGTAGATCAAAATGGCCTGGAACTGCAATATAATGAGATTATAACAGGAGCACATATCCCTAATTTCACCCACCGCCACCTTTGCATGGGTTTAGCTTTGAAAACCCTCATATTGCTATTTCAAGATTATTCAAATTAAAATCGTGATATAAATCAAATGCGTGATTATCATAATTTTACTGCTTTGCATATTATAGTAACATTATTACTGTAGCCATTTTTTTTTTACATGTATCATTTATCTTGAGAGCTTACGAAGTATGTTGTGTAATATGAGTAAATAATATTTGTAAATAAAATAAGATACAAATAAATAATAATGGTTCTAATATACAGAATATTTTACCTGGGAAAGAAGTTAATGCTTAGGCTATTTGAGTGATCACTGCTTCATGTAAAAATCAGTGGTGTTTTGTGTGTGTGTGTGTGAGCGCACACGCATGGTCCTTGTTTACCTACCCTCATGGGGACAAAATGTCCCCATAAGACATGGAATACCAGATTTCTTCATCCTTATGGGGACTTTTTCACACATGAATACTTGCCTGAATCCCTTGCATCATTATCCAGTGTGATGCCTATCATCACACCTCTGGCTTGACACAGAAACGAGGCTCACGGGTTCAGCAGTAACTCTATGATAGACATAGTAACATGTATTGTTGCCTGATCATTTCTTGATGATGCTGCTCAGGTAGGATGGGTTTTTAGCTCGCCGGGACAAACGTCCTCAGAGAGCTATGCTATACCCTCTGCGTCGGCGTCGGCATCCGTGGACAGCAAGGTTAAAGTTTTCCGGCGAGCTGTGTTGTCTTCTGACAACTCTTGTTTCTGCATTTAGATAATACTGAAAATTGAGTCCATCATTTGACTGAAACACTTACTGTGAGCGGAGATTCATAAAATTATGAAAGGAATGAGGAAACCAGCTTCACTGTGAGCCCTTGAAACATCCCTTGTTAACCATGCTGAAGTTATTCAGAGGTTTGCAACTCCAACGTCTTAATTTTTACTGTATTTTATTGTACTTTAAGTTGCATTCAGAATTTGTTGTATTCTGCTTTTGACACTAATGACAGTGATTTATTGACTTTCTGAATGGCTTTCACACTGAGATGATCTTACCAATGATAGAGCCCAGTCTCATCCCGACTCTTAATACAGTGACACTACCTGACCAAGCATCGATATATGACGTGAAAGGAGGCTTTAGAGTCCTAATTCGATGGCGGTCTAAAAGGAAACCTACCCCCAACCAGTAACCTTTGACCCGAAACCTAACCCTAAACATCAAATAAGAACGCCAAAAGCCTCCTTTTTTTGTCGTATATCGACATTTGCTCAGATAGTGTCACTATATGATGAGTTGGGATAAGAATATGTTGCAAGGGTGGCCGAAATGTAGGTTGCTGGAGTGACAACCAACGAATTGCTGGTTCAAGCCCTGGGTAGAGCTTGGGATTCTGACACGCCTCTGGGGAGATGAAGAAGGGAAGAATTCTGCCTTGAGGTCCTCGAGCAAGACCCTTAACCCCAAAACTGCTCCAGGGGCTATACCCCTGTTTCTTTCTATCACTTCTCATTTGCTGTCTGGCATGTCTCCCAGGGCAATCTTGAAAAAGAGAAACATGTTTTTAATGGAACTTCTCTTGTTAAATAAAGGCTAAACAAAAGATCTGAGATAGTCACAGCGTGTCCTGAGACTGTCAGCATGTGAGTGTTCTACAGAATCAGGGTTTGTATCATGCAGTGAGATCAGTGCATTAGCTGGAAAAACTATCCAGTGACACCTGGAACCCTCTCAGATCGAGAACTCAGTGGTAAAAAATCCAAGTTTGGGTAATGAAAGTCCTCCCCAGAGTTCTAATCACATTTTTATGGTGATTAACACAGTTCCTCAGAAAGAAGAACTGTTGGAAAAAGTTGTTGCCGGATTTACACAGTGGCTATGGTTATCTGACTAACTCAGTAATCCTGCTTTGTGAAACTCGCTCCAGGCCTCAGGTTTTAGGCCCACTAGGCCCGCCTCCATCTTGCATTCACCCGCGTCCCCAGTGTCTCATTTTCGCCTCCCCCTTGCAGCCATGTCCCCAAATTCCTCCTTGGTTAGTCACCGTATAAAAACTCGTCACCGCACGGCACTAAAGAAATGTTAACTCAATAAAAAAAAAAAAAAAAAATCCAAAGGGCTCTCTGTTTTCCCAGGGATGAGCGTCCGAGCCGTTGAATACACTCACTTTATCAAGACAGAGTGGCCTCTCAGCTTGCAAGAGCCAACCGTGAAAAATTATATTAATAACGCGTGTGGGAAAAGCGAGGCTTCCCATACCAGCTGGGTTAGCTGGCGGGGGACGAAACTCTTAATATGGAAATTTTCGGGACGCGCTCCGGGAGGAGAAAGAGCAGAATTATGGAAGGCATTCTTTGAATTTTGAAGTGCTTGCGCGGCGAGGTCACCGGGTTGGGTTCGATCGAGCGATGGCAAGAATTAGGCCTTTGGGACCCACGCCAGGCTTGATCGTAAGGTTGTGTACAGCCACTGACCAGAGTGTGCGCCTATCTTTGCAGTTGTGGAGTGTTAGCCAATTCAGACTTAGTTTAGCATGCTGAGCTAATGGCTCCATGCTATGCGCAATTTGCCCGCTGATAAACCCTGTCCGCTTTTCAAACCCGACCAACTGCTTTCTTAGCAAATACTTTAATCCAGTCACAGTCAATACTTTTCCTGGTGACATTCCTCCCAGTCAGGTTTCACTGAAACCCTCACAAAGAAAACCTAATTCAATAGCAATAGTATTCATCGCTAATTAGGCGCTAATCAGTATAATCTGTCTTGCAATGCTAAGCTCAAAAAGGAAACCACAGAGATCTTCAGGAACAGAGCCGATTACCCCCGCTTTGATCCTTCACACACTACACACCTATAGTAAGTAATCACAACATAGTGCGATTAAACCGTGGCGTGACATCTGCGCTAGATACCTATTGGTCTTTTGATACTAGATTAGCCCAAATAGGTTGACTCCCCTGTTCTACACATTATGTGTTCTAATGTTCTCATCTTCTAGGAGAGGAGAATGGCCAACGCTCCTCATTATGTTTTCTAATATTCTCCAGTCCTGGCTGGGCTGATTTAGTCTGTTCTCTTTCTCATGTCTGATGTCCTCACATCCTTGATCCATGGTCTCTAATCCTATTCCAGAAGAGCTAAAATCCTGTAGGTTTTTGCTTCAACCTAATTCAGCACATCAAATTTGGCTTTTAAGCTGGTCGTCAAGATCTTTAAAGGAAAATGAGGGGTTCTTTGCTTTTTTTCGGAGTTAAAACTTTCAGCATGGTAGCTTTCCAGGTACAGGGTTTGAGACCATTGTCCTACCTGGACCAAAAGGGCTGTTCTCATTCTTATTACCAGCTGAGATAGTCAGCAGCCACGATCATGAAGCTAGTATTGATTTCAGTTGATCTGTGTGTCATCAGGTCAAACCACAGCAAAATCACCCTGAAACTAGAATAAAACTACCAGGAGAGCTGTTTTCAGCATTTTTGTTTGTGTTTATATTTCTGTCTGTTTGTCTGTGTTTTTGTGGACATTTATTGTGAACGTGTTTTCACTGAAACCATTTAAGATGCAGCCTTCAAACTTCACCGGTAAATAGATGTGATAAAAAGGAAGGCTGAGTTTGAAGATGGGCGTGTTCTGAGCTATACTGCAAGCAATGGCTGCTTCGCTATCACGGCTGATGCAATGCCAGGTGGTCTGTAGTATGTTCTTGTGTCATAGATGACCTGAATGGCCTGTTCTCATAATATTCTTAGGCATTCTCCAACCACTTGATTTCCATGCCTCACAGAACTGTAAGTCAGCCTGTTTTGGAGGGCAGTTGAATTCATATTGCCTCCACTAGCCTTTGTTCTACTTTGGGATTTCAGAATACTTTGGTGTCATTATGAACTGAAGGCTAAAGTTTTGGTGGATATTACATTCTCTTAGTGCGGCTCACCCTGTCAGACCGTATAATCCCTCGATTAAGACCCCGAAGCCCCAGTTCTAGGCCAGACTCTGGGGGATCTGAGCTCCAGAGGAGGCCGACAGCTCTTCCCTGAGCCGCTAGCTGCTGCCACTGTTTGCTCAGCAAACGAGTGGAGACCGCACACTAATGACGCGTCAACAGAGTGCAAATTGAGGATAATTCAGCAGGGGAAAGGGCACGTGGGCCGCATACTGGGAGAAGATGAAGTATTTACCTTTCTGAGGGGGATTGTCAGTCATTAAAAGTTTGGCATGTTTGTGTTCAGGGGCGGACTAGACAGAGATGGAATGCTCTGTACCTCTCTCTGGTTCCTTCTTAGCACACACACACACACACACACACACACGCAGACATAGACATTGTGCACACACACATTCAAACACACGCACACACACACAGACACATGCACGCATGCACATGCATACACACAAGCGCACATGTACATACATTGATGAGAACACACGGCCATACACACACACGAGCACACGTGCGGTACACTTGCACAAGCGCACACCCAACCTCTAACACACAAGTCCACTCATGCACCCACACACAAACACACGCGCGCGCAGACACTCTAGGCTCTCCTCTGTCAGTCTTCTCTGACACACACAGCTGGGGAGAGTGTACATGCGTGTATATGGTGGCGGGGGTGGGGGGGTTATATTAGAGACCAGCAGGGAAATGTCAAACAACCGCCTCCCCTCCCCCCCACTCAGCTTCAACAATCCCAGATCTAAAATTATCCCTCCTGTTACAAAGGCCCCACATTTGTTCGGTTTTTGATGCAGAGCATTGCTCAGCAGACACACTGTTCTGGAAACAGTCAGGCCCGCGCGCGAGACTCCAGCCTATCTGCAGGCCATTTTCCAGTCCGATACAGCACACTTACCGCTGACGACGAACATGGCTCGACCTTCTGTATAACACGCAGACACCCCAGGAGCTGTTTTCTTCAGAATTAGACCAGATGCACATTTATCAGGGACTTTCCCATTACACCTCAGTCATGCCAGTAATACTATCCTGTGCTTTCAGTTCCATCGTATTCTTCATTCACAGGAACTGAGACTGATGTGGTAACTATTTGGTAACTGTTCAGATCGCTTTTTTAACACCATTTCATTGCAGATACATGAAACTTCAGTCTTGTTGGGGAATTCCTGTCATAATGAGTTTGAAAGAAATCCATCCATTTATCCATCCATGCCTCCCTCCCACCATCCATCATCCATCCACCCCTCCCTCTCTCCATCCATTCATCCATCCATCCATACCCCATCTATCCCTCCATCCCTCCTTCCCTACCTCATCCATCCATCTGTCAATCCATCCATCCCCCATCTATTCCTCCATCCATCCATCCCTCTCTCCCTCCCTCCATTCATCCATCCATCCACTATCTGACCAGCTCAGTAAGATATTTTAATTTCATGTGATGACCAAACCCATATAACACTCATGACTCCACAAAAACTCCTTGGCCATCATTAGCCCATCGCATGAATCACACACACAATTCACTCCTGTGAGAAATGTAGCATCTTTAATTAGCCAGACAAGCAGATCTTTGGACTGAGGGAGGAAACAAACTGGTCTGAACAGATTTACATACAATCAGGGAGTGACCTAATACACATAATGAACACACTGAATAACGAGTCAAGTCAAACACAGAAAAAAATTGATGCATTTAAGCACATATATCCAAACTGATATGCATGTAAATAATCAGTATTAATTATTTTCTATTGTACGAGTATGAGATATAATCCAGGTACAGTGCCCTGACACGATTTGGATAGCAAAATTACTGGAGCTAAATGAACTCCTGCAGTGTAAAATTGATTCTTGCAGACTAAACGTGACACCACGAGTGTTAAAAAGTTCTCAATTGGGGTGCTGAATATTATTGCCACACAATTTACTGGTACATGCTGAAAGCTTGTTCTCATAGGCTTCTCAAGGCTTTAAATGAAGTTTTCACTGTTACCTGCTTCCAGCCGAACCGCTATTTCATTATGACAGGTGGGTTATTGGGGGTTTCACTGTGTCAGGACATGCACAAATGCATCAGGCTTCTAATACACTCATCAGCAGACAAATACCTCTCGCCAATTTGAACAAATTTAATTACCGCGAGTTGAAAAACTCTTACAGCAAACTAGGAGGCCAATAATCCAGGATTTCCCTGAGAACTTGCAGAAGAGTATAATTATGGGAACCTTTATGATGTAATGGTGGCTTTTGGGAGTGACACGGCTAGTTCTCCCCATGTTCGACTGGGTTTCCTGCAGGTTTCCGGTTTTGTCCCATCCCGAAAGACAAGCAGCTCAGCAGGGTTCTCACGGGTACTCGAAATCCTCGAAAATGCTTGAATTTTAATGTAGCGTTTTCAAGGTTTGGAAAGTGCTTGGGCTATAAATAAAGTGATTAAAACTGCTTGAAATAGTAACGCATAATGCCTACTGAATTACTTTCATGATAAATCGCCATCTGAAGTGTAAAAAGTGTAAGAACACTGTATAGGAATGCTCCTACTGGTGCCCCTGACCAAGGCTCTGGCTTTAGAACTGCAGTTGGTCCCTATGTGCTGCACTGTGGCTGCCCACTGCTCCTAAGTAACTAGGAGGGATTAATTACAGAAGATTGATTACTCCAAGGAGTTCAATATAGTATAATGATGCTCATCTTACCTTAAGACACAGTCAAATCCTCCTTACGCCTAAAAACAATGGCTCCACAGCTTCATCATCAGTTATCTGAACTGTATTATCATTGCGTCTTGTTGCTGTAGCTACTGAAGAACTATGCGGGGAGCAGGAAGTCAGAACTCACAGCTTAAATCCGAAGCACTGATTCATTACCAAACGGGGAAACAACAACAAAACATTGAAATCAATCTGGTTCCATTCCTGGGCTATGAAAGAGAGGCTTTCCCCACTATTTTCCCCTGCCTGTAACACCAACATTATTCCCGTAGCTTCAACTGTCCTGCAACATTGAAAAAGTCCATTATAAAATGTACAACTATTTACAATTCATCCGCTTCTAACTTTAAGGTCCCAGCTCGTCTTGCCCCCCCCGCCCACTGCCACGCCACACCACAGTATTTATAAGTTCGCAAGAGTCTTTGTCATAAAATTGAGACAATACATATGAATAAACAGCTTGTATCATTTTAATTCATGGGCAAAAGCTTAATGGAAAAACATAAAAGAAATGTAGTCTTCATGGTATGATAGCACGTTCCAAGCAACAGTGACATATTCATCAATATGCATTATTACCTCCACCAAACGAAGTTGGCAGGAGGTTATGTGAACGGTGCCTTTTATTTGTTTTTTAGTTAGTTTGTGAAAAAGATAACTCAAAAAGTAAGGCACAAATATCTCTGAAATTTTGTGGGTGGGTCACTATTACATCAGGGATGGACCCTGTTGATTTTCACTATGATCAGTCAAACAATATGGCCGCCACGGCAGCCATCTTGAAATCCTATGACACGTGATAACTGAACTTTGCTCCCACTCAGCAATATTTGGACTGTGCTGCCTTGGCGGAGGTTTGCACTCTAGGAATGCCTCTAGTTTATTTTGATGATGTGTATCCAGGTCTACAGATTGAAAGGTATCTGTACAAAACTGTACAATAATGAAGAATAGTGGGGAAAAAACCCCTTCTGATGCAATGATGGCTTTGACATTGCTTTTCCATTCCCTGCAACACTTTTTACGCCTGTTTCCAAAAAGCGCTGTAAAATTTATGACATGAATGGGCACCAAAGAGAATTTTGCTTTGTTTTGCATGTCAGAATTGTGGGAAGATTGCAAAGATTACGCTGTGGTCGTTCACCACGAGAGCCTGTGCATTACCTTCTCATTCAGCGAGTGGATTTCTGAAACATACACAGAGACTTCAAACATCTTGTCAAATGAAAGACATCTTGAGCCCAAATGAAAACACTGATGCTGGCAAGAGTGAGTCAGCGTCCTATTGTCCGTGACTTAGCTTTTTTTCCAGTGACACTTTGATGATTGCTTCCAAATCATACTGTCAGAAGACATGAATCCACCATAAAACCTTTCACTTTGCTTTAGAGAAAAAAAGCAAATCCACCAGCTCCGTTTCAGACAAGAAACATGTGGACTTTGAGGCTGCCACTTACCACAAGTGGGAAAGACAGCACTTAAAATGTCCCTCTGTTCCCAAGCACCAGTGATTTTTTTTCTTCCAGACACTGAAATTACGAGAGTGTGAGTGAGCTGAACATAAACTGTTTTATACGTCTTACAAAGTGGAAACCACAACACAGTTCCTGAGTGAATTGTACGAGAAATGAGATAAAGCCAGCGAGTAAGTCTTGAAAAGTCATGGACAGTCCTTGCTTGCTAGCCATTGTTTAATCATGTAATGCACTCTGTCAGCTGCAAAAGTGTTCATGCTAGCTTTATAAGTGTACTACATATTTTGCACTGGCCGTTAGTGATACTGCGTGCAGTGCTGGACATGTAATGTTAATTTCCAGGTGAAGGTGGTCATGTGGGTGTATTCTTTTTTTCTGTTGTCACACAGGATTGTATGTTTCAGCATATTTCAGTGTGTGACAATGAATTTATGTGCATGTTTGTGCGTGAGTTTGCGCATGTCAGTGTGCCTTTCTGTGTGTGTGTAAGTGTGTGTGTGGCTGTGAGCATGAGCGCGTGAGTGAGTGGATTTCGAAGAGTACATCTATGTGTGCGTGTGGGTATGTGTGTGCGATTGTGTGTGTGTATGTGTGTGTGTGTGTGCGCATGTGGGTGTAAGCGTGTGTGTGAGTAGATTTGCTTGTGTATGTGTGCGTGTGTGTGTGCGTGCACGTGTGTGTGCGCGTGCGCTCATGCATGCGTCTGTGTGTGTGTGTGTCCATGTGTGTGGGTATGAGCACATGTGAACAATCCTTACAGCAGTTTCCTGACAGATGAGATGCTTGCTTACCCTTTATAGATCCCTCATTGTTTAGTTAGGTGAGACTCTGTATTCATAGAGTTCTGCTCTTATCCGTAATTGTAATGGTCTCATTCCCACACATTCGACACCAGACCGACAGTCCTGAGTTCAATTAAAAAAATTCTGGGGTCTGGACCCTGTCATAGCCAACCCACCTGCTAACCACAAGTTCCAGCTCAGCACAATCACTGATCCATTTAGTTTTCCATAAGGAGCTGGAGGGAAAAGGGCTAACATATGCGCATTATGTGCCATAAGCTTGTGAGTCTTCAGTTCTGATTAGGCGGCAGCCCAATCACTTCAGCGAGCCTGGGGAACAAGCCCCCGTGCGCTGCAGCACTAACGCGGCGAAAATGGAAAGGATTACTGCATGATCTCAAAACCTAATCAGACATAAATCAAAACCGGAATCGGATAGAGTGGCAGGAGAGAGCGAGAGGCCAGCACATGTTCGCACGGTAATTTGTCTTTTTGAAAACACATTTCCTGAAGTGTTTCCACCAGGAGGTTTTTTTTTTTTTTTTTTGAGGCTTGCAAAGAATCTAAATTCCTGAGTGAACCCACTCTTTATCACAATTACAGACGCTGTCATGTCCACGGGAATGAATCAAGTGAGATAAGACATTTGTGCAGTATTAAATCAGGCTGACACATTATAGATGATGGTAAAACCCTTTCAAATTTGCCCAGTATGTAAATCATTAAGAAATTAGCCTGATTGGCTGCTATAATTAACAGTGATAATGAACTAGGGAAAAAAAAAAAAAATTCAATGGGGATTACACATGTTGTGTCACCATGGTCACCATATATCATATTTCACCACTTCCTCTGCATCGCGTGCTTCTGCCAAAATTGGAAGGTCTTAAGATGGCAATTACAGTGACGAAAGTTATGGTGTTTTTTTTTGAAGGTTTGGAGGGTGAATTAGCTGCATTCCTGTAATGAGAACTGTGTAATTCAAGGGCTGGACAGTGCTCTGTGAGTGAGTGGATGGGTTGTGGGGGGGGGTCAGGGGTCAAATAGCAATGCCTTCTCCTTAGCTTGTACACTGACTTTGCACATAATGATTTAGAGTTCTGTCATGAGCATAAGTTCATCGCTAATTTCCTTAGCATCAGAACTAAAGGAAAAATCCTCTTGCTAACGAGATGGTACGCTTAAAAAAGGGTCATTTGCTAGCGGGATCTATGGCAGGAGAATATAAACGTATAAGATTTACAAGATTTAAACATGCCCGTTAATGTAACACAAGTGTGGTTACTGCTCGTGGAGGGCTGGTATAAATTACTCGACAGTCAATCAAACGGGGCGGTAAGACGCCCAGCCAAAGTTTGTGGAAACAATTTAAAATCAATATAACACAACAATGTGCCTGTTTTCAGTTTTTTTTTTTTCAGTTGTTTAGATTTCTCTCAAAACCACCGTATCATATTATTTAATAGGCTGTTTGAACAATATCACACCACGCGAAAAAGAATTCTCAACAGCAACTACGTACGCAATCAAATTGTCGTGCCCTCCAATAAAGATATCGTCTACCTTGACATGATTTACATCAATGCGTATAGTTTATATCAAATGAGTTGTTCCCCTTAAACTTTTTGTAACTGACCATGTGAATTATTACAAAATATTTCACTTCAAATGCAAATTCCCAAAATATTTCACTTGAACAATAACAGTTCTGTAATTCTTCCTGCCCTCCCACAGAGGTGAAAATTAAGGTCTGGAAAGAGAGATGTGGTCAGGATGGATTATCTTATATGCTGGTACAGTATGGATAGCGATATAGGATTATTCAGCAGGTATTAAGCCATGAGGTCAGAGCTAGAAGAATGCATCCAACCTCTTCCGGAAGATCTAGTACTAAGGTGCATACGCACAAAAAAGATAAGAGCACCAATTTGGGATTTATAGAAGGCGGTTGATGTAAAAAACTGCGCAATTAATATGCCTGGTCACGTTTGCAATATTTCAAGTTAATAGTGAAGTACTGTATAAAGAAGTAATTATAAGCAATTTAGGGCACCGCTGGGTGTATAAGTTTGGATATTTTGAACATATGAAACATATCAGTATGAATAGTACACAGATTTTTATAATTGAGGCCACAGGACACTACAAGTGACCCACTCCCTGACCCTCAGAAGTGGTTACAAATCTCCCGATCATCACATAAATTCCGGTTATTCTGTCTTCGATTGATAGCCAGTGGAACAGTGGTAAGTTTACTCAGCAGGGGAGAATGTGGCCACAAAATGCAACTAAAAAAAAAGACTTAGAGTGACTAACCACTCGAAGAATCCAGGCTCATCCTCTAAACTGGTTCAGTCCTGAGAATTTGAGAGCTCTTTGGTTGCTTTGAAGGTGTTTTTGGTTAGAATGACTGAAACTCGAACATTCACACATGACATTTTGGAAGGACGAATGGAAAATTTTGTTCTCATGAGCAAGCAACAATTCAGAAAAAGATGGACCGATGATCGAGACGGATCAAAGATAACTGCTTTGGACAGGCAATCTGATTGCTGGCATGGATTTGGGTTGATGTAGTCCAGATTGTGAGAAACGTGGTTAAAAATGGAGGATAAAAATGGTACGCACAGAGGAACATGCAGGAGAAGTTGATGAGCACTTTGGTTGCAAAAATAAAAGGAACAGCACAACCAACACTATTGCAGGCAGCCATTAGATAATAGCACCATTTACTATTTTATCTAAAACGACTTCAAAAACGACACAAGGCATTAACAAAGGGTCAGAGGTTTCTGTTACCCCCACCCCCCCCCCCCCGCCTCATCTTAAGGTTCAAGTTGACTGCTGCTCAATTATGTGAAAACCTGTTTAGTGTGGACGCCAATCATTCTGCTCTAACGATCTGAGGAGTGTGACGGACGATTCCAGAATCCTTTTGTGCAAGAGGAGAGCAATGAATGACTCTGGGAAGGTAGGGGCTAGAGGTTGAGAATTAGGGGGGCAATGGTGGGGTGAGGTTTGCGATTTTGGGGTGGGGGGTACACACGTTTTAACCCCACATGGCTTCCCAGGTGTCCCAGGATAGTGTTACAGGTT
Organism: Gymnothorax javanicus; assembly: GCA_029692085.1. Taxonomy (NCBI): domain Eukaryota; kingdom Metazoa; phylum Chordata; class Actinopteri; order Anguilliformes; family Muraenidae; genus Gymnothorax; species Gymnothorax javanicus. Next base: position 19,007,865 of record CM056211.1, read on the forward strand.
ACACAACGGTGGGAGCGGCTGAGAGTGCGATGTGGAATTGGCAACCCTATAGCCTTGATGACTGAAAGGGAACCCATCCGATCCTGGATAACAATAGACTCCACCGTGACTCAAGAGTGTGTGGGGGGTGGGCAGGTGGCATTAGATGGTCATTAGAAGTCTAAAGAGCTCTGGACCGTTTAAAGTGTTTGAGAGGCTCAAAATCCACCCCCACATCCTCCATCCCTTTAGAACCTCTTAGATCCCTGGTAAGGGGATTCTGACTGTTCACTTTTCCCAAGGAATGAATCACAGGAATCATTTCTGACACAAAGGAGGGAAAAAAAAATCCCCGTCACTGTCCCTTAGTGACTCAAACTGTGACAAACAGCTCCCGTTGTGTACCAGACATTAACCATAACGGAGTCATGACTCCTTTTTATGGCTCTTATTCGGATGCGGGCGGGTCGCCCTTCCGCCTGCCGTGCCAAGCACTCTAAAATGCCCTTAATGTGGTTTCATGCAAATGATGCGACAGCATATGGCCGAACTGTTTCATGTGCCGTAAAATGACATCAGGTAATGGGCCTTGGGCATTATAATTAATGCCTGGCGTATAAAACCTTCAGCGACTGATTTTATTTACGCCAAACCAGCTGCGTGATGGCATCTTTCTTGGACGTTTTCCATGGAAACCAAACAAATCTGCTAATTGGTTGAGTTCAAAGGGCCTCGGCCAAGGACGAGGATCCATGAAGTATATTCCCAAGCGAGAGTGATGACAGTCGACAGTCGGGCGGACAAATTTATTTTTCGGCACGACAGTCAAGCATATTTGTCGTGCGGGCAGCTCTACTAATTAACACGACAGTCGCTTCTCAAATGGTGGGAACATCAAAATATCGTCCCGCAGAGATGTAGCGTCCACTGGTTCTAAGTGTGCTACAGTGTTTTAGTGTGAAATTTGTGTTTTACGTGTGTGACAACTGTGAAGTCGGCGAATGGCCGAAAAAAAAGAGAATAGAATGGAACTTCTACATTTCAGTTTCTTTTTTCAAAGTAAAACTATTACAAATAAAGAACAGAGCCCAGCAGATATAATTTGTGACAATTGAGAATTGCATCAGTTGAACAGCGCTTTTATCCAAAGTGACTAACAGATAATTAGAATAAGCAGGCGCCAATGCCCCACAAAGCAATGAGGAATTTTGCTGCATTGATCTTATTGTGGCTCCACTAAAGCTTGAACCGCCAGTCTTCTGGGCCCTGGAACCGCAAGGCTGTCGGACTCCACCGATGGCAGCCAAAGTGAAAAATAAAAGAGAATATAGCACATACAGACCATGTTTCACCGCCCAGCTTCATAAATCTAAAATTCCCAACAAACTACAATTAAGAGATCTAAGATGGCTGCAGGCTGAATCGCCGCACAAAATCCAATAATCCAGATGATGAGGTGCGGTAAGTCCACTGCCCCATGGACGGGGTGACTAGCATGACCCCCCACCCCCAGAGAGCGTGTGCCCTGAATGCAGCATGGAAGTAGACCCCCGGATCTAAATCTAAGGCCTGCAGGCCCGGCATTGCAACAGGAAATTTTCCGGTCAGCAAACTAGAATGTCAGGCCCTGGAGTACTACAGTGAGACTCCCTCCCTGTCTCTCTCCCTCTCTCTTTCCCTCCCTCTCTCAATTTCTCTCTCTTTCTCTCTCTCTCTCTTTCACAGTGCCTCTCTCACACAGTATCTCGGTGAGTGACGCACAGCCTGGGCCCTGCTCGCTCGTGACAGTGAGAAAGAATGCTCGGACCCCCCGGTTGAATTCCTGGAGACAGCTTTAGAATCGGGCACAGAGGACAGTAGTGTCTGCGCTATGCCATGGGTAAGTATTATGAGCATAAAGAACTGCCCTCAGGCTAAAGCATTGTGTAATCATATTACTGAGAGAATGTATTCAGCAGCCATTCTTCACAGTATGGATTACAGTGTAAACTAGAGATGTGTCTGTCGCAGACGAGACGAGGAAATACCCCCCGCATTCAGTGTGGCATTCCACTGGAGTAGCCCTAACCATATACACTGCACTCAAATGCTATCCCCAATACTGAATTTTCAAAAAGCGACAAAATTGCCTTGAAAATGAGCCATATCACCTTCAAAATTGCAGTAACACAGGTGCTCATTGTGATAATGATGTATGCTACGTTTGAAAACAATGCCCCTTATGGTTTAGGAGTAAAGCTCTGGACAAACTTCACCTCCTCAATATTTAATTTTCAACGTCAAAAAATTGCAAAATTTCCTTGAAAATGTGTGAGATGACTCTCAGACTGGCAGGTGCCCAGGTTCTCATGGTGATAATAATGCAGCCTAGGCTTGAAAACAATCCTCCGTGTGGCTCAGGAAGGACAAATGGACAAATGGGCTGACAAGCTGTTTCTAGTATACCCCCAAAAACTTGTAGCAGGGGGTATAACAATCTATCTATCTAGCTTACTAGCTAGCCAGCTAACGATATTTTTTTTCTTCAGTTTATCAGAGGCCCGAAACTAGCTACTGAAACTCACACACTCTTCATAATAGGCTGATGTAGCAGTTGATTAATGGAAACATTTTGGGCTGACATAGGTCCTCATCTTCGCCCAAAACTACATGCTCAAAGCCAGCACCCACATCATTGACTACTGCACCTGGGGATGACACTTCTGCATTAAGATTTTGCTTGACCTACACAATATGATACACTATTATGGCAAACAGGTTAGTAAGACGCATGGAAACAGCTGTGCTAAAAACCTATAACTGATACAACATGAGAATTAAATGCCATTGAAATGGTTTTCTCTTTATACTTTCCAACAAGATTTTCACTATAGCTTTTTTTTTTTTTTTGTAGTTTTAAACCAACATATTCATGTCTGTCATACACTATTACAGTATCATTCTGCATTAATATGCTATGTTGAAAGTTATTTCTTGATTACTTCAACCTCGAGCATGGAAAATATTATTCACTTTGAAAATTAAAAATTGTTTTTAGAACAAGACAGTATAATATGTCTCGAGTCCAAGTCCCATTTCTTACCATGGAGAATATAAAGCGCATTCCTTTGTCTTAAATTTTCAAATTTGATTTATTCTTGTCTTACTGTAAACCACGAAGAAAGATGGACTGATCAGAAAAAAACCCTCCAATGTGATTCAATGCTTTTTCTCTGCATTATATTTCCAAATCAAGTAATGAAATACCACAAATATCTGAATGTTTTGACTGTGCTTTTTTTTTCAAGATCTATTTCCATTTTCTAAAATTGTAAAATAAACAAGGTACAATAAACATAATATCTAGACTTTTTTTTTGCATTGGAGGTTTGTATAAACCACTGTAATAGTGTCTCAGGGTCAGAATTTATATATTTTTTTTACATCCTCTTGTTTCTCAACCATAGAATCTTCATGTTTCACCAAAGATGACCGTTTCCCGGAATGGGCATGAGCAGCACTTCATATGCCCTGTGTGTGGTTAACAGGTGGTCTGACTCTATCAAAGCTTTACTAGTGTTCATCGACCAAATCAGCACTCGTAACCCTCCCTCTGTGACTTTGAACTCCCAACCCTGGCGGTGGGGGAGGGGCATGTGGGAGACAGGAAGTGCAGAAGAAGAGGTGTCCTTCACCAGAGAACAAGGGGAGATGATGATGGGGGTGGGAGTTGAGCATGAGTGCTAACAAGCCCAACCAGGGACCGGAGTGTGTTCAACAGAGTATCCAGCCAGAGTTTTCCCACCCAAAGTGAAATGTCCGGTGCTATTTCAACTCAAGAGTTCATATGAGTCCAGCAGGCATCACATGTGCATATCAGAGTAGAATACACTCTGTGAAAGATGACGTAAAGGACCCATATTTTATACTGTTTTTCAAGTTACTATATTCTTGAATGTCCACAATAAATAAATAAATGATAAATAAATAAATAGCAATAATAAGCTCTGTGCTGATTTGCTGGCCAGCAGAACTAAACAAGAAAAAGGTATGTTGGCGCTATAAGGCACAGAGCTGTGTAAGTCGAGCAGGACTGTAGGTGGGAGCAAGGCACACAGGCAGAGCTGGTCCCTAAACTATACCAAGCAGGTCTGTGTGTGATGCAGAAAACAGCAGGAATTTCAAAACGCTTGTTTTTAACACTGAGGTAGAGAAGGGGGACTAACAGTTAAATTGGGTAGCATCTTCAAAGTCAACCTTCTTTGGGCTGGTAGAAATGATGAAGGCCACTGTGCAGATGGACTTAATTGGGAAAGAAGTATTTTCCATGATATGGGTCCTCTGAAGCTGATCAAATTTCTGAATGGATTAGTCACTGCCCCGCCTTCTTTCCCAAGATTACACCTTCTCATCCTCCCTCCAGATTGATTTTTCACCTGAATTGGCCATAACCTACTACCTGGCTGAAAGGTTGACTGCCTCTGTGCAAAATTGCAGGCAGTGAGCAACAGCCAACGGGAAAAGTCCACTCGGCCATTTCTCACTTACTCACTCAGTCAGACAGTCATTCACTTCTGGACATCTATGCCGGTCCTGCCAGAAATCTCAGTATTTGGAAGCGTTTAGACAGGGCCTCCTCTCAGACATTTTTCTTGCCTAGTGCCCCCAGAAGTTATCCAATCAAACACCACATACGAGAAAGTGCCCCCATTTTCCCTAAAATATTTGATTTAAAGTATCATAAAAGTCATCTGCAGACAGCTATTTCACTGTGGTCGGAGGCCTGTTTCAGTTAAAATTAGTGAAACATTGGTTGGTCCATCCTTTCCTATTGCAAACACATCCCAAACAGCTGAAGGAGCCTGGACTGAAGTCCTTTACTTTTAGTGGTTTTGAGTGCTGCATCTTTCAGAGATGGGACACTGTTTACACAGCTGATTCCTGGACCCTGACCCTATGATACTCGGCCAGTTTATTTTCCCAGATATTTTGGAAGAGGCCCTGGTGTATGTTGTAAAGGGGGGATAACTGCTGCAAAACTAGCATGCTTTTATTGCTGTTGTTATATTTCTAAATCTTTTACAGAGTCGTATAAGAGACATGAGATCGAAAAACCTCACTATAACAAAACGAAAGACTGACGTTGTCTTGTTTGGTCTTGATTTTGTATTTCAAGCGCATTCTTCTGTTGCTAGCCAAAGAAAAGCACCTCGAAGAACAGTGTGGTGATATTTGTCCCTTGGGCATCGACAGAGATATGCGTGCAGGCCCGCCGACAGAGGAAGAGCAGCTTTTCATTTGCTCACGTATTTATATTCAGGAAAAACAAACTGCAGGCGAGTCGGAAGATGCCTGATTGGTCTGTGGATATATCTGGGCTGTAAATGGGACCTGCTGTGGGACGTCTGAAGTCTGCCGACAGACAAAAGGGCTTCAGTTCTCTCCGGCTTAACTGAAGAGAGGCCAGAAAATGCTGGAGAACGAACGCAGATTTCTGCAGCAAAATCACAGGAATCTACTCCAGTTTCTCCTCTAGTCTTCCAATCACCCTCTTCTTTTATCCCCTCCTCTATTGCTTACCTCCTCACCTCTTCCTCATTTACTATTTTCTCTCCTCTTTTCTTTCTTTCTCTCCTTCCTTTAAGCCTCTCACTGATTCAAGGCTAAAACAAAATTAGCTTGAACGAGAGACTTGAGAACACGTCGCCCACACAATGTTTACATTCTTTGCATCAATGAAGGGATTTACAGTGATGGAAGATCTAGAAGCATTTTGTTGTGTCAACAGATGGGCGTCAATCATGCTCTGTTTTTAACAGCGGTAGGCGTTCAAAATAGATTTAAACTTTTGTGAAAAAATAAATGCCTTGGCAAGGTTGTGTTTCATATGTTGGTAGTAATTATGTGCGATCTCGACAATTTAATGCAGTCTATAATGCTTCTTGCATTTGCCAGTAATGCGTTTTCATGTTGAAACATACTGTTTTTCTATTTTAGATGAATGTGGAGGGGAAATCCCATGTTCTGTATATTTTTTTAGATGGGGATTGAGTAATGCAGCTAGGGAGTAGGTGGAGGACTTCTCAGATCTGGTGGCCGAGATCCAGAGGCGCTGCTGGACTGGCCCGGGACCATGAGAGGGTGGGGAACCGTGTTCCTCTCCGAGATGCCCAAACTCACAAGAGGGTCATTCAAGACCGGCCAAAGCAAAGAGAGAAGTATTCGCAAGCTTTGATCTGAGGTGCGATTAGAAACGACGTCAGCAAAAAAAGTTGCTAAATTAAAATGATTGCTTGCTCAGGCTAAGGCTTGGATTAGTATGTTTAATTAGCTCTGACACAGTATCCTGCTGCTACATGTCGCATTTTGAAAATCTCCGCGGCCAATAGATAGGCCGTTTGGGAGATCGAGGAAGGAAAAGTGCTGTGCGATTTGGAAAAGTACCATTTTCATGGTAAGAGAATTTGTAATGTGAGAAACTGTACTAAAATCATGTAAAATATTAACAAAAACAGGTAAAAAGGAATTCATGACATCATGGCAGGCTAAAATAGGATGGGATTTTGACTTGGCTTCTATGGCTCAGCGACTACACCCCAAGAGTGAAAGGGTTCTCTGCCTTGCCTCTACAGAAGAACCAACTGCCTTACAGGTTCAAAAGTATAAAAACTTCTAGATAGAACCATTTAGCCTGAAAAAGAACACTTGATCTTTAAGGGTTCTCTTATGAGCTATTGCTTTTAAGAACATAGGCTGGCAGGTTGCTTAGATACGGTGTCAATCAGGCCCTCCCCCCCCGTAGACTGGCCAAACCTCTGCCGGAGCTCCACCCACTGAAGGGGCAACAAGATCGCCATCTGTCACCATCCAAAGACCTCGCCTCCGATTGACCTGGAAGCGAACGCAGTCAGAGGTTAGGAAGCAGCCAGCCTCCATGAGCATTCCATCACGGTCCCATGTGTGTATTATTGTCTGTATGCACGTGTGTGCGAGTGTATGTGCGCAAGTGTGTGTGAGTACATGGTTTATGTGGGCTCTATATTAGACCAGGACATAACCATATCAGAGGTCCTGAAATACTGTGATGTAATACTCTAATATTTAAAGTAATATAGAAATCAATTCAGATGTTCATAAGATATGCAAACCGCCCCTGCAGATTCATTAAAAAATATTGATTGACTGATTACATGTGTAATCAAAAAGTGAAATAAACTTTTTCTCAATACTAATGAAATTAGACAATACCCAAAAACTGCTAGTAATCTAAGATTTCCATTGGTTTCTAAGTTTCAGATACCTATGAATTTGACCCAGTTCAGGACTCCCCAATAGGAACTGTCACATCTGTAACTCTAATGCTTTTTTTTTTCACCTGATTAGTCATTTAATTAACTAATTAGTGTCATCCATTGGTCAGAATGTCCACCCACAAGGTGCTCCAGGTCTAATCTGATTGGTAGGGAAGAGTGACTGTATTTGGATCAGTAGCGGGACTGGGGTCTCGGGGGGCATCTCTGATCCTGACTTCAGTGGTAGGACGGTTGGCTCTGTCTTAGGTTCCTTCTCGTGGGGCGAAGGTTCCGCACTGAGGAGCTGCTAACATGTTAGCACTCCGCTAACTGTTTGGAGAAGACGTGTCGGGCGCTGCTGGAACTGGTGTTAAATGTCAAATAAAACACTTCTGACACCATCAGACTGTGCTATTGCTCTCTGACATGCATGCACACCACTAATGTGATATCATACGCTAACTGCAAAATGGTGGTCCTCAAATGGTTTCCACTGGGGAATTTTGAACGTGTAATTAGGACATATTAAGCATAGAAAGATGAATGCCCAGTGGAAGCATGCGACAACAAAAATACATCCTAAATACCAACTGACTAAACATAATAAGCCATACACAAACTGGCATAAAATTATTTATCTCTGAGCATTCATGTTACTATAGTGCATACTGCCATTACGCTTTGACGCCACACACAACAAAATCACAACTTGGGAACTTTTGTATCATAGAAAAAAAATCTGATATTGATGGCTTTCCGGAGCCGTTCATGTGCACTTAACTTGTTATGCAACACCTCTGACTGTACATGAAGGTAGCACAGGTGCGCATGATTGAATATATTTCACGTACTCTAACCAATACAATTACACTGTTTATCCAATGTGATGGAGTTTATTCCTCATCTTGAACTTCAATCTGCTCAGAAACGCACACAGATTAAAAAAAAAAAAAAAATCAAAAATCAAAAACTGTTCTTTGGGTTCCTGTCACCATGAATAAACTATTTTTAGTTCTTTACAAAACCGTTGATCATAGTTGGAAAAAAGCAAACACTTTACCTGGTGATGAATTCTTGAACTGGGCTTCTGCATGGAGTCGCCAGTCATTATCCGCGATAAAATTAAATAAACATTGACGATTTTATTGTGCATTTGACTGGTCATTTGTCTTTTTTTCCCTTGTATTTAAATGGAAATGCATTAATGGTTGCGCAAATTAGCTAATAGCCCGCTGTTCTGCGCCGCACTGTAACTCCATATGGGAGCCGGTATTGTTTTGGACAGTTTGCACCTAAATTTAATCCACAGCCCTTGAAAAACAGCGAGGGCTGTGAACATTATGCGGTTTGTGATTTGTAGGTTTGTGTGTGGGATGGCTGTAGGAACTGGCAACTCGTCAGCTTTCTTCTCCACAAAACAAACCATGGACAATTACATTTAAACACATAATGATAACAAGCCTTGAATCAATAATATGTGAGCCTGGAAGCAAAAATAACATGAAGAACACTGACAGGTTGTCCTAACAGACAATTTACTCGGTCTGCGATAGATGCTGGACTTCTTGCCAAGGGGCTCAGGCAATGTGCATTTTATTTCTGGCACCTAAATAAATAAATAGAAAAGAAACAGTTTCTGCTTATTGTTGTCTCGTCAAAAGCAAATTAACGCTTTTGTGATCTAAGATTTTAGAGGCACAGCTGCGCACACACACACACACACAGGCACACACACACACACACACACACACGGACATACTCAAATAAGAACGGGGCATCTGAACTCGAGGTGAGTTAGAACTGTTGTGCCATCAATGTATGACACACCTAGGCGGCATGTTGGTGCACTGGGTAGTTCTATCACGACACAGCGAGAGGGTTGTGGGTTCAAGTCTGGCATGTGGGCGTGTTCTCCCAACATTTATGTGGGTTTTCTACAGGTGCTCTGGTTTCTCCCCACTGTCCAAAGAGATGCATTTGCATTGCATTAAGAAGATATCCATTTGAATGTGTGATTGAATGGTGTGCGTGTGCCCTGTGTTGGACCGAAAAACTGTCCAGGGTGATTTCCTATTAGTGTAGCCCATTGCATGCTGGGATGTTCCCCAGACTCCCATTACCCCGGTTAAAAATAACCAGGTTTGAGGATGAATGGGTATAAAGCGTGATATATTTTAGCATACAGGTGGTAGTCAAATCAAGAAAAAAAAACTTCCAGGTTTGTGAAGCTCCTGATACACTAACTGTGCCTCATTTGTAAGGAAGCATCCTAAGTAGGCAGCACTTTTATGAAATATGGCTGCTTAGGGCTGTCTCAACTCAATAGGAACCATAGGACACAACCTAGTTAAGAACCTCGTTTTGGAGAAATTTTAAGGAAACATCAAGTGGTTCCCTCTCAGCGAAGGAAATCCCAAAATGCCTTGCGACACGCTGAGGATTCACCATAGAGATCACAAACGAGGGAAGGCAACGGTCGGTATTTGATCGAGTTCACGTACCGTTTCATCATAAAATTCGCTTCTGATCTTTTTTGAAGCGAGAAATTGACTGCATAGATTCCGAATATCGACAATTATTGGGGAAAGGACGTTGAATTAAAAACTTGTGCCAACATTTTCAAAGCGCCGAAGCTCCACAAACTAGGCTGACAGAAAGCTAACATTTACGTTTCCCATGGAAACCGCTAACCTCGCGCTGCAACATAAACCGCGCTAGTCGCATGATGCTTCCTAGTTAGAGTGTTTATTTTCTCGTAACATTTTTAACGAATAGTACCTAATAAGGCGGTGTCCTAACTAGGCACCGAGGTGATAGGAAGCCTCCTTGCAGACAGAACCACGGTTATTGTTTAGACTGGTTCAGGAAGAGATTGACTCCATTCTGTGGTGGTTTTTTTAGTGCTTTAGTTCTGTGGAGATTGGCAAGGAATTGTCAGTGTCGATGCTTTTGTAATTGGTTAGATAATTTCAAGTTGAAGCTATTTTCCAGGGCTGCTTTTAATATTTTATCAATTCCTTGTACATTTTGGCAACATTGCAAATATATCTCACTAAATAAACAGTCAAAATAAATCAATAGTTTACAAAATATGTATGTGTAATACAAATTTCACCATAAAAATTGATTTAATATTGTATGATTTTAAGGAATTGAATGAGCTTTCGCAATTTGGCTGCGCAGTTTTATGTAGCTGTCAGATGAGTAGCTTTGATGTAGTTTGACAATGATTGGCTTTTATGTAGCTGCCAGCTGGGGTTGCCAGATTGAATATGTATTAAAACTGAGTAACATGCACAGCTGGACACTCAATCATTCATGGGTCTGGGGAGGATTTGTGGCCATTATCACTGTCAGTTCACTGACTAAGGGATCAATCTGGACCATCAGGTTAAAAAAATGGGCATCTGGCAACTGCACTCCCAGCTAATACAAGAGAGAGAGAAATAAGACTGATTTGAAAAAGTGTAATCCTGCCATTGATAAACACACTGACTCAGCACCGTTTCCAAACTAGGGGAATAATTAGATTAGATCGTTTAGATATGCTATTAGATATGTTGATATATCTATCCTTTCGTTCACTGATTAATTGAATAATAATGCACTTTAAAAATCACAGAATTGCTGATTTAATGAGATTGCCTGGCGAATCCAATCAATGTTGGGGACTCAGTGGGTCCTAATCCTCCCATCGGTCTTCACTGTTCCTAACTGGGTCACATGTGCACGCTGATAACGAGCACGCTCTGTGATACCATGTGACGTGCTCCTACACGCGCCCTGTCTCCTCAGATGAAGGAATACAAAGCTCGCTCATCCCTTCTCCCTGGGCCTCGAGGATTCACGGCCCAGGAAATGTGAACTGTACCTCAGCAGTGACACAGCTCAGTCACACCTGAGCGTTGTGTAATTATTTTTAATAGAATCCCAGCCCACTCCTTCCTCTCTATGCTTTTCTCTGTGCTGTGATCCCACGGTGTGGTTATTAAGATGCTGTGACAGGTCTTCATGAAGGCTTATCTGCAAATCCTGGTTTCTCAAATGTGTAAAAAAAGAAAACAAACCTCTGTAATGCAAAATTTTCATTCAGGTAAGTCTGTGATTCTGACTAAGTGCCCACAGGGAAGAAGGAAGGTGTGGGAGTTTGTTAAGATATCATATAGGCTGTCATATCAGAGAATATGAATTTGACTTCAAGTTGCCTTTTTGAGGACGGAGAGAGGTCTTAATTTTCACTCTTAGTATGAAAAAGTTTTTCAGTTTAAATGCACCACTCGTGTCTCTGCTGTAATGTGGAGAATCTTGTTCACAATGGTATTAAGCCTTGTTATCGTGTTGCTACTGTTACATTTTAACAATGGCAATCAAGCTGTAATACAGCTGCGAGTCTTTTATTTACGAACGGACTCAAAACTAACAATCACAGGGAAAAGCATGTAGTCACATTATTAAAATACAGTGCTGTGAAAAAGTATTTGCCCCCTTCCTGATTTCTTAATTTATTGCATATTTGTCACACTTAAATGTTTTAGATCATCAAACAAATTTTAAGATTAGACAAAGGTAACCAGCGTAAATACAAAATGCAGTTTTTTTATGATGATTTCATTTATTAAAGGGAAAAAGCTATCCAAACCTACTTGGCCCTGTGTGAAAAAGTAATTGCCCCCCGTTGTTAAATCATGAATTAACTGTGATTAACCACATTTTTTAAATTCAATTTCACTTGCCACACTCAGGCCTAATTACTGCCAGACCTGTTGAATCAAGAAATCACTTAAATAGAACCTGTCTGACAAAGTGTTGTAGGCCATGATTCATGCGGTGATTCAAAGAAGTTCAAGAACAGATGAGAAACAAAGTCATTGACATCTATCAGTCTGGAAAGGGTTACAAAGCCATTTCTAAGGCTTTGGGACTCCAGCGAACCACAGTGAGAGCCATTATCCAACAAATGGAGAAATCTTGGAACAGTGGTGAACCTTCCCAGGAGTAGCCGGCCAACCAAATTTACTCCAAGAGCTCATCGGCGACTCATTCAGGAGGTCACAAAAGAACCCAGAACAACATCTAAAGAACTGCAGGCCTCACTTGCCTCTGTTAAAGTCATTGTTCACAATTCAACAATAAGAAAGAAACTGGGCAAAAATGGCATCCATGGAGGAGTTCCAAGGCGAAAACCACTGCTGACCAAAAAGAACACGAAGGCTCGTCTCACATTTGCCAAAAAACATGTTGATGATCCCCAAGACTTTTAGGAGAATATTCTGTAAACTGATGAGACAAAAGTTGAACTTTTTGGAAGGTGTGCGCCCCGTTACATCTGGCGTAAAACTGACACAGCATTTCATAAAAAGAACATCATACCAACAGTCAAACATGGTGGTGGTAGTGTGACGGTCTGGGGCTGCTTTGCTGCTTCAGGACCTGGATGACTTGCCGTAGTTGATGGAACCATGAATTCTGCTCTCTACCAGAAAATCCTGAAAGAGAATGTCCAACCATCAGTTTGTGACCTCAAGCTCAAGCGCACTTGGGTTATGCAGCAGGACTATGATCCAAAACATACCAGCAAGTTCACCTCTGAATGGCTTAAAAAAACTAAATGAAGGTTTTGGAGTGGCCTAGTCAACGTCCGGACTTAAATCCGATTGAGATGCTGTGGCATGACCTTAAACAGGCCGTTCATGCATGAAAATCCACCAATGTGGCTGAATTAAAACAATTCTGCAAAGACGAGTGGGCCAAAATTCCTCCACAGTGATGTGAAAGACTCAATACCAGTTATCGCAAATGCTTGATTGCAGTTGTTGTCGCCGAGGGTGGCACAACCAGTTATTAGGTTTAGGGGGCAATTACTTTTTCCACGTGGGGCTAGGTAGGTTTGGATAGCTTTTTTCCCTTAATCAATGGAATGATCATTTAAAAACATTTTGTATTTTGTATTTACTCGGGTTATCTTTGTCTAATACAATTTGTTTGATGATCTGAAACATTTAAGTGTGACAAATATACAAAAAAATAAGAAATCAGGAAGGGGGCAAATACTTTTTAACAGCACTGTATGTGTACACATTGGATGTGTGTACGTGTGTGTGAGTGTGAGTGTGTATGTGTGTGGTGGGGGGGGGGCAGTGGTATATACAACTTGGGTACATGTGTTTTATGTGTTTATATGTGTGTGTAAAGTACATGTATTTGTGAGTGTACTGTACATACTGAATGTGTGGGAGTGTTTTTTGATACAAGTGCCTTTGTGAGCATACGTGTGCAGGCACTGGACTTGTGTACATGTGTGTTCGTTTGTGTGCATGTGTGTGGGTGTGCTTGTGTGTTGGATGCATGCATGCCTGTTAGGTGAGATTGAGTATGCGTGTATTTGGTTGTTGGGTAAGTGTGTGTGTGTGCATGCATGCCGCGCGCGCGTGCGTGTGTATGTATGTGTGTGTGAAAGAATGGCTGCTGCTCTCCCTGTATAGTAATGACTCAGAGGAGGCAGCTGCAGGGTTTAATGTGATGGGGTCCGGGGGTCCCTGTTCTGGGTGGGGTGAGTGACAGAGGGAATCGTCATGTTTTGTGTTTGCAGACTACAAAAGAAGGAGAGTGGGAGGGAGTGGGGTTTTGGGAACTCCTGTGGTACATGGCTGTTTGCTTGCGTGCGTGTCTGCTGCAAACAAATGTGCTGTGGAGGGATACTGGATCTATCCACAATGAGATTTAGCTCTCGTTCCCCTTGTACATATTCGCTGGATATGAGCATGTATGCATTGGGTGTGGTGCGTGTGACAATGCATGTGTGGGCATGTGCACGTGTTTGTGCTTGTGCATCTATGCACTTGTGTATGTGTGCGAGTGTATATGTGTTCATGCATGTGCTTATGTGTACGTGTGCATGTGTTTGTCCATGTAAATGTGCATGCATGTGCTGCTTGTGTTTGTACATGGGCATGCATGTTAATGTGTTTGTACATGCGCGCGTGCATGTGTGTGCATGTGTATTTGCATGCGTGTGCATGTATTTATAAAAGCGCGTGAGCCTTCCTGCCATCCCCACTTTGAGCGGATGAGAAAAGCATTCAGCGATCAGGGGGCCACTGCCGCTCTTCCTTTGTCATAGAGCTCATTACAGTTTCATAGGTGCAGACTGAGCCTCCCAATGGAGAGAGAGGCTACGCTAGCTCTCTGAATTTAATTACAGAAGTGCAGACCCCCCCAAACCCCCTCTGGTGGCACAAGCAGCTGGCCCACGACTGCAGACAGGGGAGAGATTCGCAGAGCTAGCCAGCGAGAGAGCTAACGCAGGCTTGTCACAAACCCCAGCTGTGACGATTAATAGACTTGCCTGATGCACCAGTATAGACAGGCAGAGATCCAGGACTCAGCGCTCACTCCCAAAAGCTGGGACCATCCTATTCCCATTGCTAACAGGGCTCACCCACTAGGGTCTCCCCTCTCTCTCGATGGACAGGAACTAATGCCACCCAAATACCCCGTAAGCCCCCTTCCCATCAGCAAGAGAGGGACTGACTGTGGAAGACCAGCCATCTTGTCTTCGTTTATACACTCAGCTTTTCATTTTTGCATTTTTCTTACTTTGCGATTATTTAGCTATAATTTTTTTTTTTCACAAAGCGACTTAGCTGATTGGACTAAGCAAGGTTCAATCCCATTAATCCAATGTGTGATGAAAGGTCCAACAAATACACTAATTTCAATGTGGCTGTGAACCACCAACCTTCCTGTTCCTGAGTTGAACACCTTAGCTCAGTGGTCTCAAGCCTTATTCCCGAAGACCTACCATTCTGATAGTTTTCACTCAAACTACAGCAAAGTGCACTTTATTTCACAGTTAAAGATCTTGATGAGCTCCAGAGAGTTGCGAAACCCAAGTTAGTTCATTTGCTGGCTAACTCCCCAAATCTCTCTCCTCGGTCCCAGTCCTGGGGATAAAAATAGAGTGAAACCTTTTTTTATTGCTCAAGAAAATGATAAGTTGTACAGTGATGTCTGTTCTGTGGGGCTTATTGGAAAAAAATTTAATCATTTGGAGTAATAATTTATATAGGACAGGTCTAGCTCCAAATGAGAATGATCCAGATGCGAAGTCCTGTCAACAAATGTTGGCCACTTGTGTGCAATTTCACTGTCACAGGGGGAAGTGCGACTCTCTAACAGGCGTGAGTGTAGTTGTGGGTCTGATTAATCCAAGAGAATGTATAAGAATACAACTGACCCTGGCCACTGTTTGGGGGACAGGGGGAATGCTGTGAAGAGGGGGCGCTGGGATGCATGACTCATGCAAGCCTTGCGTACAGCTTTGTCCAAGCCATGTCTTAGAGGGCCCACAAACTTAGGCAACGAACCTTCATGGGGCTGGAATATTTCAACACATCCAAAATATTTCCAGAAAAATACCCCAATAACACTACACTCCCCTCCCCACCAGGATTAAGTCCACCCGGGGCTCACTGGCATTTTAACCCCCGACATCCCCACCCCATTATTTTGAGCCCCACCTCCATTCACCTCAAACCATGGAATGGAAATCAGCAGACGCTGTGTCACCTGTCCTGCAAAATACTTACAAAAGAGGGATTTGCCTTCATTCTTTTGCTGATGCCTGAATGAAGGGGGAAAAAATTGCCCACATCTTCACACACAAACACCACCGCGTGTGCCAGACCCCCACCGATAATGGCCTCAAGATAAGGGTTTAATGGATTTTAACAGGAGTGTCGCGATATTGTTCTCGAAAAAGGGGCCACCTGTTTCAGTCAGGGCTACGCCACAGATGGGCGTCTCTCTGTGAGAAAAGTTACCAGAATAGATCCGCCGTTTTCTGTACACGTGAACTATTGAATGTTCAACTTGGCTATTTCAGGCTCGCGGTTCACATTTGACGATGTTCGCTTCTCAAGTCGGATTTCAGACTGTATTATCAGGATGATGTGTGTTCAATTCTTTTTTTGGCGGGGGGATGAATGAGTAAAAACAATTAAACTAATAACACGCGCTGCGCGGGATTTGCCCATAGAGTTCGGAGAAAACGCAATTCCCCGAATGCTGGTTGGTGACAGAACAATAGAAATCTCAGTTCTTGCCTCAAACCATCGCGGCCACGTTGGGCCTCCTTCGTAACCAAATGTTGGCACTGAAACAATTGTTCTATTGAGAAGGATGGGAACTGGGGCCAAACTAGGGTTTGCCTGGGGGGTCAGCTCTGGTTGGAGGAACCCTGTAAGCCACCTACTCTGTAACTTCCAGTATCACACAGCTTTCTCAGTGTTGGTAAATCTTATCAGCGAGGATCATCGCAGGCCTGGCCCTCAGAGCAACAAGAGAATAGTGGCCATTTGTATTGACAAGGGTCAATGTTGCTGTCTGACTCGCATATTTACATATTCGATGTTGCAGCCTGGCCGGCGTATTCTTAGACGGAAAATCCCAAGGGCTCAGAGAATCTTGCAATGTGTTTTTTAATGAACTCGGCCAGGTGATTTCAATTATTAGCTCTTCTTCCTGCTTGTAATTTTGTGCTAAAAATTAATTTCAGATGGTGGGGAGAAAAAGAATGGATTTTTCCTTCCAGAAACCAGATTTTCCACATCACAAACTTTAAAAATTGATTTGTTCTCTCTGTCTTGTTGCTGTGACTGAGTTAAGTTCTGTGAATGTAAAGAGTCAAGTTTATCACTATTCCTTCCAATCAAAGAACTTATCTCACTCAAAGTAACTCGATGACAGTCAAGTTGAATTAACAAATCTTTTTTTTTTTTTTTTTTTTTTTTAACAGTGCAGGTACTGTATTTCCTGCAATTGCAGCAGTCTTTGCCATGAATTTGCAATGTCAATGCTGCAGACTGAATCGTATTTCCAGATTCAAAGTCACGATCCGTCTTGTGTATCTCCAGTGTCAATGCAATAATCTTCGCCCAATGAAGATCCCTGGTTTAACTATATTCTTGATAGAGGTCCTTTATGGTAGAGTTGTCCAATCTTATCCAATAAAGTTTTTGTTTCAGACTAACACTAACACACCTGGTCAACTGTGCGGCTATGATTGGACTCTCTTAAAGAAACACAGACGAGTCTTCTGGGACCATTTTTCCACCAAAAAATGAGCACTCACCCAAGCACTTCCATCAATTACAATGAAAAAAAAATTCTTTTGTGTCATTTTGGTGATTGGTTTGTTTATTTCTCGCTACTTTTGAAGGCTCTTTTTCAGTTAGCTACTCCACTTTCCATGTGCTGGCTTGTTAGCATAGCATTTATGACAAGTATTCCAAGCTCAGTATTTAACATATTATTTTACATTGGTGTCAGATGACTTGGAGAGTTGTGAAGGGACCAAAGACACCCAAGTGCTCATTAATGTCTAGACGCAACATAAAACCCTCCGAGTAAACATGGCACTCGCATAGTGAAAAGCACAAAAAGGGATTCCTGTGCATCTTCCAACTTGGCCTCCAATTTGTGATGCTCAAATTATGTCCTAAAAAATCCAAGCATCCAGCAGGATATCTGTCATCATAACCGTCAACTGAAACTCAAAACTGAGAAGATTATCATTCGCTGACAGCAAAATGACTGGCGCTAAGTCAGCTATCAACAGTGCAAACTCCACTGACGCAGTATTTTCATGAATCTAAAATTCGACGTGTGTGGGTTTTACTCTTACAATTCTGTGCATTCAATTTTGCATCAAATGAACCAGGCAATGAGTAGTCCAAAATCATTGATTGACACTACATAACCACCACTGTTCCCAGAGACTAATGGTCCTCAAGGTTTTCATTCCAAACCTTATAAAGCAAACTTTCATTGAGCTACTAATTGGTAAAATCGCATGTGCCGAATTAAGATTGAAATGAAACCCAGCACGTTTGTGCATACCCAGGAACAGTGTCAAAAATCACTACACTACACTAAGTGTCATTTTCAATTATTTTTTAGAGCTTTGTGAGTGAATGGTGCGTGATCCTTGTGATGGATTGATTAGCTGTCCAGGGTGTGTTCTGCCTCATTCCCGTTGCATGATGGGATAGGATCCAGCTCCTGCATGACCCAGTCAGGGAATAAATGGGTTAGATAATGGATGGAAGTAATTTATTTTAAAGCTTTCTTCTTCATGGGAACTGAAAAACGCATGACTCATTGGAACTGAACCCTCCCATGAGAAAAATCATGTACTCCTGATTCTTGCAGCCACCTTGGCTAAGTCTGGCTAATTCACAGTGGAAGAATCAATGTCCATTGTCCTTTCCACATAAACACTTAATTTAATTTAAAAAGTATTGCTGCAAAGTCCCTGAGAACTGAGAACCTGATATACTAAGCCCTTTAGCATGTTACAGCCAATAGGTCTACTTGCCATCAAACAATTACCATGAGCAATCACTGGCCACATCACTGCTAAACAATTTAGATTATGCTAAAGGCCGAAAGTAAATCATAAGTCACCGAGTGGATCGCGATGACTCGACTTTGGTCAACCACATTCATGTTCAGAATGTCAGCTGCACTCTGGCCCACAGCGAAGATGGCCGCCACGTCACATTCTCACGATGACAGTGGTCTCAGCGATAGTGCGTCAACTCCATCCCAGTTAATCATGTCCAACTATGCTCCTCAATTTTTTATGTTCCCTGTGACATATGGATTGTCTGTGAAATATTATAGTCCTCTAGTTTTAAACAAGACTCTCAGCTGACTTTCCTGCGGGGGGGGTTCACTTGGCCCAGCCACAGGAGAGGTAGGGGGATGAGGGGGGTCTCTGAATTGCCAGAAATCTTTAAGGGCTTTGGCAAAGTCATCTCACCTGCCTTCACGCCACAAAACAGATGGCTGCCATTCTTGAAGAGAAAACTTGCTGCTCACATTTTCGGCGTACGACATTTCACCCATCGTCCATTGTTGCTCCCATTGCTCCAAATTTTGCTCTCATTGGCGGTAAAAAAAGTGTATTTATGTTTCTGTTTGAGGAAAAACAATCTTTGGCTGCTTTTCAGTTGTGTCAGTGTTCGGAACTCTCTCTCCCAAACTGACTTTAAATCTAAAGGAAATCGGAGGGAAAACATGGATGATTTTCTTTCCCTCCTCTGTAACCCCCCCAGGGTTCTGAGGTCTGGCCAGCTCATCGATTGGCTCAGGCTCTTGTTTGGGGAATGTGTAATTACGCGGCCCGGGCTCCTTTGATCCAGGTTTTCTCTGTCGGGGTGGAAATCTTCCTCACGTTGAGTGTGTGTCCCTGGGCACTTTGAGCGAGCAGGGCTGGCCTTCTTATACTACACTCTGGAACTCCAAATATCTCTGACTGAAATCCAAGGCTCTGTGTGTGTGTGTGTGTGTGTGCGCGCGCATGTGTGCAGTGTGTGTACATATGTGTGTGTGCAGTGTGAGTGTGCAATGTGTGTGAGCGTGTGTGTGTGCAATGTGTGTCCGTGTGTGTGGGTTCCTACGTGTGTTTGTGTATATGTGCGTGCATGAATACTCAGTAGCAAAAATTTAGCAACACCCAAATTTTAAGCATTGTTGAAAAAAAGAAAATATTTACAAATGGCAAACTTTAGTTTTCCTAAACAGAACGTATCGCACTAACAAACCAAGTTATGCTGAATCCTGGTCACATGTTCATTTACGCGTGGTTTGCACATGATTTTGTATGATTCACGGCCCACGTGAATCCTGTCACTTGAATTCTTTAAAACCTGGTTGACATGTTAGGGATGCTTTTTGTTGAACAAAAAACATTGAAAAGTGTAAAATCGAAATTATTGGGCGTCATAGAGGAATGTCTGAAAACGCCAGACATGCAGTCATTAGCATGTTACAGGCAGGAATGAAGTTGTGACAAGTTGAGCATCACTTCCAATGTCCACCACAACACCTTTTCATGTCTTCAGACATCTATCGCGCAGACTGTGACCGTCAAAGTCCGACCTCACAGCAGCAGACCACGTAAAATGACAGCACATGAAGATCACTTCATCGTGAAGTCATCGCAATGTAACCAAATGACAAGTGCACCAGAACTTGCTCTAGCTCTTCGTCAAGCCACAGGACCACAAGTGCATGCACAGCTTGTCCGCAATCGTCCCCATGCAGCCAGTTTGGCAGCTCGACGTCCCCTCAGGGCCATTCCATTAACGCCATGCCACATCAGAATCAGCAGTGGAAGTTTAAATTTTTGAACGTGGACCTACACCGCATTACTGGGACTAGATCAATCAAGTCCTTTTGCTTAAAACAGCAGTTGAAATACCTGGCGCACGTCTGCAGGATGCACATCAGCGACATTAGGAAACAAATACTATTTGATGAACGTTCCCCGAGTTGGACCAGGTTCGAGAGACTGCTGGGTATTGACGCCCAGCAGTTGAGGAGAAAGATGATGGACAGAACTAACTTTCAACGTCTACTGGAAACAGTAGACGTACCCTTAGGAACCAAGTCTCCAGAGAGGGGAAGATGATGATGATGATGATGATGATGATGATCCAAGAGCAGATGACCTGGACACGGGTCCACCAAAGATGGCAGTAGGCACAACAAAGTCAAGTGTTATTCATGGACAAATCACGTTTTTGCCTTTAGTTTTTAGATGGTAGAACCCATGTCAGGTGATGCCGTGGGGAGAGATTTGACCCTGATGACGTTATTGAGCGTGACAGATATGGTGGTTGTAATGTGATGGTTTGGAGAGGAATCCACAAGGGTGGGAAGATAGATCTCATTGTTCTGAACAACTCTGACTGCTCAACAATTCTGTGATCAGGTAATAACGCCAGTCGTTCTACAGTTCTTGAGAACACACCCAGGACACATCTTTCAACAAAACAATGCTCGCCCCCACACAGCTCAGCTAACTCTGAATCTGTTGCATCAACACAACATTCAAGTCCTCTATTGGCCAGCTAGGTCTCCAGCTCTTGCTCCAATCGAACACGCCTGGAATATTCTAGGAAGACACTTAAAGAAGAATCATCCCCACATCAATAACGTCCATGACCTTGGCCTTGCTCTTCAGCAAGAATGGGCAACCATCACTTTTATGAGATCGGGGATCTTATTCAAACTTGTGTAAATGTTATGTGGTGGTTCAGCAAGCTGTTGGGCATCACACTTGCTATTGAGGGATAGGAACAGTCTGTGGGAAACTGATCATCCTAGTTTGAGTCGCAACTGTGTTGGGCATTCATAGATGTCTAATTCCCTGCAATGGTCAAGACAATTAAATACATATTTCACTGTTTTTAACTCGTTTATTATCCTCAGGTGTTGCCAAACTTTCTTTACGAAGTATATTTTTGCATGCATTGTTTATGCTTTCGCACGTGTGAAAGTGAGCGTCTACACGTCTGGTGTTTGTGTGTGTGTGCGTGTGTGTGTGTGTGTTTGAGTGTGTATGTATTTATATGAGTGTGTGAATGTGTGTTTTCACATTTTAGTATCAGTTTTAATATCTCTATACTCTGCTGATCTACTCTGTAATACCCTTTATTGTATCTGCACAACAGGCTCCATCTGAGAATCCATGACACTTTTTTTTCTTCCTCTGTGGTAATGAATTGTAGTTGTGACCATGCTGCTCCTTTGATGGCTGCTTCTGACCCTATCAACAGAAATCGAAATGCTGCTGGACACCCTTCTGTCAAGAACAGGTAAACTGAGGAGGTCTAACCACCTGGAGAGATTTGGGGACTAACTGTACACTACCCAGCATGCATTGCCATATAAGATGTGCAGTGAGGGACTGTGGTTTTACTCAAAACACAGAATATCCACACAGAAAGCTGAAGTTTGCTGATATGGAACAGTTCCATAAACTTTCATATGTGACTCCACTTACCAATTTACGAATTGCTCAACATTATTCTGCGTAAAACAAACGAGTAAATAAATAAATATTTTATCCATAAATTGCCCAAAATAAAAGTATTTTTACTCAGTTTACCTGCCAAGTGTCAAAATTATGC
The DNA here is from genome assembly GCA_029692085.1 of Gymnothorax javanicus. Taxonomy (NCBI): domain Eukaryota; kingdom Metazoa; phylum Chordata; class Actinopteri; order Anguilliformes; family Muraenidae; genus Gymnothorax; species Gymnothorax javanicus. The sequence goes on from CM056211.1 coordinate 19,030,096, forward strand.
CAGTGTTATAAATATTTTGTGTGATTACCATTGCAAAGCTAAAATTCTGAATGGTATTGTATTGCCCTCTTTGATTCAAACCTATGATTTTGGAAATACAAGTTAACCTCTAAATCAGTTGGCGTGCACCCCTGGCAGTTTTGCCAACGATCCATCAAAGGCCATTTAGCAAAACGATTTGCGGCCTTTAAAAATAAATAAGCAAATAAAAATAAGGTAATTGGAGCGCAGGCCGGAAAATGAAATGGCATGTTTGGGGTTTGTTGGGGTTTGGGATTCTGCTCTGAGCAGTGCAACGAAGGCCGTTGTAACATCAATGTTGACGCTTCGCCAGCCTCGAGGCTTCTGCAGCCAAAGCGGAACAGGCTTCAGCTGGGCCTGTTCATCATGGGATCAGCAGGAATTCAGCATCCTCACTGCCAGACCCCAGAGAGAGGCTTTAGGGTTTGATTTTGATGGTGGTTGCCAGGGGGCAGCTGATGGTTAGCAGGGGTGGGGGAGGGGGGAGGGGGTCATGGTGAGAAGTTTGCTTACCACCAGTAGCTTCTGTTCTTGGAGATTGAGGATGTTTACAAGCACGCAAGAACCCTCTCAATGAATCATCCTCTTTATCCCAAAATGACAGGAACAGTTGGGGGTGGGTGTGATGAGGCGGGGCTATAGGGGCTGGAAGATTTGCATCGCGACCTCAAAGGTGAACAGATGGCATCCACGTTTCACTGCATTCACTGCATGAACGTCCTAAACCGTAATCACATGCCAATTAACATGAAGGTAGAGGGAGAATAAATTTTGCTGGGGAGTGTTGAGTATTTGCGTTCCAGGTTCACCGATACTAAACGGGTGCTGCAAAGTGAGACCTTACCTAAGGTCTCATTCCAGTAATCCCTAGAGTTCTTCAGAACATCGAGGAGAACGCTTGTGACAACTCCACCTGTCCTTCAGACCGGAGTGATGAAATCTACCCCCATATAAGGGGAGTTTGATCTCCATTTAAAAGCAGGCGTACAAACATCCATCTTTTCGTTTCATTTCAAAGATCATTACAAGAGTTTTGTTTCATACAGGGTCCTAAAAGTAGAAACATGCAGTCCTGTGCGCTCTCACTAAGGTTCTATAAGCTCTGCCTCTTGTTCAGAAAAAGTAATGTTTTGATTCCAGAACTTTTACGAGTGCTGAAATTGCTGGGTCTGCTGTTAGATTCGGCCTTGGATCATCTTGTAAAGGACTAGCACTGCCTTTATGCGTGAAATTAGTCCCCTTCCCTAATTTGCTTGATTAGTGGTGTTCGAGGTTTGGCCATTCACATTTGAACGGCACATCAGCCTATTTTCCAATGGGGATTGTGCCGTCACAGTTGCTTTCAGCCTTACGCTGAAATATTTCATGCACATTTCTGTTCTGAAGCTCGAAATCGATTTCAAGGTTCTCCGATCGAGGTCCAGTTTTGAAATGTACACCCCTGCCAACCCCAATCCCAATTTCAGAACATGTCCCTGGCACTGGACAGGACTGAAAAAAATGTGCCAACCACTTGGAAAATTTGAGACCATTCTGGGCAGAGCAATCAGAGGGCGGAAAGTACAAGAGCATTTAGCGGGAGAACGATGTGGAAGAGATGGGATTATGGAAGTCAATATATCCCGCTGGCACTCATTTTGAAAATAATACCGCTGCATCCTCTTTGGTGGCATTCAGGAGAAATGATGGGTGGGCAGGAGGGGGGAGAAAGAAAAGATATGATTGGCCACAGGGGGTTTCAGTCTTATTGAGAAAAGGTTGACAAGGGTGCAGGCTTTCATTCCAAACCTATCATCCAATTATACACCTGATCCTTTTAATCGAGGTCTTCAGCAAAGATTCCACCGGTTGATTTGTAAACTCAGGTGAGTAGCTGGCTTGTTTGGAAAGAAAGCCTGCACCCACACCAGCCATGTCTGGAAAAGGTTGAGAACCCATGATGTACTAAGTCAAATAAAGACATTTTTGAGAGCAAAAGTATCTGTCATTCCCAGTGGTGTAGTGGTGGGTGCATGCAGTCATACGGAGTATACCCCCCTCTTTTCCCTCAATTTACACTGTTCCCACCTATAAGTCAAAAAGCCATTGAAATGAAAGAAATGGGAACGGGTCATTTGGACCCTGTACCTGTTGGACCCATATAAGTTGGACCCTGACCAGTTGGACCCCATACCATTCGGATCCCAGGCAAGTTGGACCCTAGACCAGTTAGACCCCAGACCAGTTGGACCCCTGACCAGTTGGGTTTGGGTTAGGGTTAGGGTCTGGGGTCCAATTAGGTAGAGTCTGGGGTCCAAGTGGTCAGGAGTCCAACTAGTTTTGGTGCAAATGGTCTGGGGTCCAACCGGTACTGGGTCCATTCAGTTAGGGTCTAACCGGTATGGGGTCCAAATGACCTATACCCCTTTGAAATACACAGGAGTGTATACCAACTTTTTGTTTTGTGATACACCATCTACCTAATAGAATATACCCAATTCTCCAGAGACCACTCTGCCATTGCTCATTCCACCCGCGTAGCGTTGTCTTCGAAAGCTAAAGTTACGTCATCCCACTGCAGAGCTGAACCATGAAAAAAAAGCCCCAAAAAGGCTTTTCATGTCAGCCGTACATTTGATCCACCCAAACACAGTGACGGGTGGATATTATCAGCAGAAGCGTAAGATAAGCCGCAGCTTTCGGAGGCCTAATCAGCCTTATCTCCCTCCGAACAGGGCCATAATTCTGAGCAGAAGACACAGGGAACAGACTATGTAAGAGGCCCAGGGCTGACGCTCTCCCACCAGCTGATTTGTGGGAGCTGGAGAGTGTAGTGTTGGCCTTGTTTCTGTCTTCTCTCCTGGATTTAGAGGCAGCGGGCGGACATCTTGAAATCCATCCCGATAAGGCCGCTGCCTGTGCTACACTAGAACAGACTAAACTCTCGGAGAATTCCTTTTCAAAAAAAAAAGGGAGACTAAAATGACCAAATATTCGGCGCTCCACCCTGTTAGGAAGTTACTGCGCTTATAAAAAGAAAGGTTTTGATTTCACATAGTTGGCTGGGTATATCTTTTTCCAAACTGCAAGTTAAGTTTGCCTTATTCTCAGGACTGGCAGTTCCTGAGACAACTATGTGTCCGTTCACGATTTGTTTTTTGTTCCAAATTTCAACCAACATTACACTCTTTGACCTCTTCTTCTCACAGAGGCAGGTCTTTATGTCACTGAAAAAAAACTTAATTTTTAGGTAATTGAAACCATGAAACCAAAATCTGCAAGTATCTGGAGGTAGGAATTCCTATTGTCAAAAGCTGTAGATTTCTCAAGGTATTGTTTTTCCCCTTTTTAATAACTGAGGCCGATTCTGGCATCACCATTTCCATCTTGTTCTTGGAAGCCATTTTGGATCTTTATATTTGTGGTATGTGGAAAACATTAAGCAAAGCCTGATTAGGAGCTGTTGTGATCAGTGTATGACAGAGCAGGTTCATACAAGTGCCATTATATTCCTCTGTTCTGCTAACTGGCATTTCGCAGAAGTTAAGCCAACGTGCTGGAATTTAAAAGAAGAATGTGAAAATTCTTATTTTAAACTGGAGGAGACAGAACAGCCGGGGTATATTAGCATTTTTGTTTGAGCGTGGTTAATGTAAGGGATGTTATTTAGCTATTGAAGTTCAATGCAATCACGGTGTCTCCAATGAAAATATTCAGTCATTTTATTTTGGCGAACAAAATGATATATTGAAGTTCTATCGGATTTCAGTCTAATGCTGATGAATTTTGTTTTAAAGTGCTGTCATTTCTGCCGACAGTTCACTCCGTTCTAAAAGCAACTGCATTTGGAATGGTTGAAAAATCCTGGAATTATGGCACTGTGATGTATTCAGTTACCGTGGGCGGATTTGCTCATAATAACAAACCAATGCGATAAGCCAGAAATTCCACACACAAGACTACGCTTGCAAGCATTACATGACTAGACTTTTCAAACCAAAGTTGTTTGCCTGACCCCTGACATTTTACAGATATGACAATCCCTAAAGGACGTGGGATTGGAGGAGCATGAACGTGACTGACTGAACAGGAGGGATAATTCAGTCTTTTCCTCCATTCTTATTTCATTCATTTCAAGCTGAGATGCCTGACAAGGCCCCACCCCCACCCCCACTACTGTCCACAGAGCCCCCTGGCCTCGATGACAGCCCCAATATTGACATAATCAGGCGCTAGTCAAAATAAGAGACAACCTTAAATATTTTCAGAGGCTAACAAAGCACCAATTTGAAGAGGACACTGGAGTAAAATCTCAAAGGTGTGGTTAAGGGCATTTTGGATTCTCTAAACACTTTTTTTGTTGGTTGAATGAATTGGAGGAAAGGTTCTCTGCTCAGTTTATTGATTTAAAAAAAATGGTCTTCTTTCCTGGATAATGATGGCAGGAGGGGCTGGGGATTAAGGTGCAGGAGGTGATTTTTGGAGAAACGTAGCGTTCTGTTTAATGCCTGGAAACGGACAACGAAATGCCCATCAAATGGAGTCATTTTGAAGGTTTTGTATGATGGAACTGCTGCTCCCTGGCTCCTTGCCAAATCTCTAGCAGGCGGCTGCCATGGAGAACCATTCCCGACTGCGTGGAGCTGGAATTAAAATGCTTAATCACAGATACACGGTGACATGCGAAGGGGTATGCCGTTCCACTGAGATTCTTCCTGGAATACATTCCCAACCCCTTTATACCCCATATTCCCCGAACCCCACAGCCAATCAAAGAGCTTGTTTGAGAGAGAGGCGGGGCTAAGTCACCAGCATAATACTGAGCTGTAACACTCAAGGTTATAGCAATGCTTGTCTGAGGATAATCAACTCCTTAAGGTGGGTTAATACTGCCAAGAATTTCTAAATGCATCTTGTCAGTTTGCCAGCTGAGTCTCTACATTCTAGGTGTGTCTGAATTCATATTTTCCTTGGGAGTTAATCACATTTCCTGGGTCAAATAATTCATCTGAGATGCACCCGAGATGTTTCAAGGGATTTACTGTCCATTTTATGAGAAACGCATAATTTCGCCAATATGCTGAAACAAAATGATTATTTAGCATGATTATATGTTTTCAGCAAAGACATGCTTTGTTGAAATTGACCAGCTAACCACAGCAGTCTTTCCACATTACGGATATGTTTAAAAGAGCAAACGCATTTCAAAACCCAGATCTGAACCATATCTGGGGTCAATTTCCTGCAATTTTTTTGGCCTATTTTTTTCAAGAAATGGAACACATTTGTTTTCTTTTGTTCTGTAGCTCAAAAAATACAGTCTACTGGCGTGTGCAGGAAGGGGGAGGGGGACTGGAGTTTGAGACTAGAACCCTACCTCCAGACTACAGTACCCACAATCCCCCTGTTCTACTGGTGTCCATTCAGGGTTTTACTCATGGCTGTATTCGAATCCCTGTTCTTGACTGTTCCCGAACAGCTTGGGAACGAGACGGGATTCGAATATGCCCGATATGTGTAGACCCACGCTACTGAATGTTTGGCAAAGGTACCGAGGTTGTCAGGGGCAACGCGGTTCTCATAAATAGTCTATTCAAGATCATGAAGCAAAGAATTGTGAGCATTTAAGTGATTTTTTCAATCTGGAATTGGGTCAACTTCAAGGCCTTTTGGATCAGTGAATAGATGAAATTGTTCCGAAATCTACAAGTTATGTAAAATAGACCATACGAGGGATAAAATCAGCTTACATTTCATCAGTTTCACCAGTGGCCGCCATGTTTGTTCCCCATCGTTCTTCACCAAGAAGAACGGGTATTCGATTCGCAATGAACAGTGTTCTCTGTTCAAGAACAGGGATTCGAATATAGCCCATGATCTCCAATGAAAAGTCAACTCCCTTCACAGGAAGGATCTCAGCTTCACCCAGACCAGATAATAGATACATCCAAATACTCATGAAAAATGTATCCTTCTCTGCTCTCCTCATCTACCTCCGCTATCTGGAAATTCGGTATGTAGGAGGAGATGCAAGAGTGAGATAAAGATTGATGTTTTGAGTATGTAGTATGCAATGCAGGCAATGAGTGCTGATAGAAGCTGTTTTAATGTGGAAAAAAAAGAAAGTGGGACCAGCAGCCCTAAGTTAGACAGACAAGGACATGCACATTACATGGATGCAAGAGCTGGGGATTGATGGTAAATCACTGACAGTCTATAAGTATTCAGACAATGAAATGATCTATGGAAGAGCTGTAATTCCTATACATGGAATTTATTTAAGTACCTGCCGATTAAAACTGACAATCTTCAAATGAACTCTTTCACTGTACTAAAATTCAGGCTGGTTAAACATAGAAACGAAAGTTCACGGACTGCCGTAAAAATGTGAGTCAACTAAATATGAGTTAACTCAGCTTGAAGGTTTGCTTTGTTTCAACCCACAATAAGTCAAGACTGAATAACTTCAAGTTAAACTTCTGAAAACGTGTATACTTGAGTTCAACATCTAAAGCTCGTCATGACTAGTGGAGTTATAGAGAAGAAATAAGTTCACACAACTTAATGGGGCTATTGCCTTCAAATCTTTCTGCAGGAGCACAGAGCCATAAAGCTAAAAATCTTTGCTGTCCTGATACTTATGGACTGCAGTGTGCTGTAAGTAAATTTATGATGAAAATTTCTGCGACTGTTGGTCTGAGTTGTGACATGGCAGGGTCTATTTTTAGCGAACGTGATGATTAATGGCGTAATGGTGGTGTTCATGACAACGGCATCTTTATCAGATTTTCTCCTGCTGCAGTCCTGGAGACCATGAGAAAAAAAAAGCTATTTTTTTCTTTTTTTTTTTTCGGAAGTATTTGCTCCCCTCGGAAAGCTCCCACTGAATCTCTAATGACAGGAGATATTTGGGCTCTTTGTAATGCATTCCGTCCAGATAAAGCGCTGTATAAGTAAACACACGGCCGGGATCGGTGCCGACACGAATCTGGCAACGGTTCTTCTTCGCGCAATTCAGCCTCACATGAACACAGAGGCAGTCAGACTACAGTACTCTGTAGTACATTTCAATCTGATTAAACTTAGAAACAAAAGGTCGCCGGCTGCCTTAAAAATGTCAGTAAACTCATTAAAATGTAAGTTGACTCAACTTGAAGATAAGCTTTGTTTCAACTCACAATAAATTAAGACAACAGACAACTATAAGTTTAAATTCTGAATACTTAAAATTTGAGTTTAACATCAAAAACAAGAGATAAGTTCACATAACTTTATGGGACTTTCATGTTTTACAGTGTAGCGGACACACATATCTGAAACAGAAAGACCTCTTTCCATCTATTTGACTCTGAAAGGTTGCAGCTTGTAAGCATCCCATTACCATTCCAGAACTACGCTTACATGTGTGGGAGACCTTGGCAGAATATTGTTTGGGATCCCCTAAGACGTGTTCTGTGACTGATATTAAAGTGCCTTGCAAATATATTACGGAAACAGTCCTAATTTAGAACAGTGCACACGCCTAATGGGGGCCTGTTCAAAAAAAAAAAAAAATTTTTTAGGGGCCTCTCCAATGCATTGTGAGTCAGAAATGTAGTGACTTGCAAAGATAATATGGCAACTGTCCCATACACTTTTGGGTGGCCTTGGCAGGAAAAAATATTTGGGGTTCTCTAAAGCATTGTCGATTGATTTTGTAGCATCATGCCAATATATTATGGCAATAGTTCCATTCCAGATCTGTGAGTAGACTTGTAGGAGGGGCTATGCAAAAATTATTTGGGGTTACCTCCTGATCATTGTGAGTCATTGGGAGGGTAGGTGTTAAGAAGTTCCCATCACTGATGACTATACACATTTCATCAAGGTCACTGCCCTTCTTTTCCTTGTATATTATCATAGAAACAGGATAGAAGCCCCAGCAGACAAACTATGGATACTGGGCTGAATCTGGAACTAATTCTATGGAGAAGTCAGCCAGAATATGTGCAGATCTAATGCAGAATCACTAATGCTCTGCTCTCAATCAATATACACCCTTACACCCGCCCTCTCCCACCCCACCTCCAGGATTTTGACAGTGGACACTCACTGATAAGTAATTTTATATCAGTGAAATATTACTGCTCTTGTATATGGGCTCTGTGTGCTGATGTTTATATCCAGGTGTTGCGGTTAAGGCTGAAGAATGTTGGGAATTTCTCTTCATGTGCTGTTCATTAGGAGAACTGAATAAAATTAAAACAATAAAAGCAACGGAATGTACAATCAGCGGATGTACTGAGAAGTCATAGCGTACTCGGGCAGGCTGTAATACAGAGACAGGTCACTGGATATAAAAGCCCCAAATGAAAGGTGACAGTCCACACTTTTATCTGAGGGCGATTATCTCCATACGGAGTGAATCACTGTCCCTCTGCAGATGAGTGTCCTGTGCAGTTAGCATGCGGTGCTTTCCCAGAACACACCTGGCCTTGGGCATGGGGGGGAAAGAGCCCCCCTCTGTCTCTTTATGGCAGACCCAGGCATCCTGATTCATTCATTATTTGGGGCAGTTAGGGGATTGGGGCTGGCTGTGGTTGGTGGTGAGGCGAGAACAGAAGCATTCCTTTACAGTGATTCATATTTTGGAGGAGACACACCTACTGAGAAGGTGTGGTGGGAGGTTTAGTGTGTGTGTGTGTATGTGCACGTGTGTGGGTTTGTGTGTGTGCATGCACGTGCATGCATAAGTGTGCGTATGCGTGTATGTGTCTTCTTTTGTGTGTGTCCCTGTGCTTGAGTATGTATGTGCTTTTATGCATGTGCCTGGGTTTGTGTGTGAGTGTGCATGCACGTGCATGCATAAGTGTGTGTGTTTTGTGTTGTATTGTGTCTGTTTGTCTGTGTTTCAGAGTGTATGTGGGTGTGCGCATGTGCATGGGTTTGTGTGAGATTGTGTGTGTACGTGCACGCAGTAGTGCGTGTGTGTGAGTGCATCTGTGTGTGCATGTGTGTGTCTGTGTGCACGCATGCGTGTGCTGCCCATGTTTGTGATTCCATCTTCGTATGCCTGTGTGTGTTTTTGTTTGCACCTGTATCTATGTGAATAGCTATCTGTGCATGAGAATGTTTGTGTGTGTGTGTGTGTGTGTTTTTGTGTAAGTGTTTATGAGCATATCTGTGTATGTTTGTGTGCATGTATGTGTTTGTGACCATGTTTGAATATGTGTTTATGAGAATGTTTGTGTGTGTGTGTGTGTGTGTGTGTGTGTGTGTGTGTGTGTGTGTGTGTGCGTGTGTGTGTGTGTGTGTGCGTGCGTGTGCGTGTGTGGGTATGTGTTTGTGTGTGTTGTAATCAGCATGCCCTGGCACATCTGCACACTCCCAGATAAGGTGCAGCCGGCATCCTGGCACAGATGGGTAATGATGGCACCAGAGTGCCAGGCCCAGGTGTGACCGCACATATACATCCCACGTCTGCCCCGGCCCCTGAAACGCCCCCCTCTCCTGCCCTGCCCCCCTGCTCCAGAACAGACAGGAAGACTCAGATGTACTTTCAGTGTTCCACCCTTTCCGTACAGACAATAATCTCTCTCTGACACTATCTCTCCAGGAAGAACAGCAGGTAAAAGGGAACCAATCGCCTTGAGCGTTTATCTACCGTCCCGTCTCCTCGTTGTAGGAAAAGACAGTGGCGGTATTTTCTCTTCTCTTCTCAAAATAGCCGAAGGCCACTTAGGTGTCAAAACATTTATTACATTTTCAAAGTGAATAATAGACAGCTGCCACTGAATTTTTCCTTCCTGATGTTCTACGCTTAATTAAAAGAAATTTGAATCAGTTTGTTAGTGTCACATATTCTTCATGAGTGGAATTTGAGCTGGGGAAAGGTAGACAGCATATAACATCTGCCGTTGATTTTTTTTTTTTGCTTATGAATTATGAATGTTGCCGAGTAACTATTGATTTCCTGACGAGGCAGATGCACTGCCTGCAGTCGGACATGAGACAGCCATGGCAGCGCATGTCATTCATCTCAGAGGACTGCAGTGCATATGCATGTTTGCCAGTGGCGGCTCGTGAACTGGCAACTAGGGAGGCTCAAAACTATCCCTTAAAATTAATGATTGGTCACGACTTGTTTTCAGTCATTCGTTTAAATTACCACTACAGAAACTCCGAAAACTCTCAACATTATCAGGTGTGGCCAGTTTTCATTTATAACGCATATCGATTACGACTCCGAACTTCTCGCGCTTTTCTTTACTCAGCAGTTGGAAGCAATGCATGTGTTTCGCGATCGTTTAAATGAAATTAGATCATTTGGAACGTCTTAATGCAATTCCATTGCTTCCAACCCCTCCAGTGCACAAGGACTTCAATTCCGCTCGAGAATCTCTTACATACACGTTGATTGAATAATTTCTGACCACAGTAGAGGAACGTAAATATGCCACTTAAACTCACGCCGAATGCGTGAGAGTTGACAGGTATGCGTTATAAATGAAAACTGGCCACACCTGATAATGTTGAGAGTTTTCAGAGTTTCTGTAATGGTCATTTAAATTAATGATTGAAAACAGGTTGTGACCAATCATTAATTTTAAGGGATTGTTTTGAGCCTCCCCTATCGCCAGTTCACCAGCCGCCACTGGTGTTTACCCTTCTTTATTTTCCTCTGTTAGATGCGTTGTAGCTGTTAACCTTCGTGTTCTGAAGATCAGCCTAACACCCTCATTATACAAGGTACCAGAGGCTCCAACATTGTGTGTTTAATAAAAATAATTAAAATAAATAAATAAATAAATAAATAATGATCTTGGAATTTCCCAATTTGTGCTAAAATAGTTTCCCCCTTAACTCTCCTCTCATTAAAGCCCAGTACACACAAAAAAAAAAAAAAATCACCATTTTACCACATAATAATACAGAAATGTTGTATTTCCTGCCTCATTTGGGCTACATATGAAGAAATATATATTTCGTTCGACAGAGAATTTATGGACTGAGAAATTTATATTATCTGGAATAGTTAAATCAATAATGTTTGGAATCAACAATCAAAAGTTGCATTTAATTTGTTTCCAGCACTACTGTAACGTGTGATCAAGTTAAAAAAAAAAAAAAAAAAAAACGTTTTTAAGTAGTTCATATTATGTTAGGAGCACTTACGCAACATTAAGCTGATGAAACAATGATAAATGTATTTTTTTAGGTGTTAAAGAGACTCTGCAGTGTGTTGGACACCAAACAGAACTTGGTGTTTTGTTGACTCTGCTGAAAGTGCGGGATGAAGTAGGTACTGCCTGAGCATGTCGTGGTAAAAACTAAAATCTTGGATGGCGAAACACAATTCGCTCAAACCTTACTGCAGCAGAGGGTGGCTGGGGTCATGTACTTGTAGAAACACCCCCCCTCAGGCACGGACCTGGCCCTCTCCAAAATTAAGGCCCTAATGAGTCGTTTGACACAAACCTTGCGATAAGAGTCTGACTCGGGAGCCAAACTGTCAGGTCCAAAGACATGTTCTGTCAGCATGTAACAGGACAGCTGCACAGTAACATGTTCAGAGTGAAATCAACAGAGCCAAAATAACTTGTAATGAGTCACCTTCAGCGCACTCTTGCCAGAATGAAATCAAACTGACTCCACATCCAACATGAGTGTTTATACATTTAAAGTACAAGTTTGGACATTCTGTATGGAGAATGACTTAAATACAGCACAGAATAAACGCTGTCATCATCACCATCGTCATCATAATTATCTTCTCCATCATTATCATCATCATCATCATCACCTTCATCATTGTCATCATTATCATTATAATAGTCACAATGGGTACATTAATACTAAAGTGTCACACGTGAAATATCCAATGCAATAAATGTACTGCTGACTCTCCAAAGCTTGAGGCACACAGGATGTTCTGCAGAGGAATCCCCCTGTCATGTAGATACGGCCGGATAAACAGAGATCCCTAAATTATCTATCTGTGGTTTTACAGAAGAAACAAAACAAAGCGATGCCTACTCTTCTCCTTCCCCTTCTCTGTCTTTTCCCTAATCCTAATTGCACTCTTGTTTGCTAAATAAACGAAAATTCCTTCCAAACTTACTAATCTATTCAGGGACAGAACTTTATGAAACTCAGATGGGCTTTTGTATCGTCCTTAGATTAACAACATACATACTGGACTGCGAGCTCATGCTTTTGTGTTTGTCCGTGTGTGAACATGTGTATGAGTATGTCAGTGTGCGTGTGTGTATGTATGTGTCTGTGTGCATCTTTGTGTGTTAGAATGTGCATCTATGTGTGTGTATGCTTTTTCCTCTTTGTGTGTATGTGTGTGTACCTGTGCGAGTCTGTGTATATACTGTGTGCCTGAATGCCTCTGTGTGTTTGGTCGTGTGCGTCGATGTGTGCATGTGCATTTAGCTTTGAGAATGTTTGTGTGTGTCTGTGTGTGTGAGTGTATAAATTAGCGTGTCTGGGTGTGTGTGTGTGTGTGTGTGTGTGTGTGTGAATGTGTGTGCAAGTGAACATGTATGTGTGCAAGCATATGAATGCGTGTACGTCTTTGTGTGTGTCTGTGTGTGCGCGTGTGTTTGCGTGAGTGTGTGTATATGTTATTGTATGTGTGTCTGTGCATGTGCACGCGCGCGCATCGGGGCATGCATGTGTATGCATGTGTGACGGAGGGAGAGAACCAGGATGGTGTGTCTCTGTCTCTCCAGCACTGTCTCAGGTGAAAGGACAGCACTGAGTAACATGGGCATCTGTTCTGTCCTCTGCTTCAATGCTGAGACAAACCCTGTTCTAGCCCTGCCCACTGAGGTCAGAAATTTTCAGAGGAAGAAGACTGCATGCAGACTGACTTCAAACAAGAGACAGGACTGAGCCTGCCGGATCTGCCGCGTAATTACAAAGCACTACTGCTTTAAAAAAATAATAATAAAAAAAACAAAGCTGCTTGATTAGGCACAGATAGCTCAAAGGGAGAGATTGGGTATGGCTTTGTTTATGAAACTGCTGATCGAGCCGTTTTTAATAGCTGGCATCCACAGACACGAGACATTTCCCCCCGAAGTCTTTCCTCTGCACTGCATCGGCATAAAGGCCATTATACTAAGCAGCTTTATTTTTTGTATTCAATGGTAGGGTACAATTCTTGCTTGTTAAATGAAACACAATTAGTCAGTGTGTGCGCGTGTGTATAGGTGTGTGTGTGTGTGTGTGTGTGTGTGTGAGTGTGTAGGCATTCCTGTTCGCTGTTCATGACTGTGTGTGTGTGTGCGGGGGGGGGCCTAATTCCTGTGCATGTACATGTGGGTCAGTGTGTGCGTGTATGTGTGTGTGCACGCTTGCATGTGTGGCCATTTCTGTGCAAGTGTATGCATCTGCTTGCATACACTTAAGTATGTAGGCATGTGTTTGTTTCAGCGAGTGTGTGTGTGTGCACGAGTTTGTATCCGACGGCAGTGACGTCTGTATATTTACATCAGCTGGTGTGTATGTGCATTTTTTTTGTTATATCCCTGTTATATTCCCCTATGTTATTCTCAGCCATTCATTTGTAAACCATACCTGTCATTTCCAATTTCCAGCATTTTCCAGATAGCACTTATAGGTATTTATATGACATTATTTATTGCCTGTTGGCTAATTCCTTACTGCCACACCTCACTGCTTTGTCAGACCAAATAATAACACTTGCCCATCAATTCTGCAATATGCAGGATCAAGGATTCAACATCAGGTCTGTTTAATTTCCCTGTGACAAAACGTAGCCTGTTTGCAATCCAGGGATAGTGTGCTGCGGTATGTGGCTAACTTTGCGTGTGTATGTGTGTGTGTGTCTGTGAGAGAGAGAGAGAGAGAGAGAGAGGCATGCCAGAGCAAGACATAAAATATCTCTAATTGAATTTAACCATCGTAAAGCCTGTGTGGGCAATTGAATTACCCCAAGGAGGTCTGTCAGTCCTTCTGAAAGCAAAAGGGGAATAAAAATGTTTACGTGAATCGAAAATAATAAATTGCTCAAGAGGCACATGAGCATCAGCGGTAGACTGAAACTCTAGGATGCATGATGGATATGAATGGAATCGCTGCAATCAGTAAGCTCTGTTTCTCTTCCTGAGATGACAGCGAAGAAATTCTTTGCACCACCACTGTCCGACAAAGACAGAATGGTGCACTATTTTGTGCACTATTCTATTTTCGAATAATTTCACTCAGTTGAATTCCAATAGGTGCTCAACAAATACGATTCATGTTTACAAACCTCATCATTAGAGTATAGCATTGATAAATGGTATAACAATGGCACAACAGATGCACCATCCATAATTGAAGAGTTTGTTTCAAAATGCAATTTTGAGTAAATGAGCTTTTTCTATGTTGGCGTCTTTTGTATTTTCTAGAAAAACACACACTTTGACCATGAAAAATTACACCTTATAGTATGAATTTCTAAAAACGGATTTTTGCACCTCTGTGTAAGAAGCACAGGGCTATCGCTCTATGGTATTATCTCAATTTTTGTAATTTTGGCACTTATTGCAATTATTCTTCACCACAATCTTTTCAAGAAGAACCATTTCATGCTTTCTGATCAGTGCAGTGGTCCAAAGAGAATACGGCACAAAATTTGGTTAATTTTTTTGCCACAGCCAAATTAATCTCCATTGCTATCAGCCACTGATGTCCTGATTAAACTAATAAAAAAAATGCTATCTCTCTCAGAAAGACCAAAGAAGAAGTCAGTTGGTCATGTGATGGGAGGTCAAAGGTCATGTCCTTCTGACTGTTTCTATCTTGTCCCCAGAGCTTTGCATCATTAATGAGCGAGGAGTTCATTACAGTATCACATTGCCATATCGGTTGATCGACGGAGGCCAATGATGATTTGTTTGGCGGTCTCTCATTAGGGAACGGGGGGTTAATTTGTCTGCTAATGGGCTTTTAAAACAGAAGGCAACCACAGCAGCTGAGCTCAATCTCTGAGATGCCAAGGTCTTCTGCTGTAAGCCAATGACATTAACCTCGCATGGGAAAACATTTCCTATTTCAATTTGGATAAATAAAAGAAGCAGGGTGGGAATTTTATAATGTGGAAGTTGGCTCTCATTACGAGATACGGATTAAGTCTGGCCAACAATTATGCTTGGCGTTGTCATGGTAAATACTGCAGAAAAACAATATTTCCAGTTCACAGATAGATACACGGGCGTTTTTTCACGGCTATAATTGGCATCATCATAACCACAGCCGAAGCACTTCAAAAACTAACCAACACTGTTTTTTTCCTTTTATTTCTCAGAATTGTTGAAACATGTATAATTGCGGTTCTAAGCGGAGACGCCGAACTAAGCCAGTGGCGGTTTAGCTTGGGAATTTGAACCTTGCTCTCACATGAGCAGGATAGAGGTACAGTGAGAGGTAAGGTATCTCAAGACGGAGTCGACTGAAGCAAAGTATAAACTCCAGAAGGTAGAGGTGGAGAGTCCAGGGTCCAGGAAGTAGAAGTCCTGCCTTGTTTTCCACTACTTCCTGGCTGAAGAATGAATCGCGTGAGATAGATAATCCTGGATATTGGGACAAAATACTGTTGGGGGGGATTTTTACTCTTGCCCAAATTGTTCAATCAATGTGCCAAACTGTGGCCGCTTCAAAGTCAGGATCATTTGAAGTCCTTCTCTGGCTTTCAGATTTGGCCACATTTTTAAGCCAACGCTGGACTTTTCATGCTCGGTGATTGAATTCCAGGAGGATTCCAGCAGGAATATGGCTGAATCAGAGCTGATTCACTATGTCAGGGTAATCCCTTAAATAGAAGTCTCTTACTCTACCCCTTTCCCTCAGTGTTTCCCTCTCTCTCTCTCTCTCATCCCTCCCTTGAAATATTTCTCTCTCGCTTCCTCTCTAACTCTATCCTCATATAATCAGCGACTCTGGGCTGAAGCCAAACTGATTTTAAAGCCAAGTCAGTCAGGGGTGCGTTTCCCAAAAGCTTCACAGTTCGTCCATTCACAGTCAGTGGTTCCAACTATGTAAGTTAGCATCTGTGATTTCGGGAAATGCACCCTAGAAGTGAAGCAGATCAGATCCAGAGTAATTTTTCTATCTAGATTCCCCAGAAACTCTGTCTCATTCTCGCTCTTTCTTTGCTGCAGGACATGAAGGCGACAATGAGGACTTACCGTCGGCACACTGCTTCTAGCGAGTGTTGAGGTACTGAATCCCAGTCCCTTCACTGAGGGAGTGAAGCTGATGGTGCCCTGGGAAAGGACCGTGTTCAGGGTTGTAAGGGTGTGTGTTGAGGGCTCCCTTACGAAAATGAACTAAAGGGTTACTATAGTATACTATAAGAATTGTATAGTGGTCTATAGGGTGGTTTTAGTGTTTTATAGTACTTGTCACCGGCTATAGTATTACCATAGTTTTTTCTTTGGTGTTATTTTATTAGCTGTGGTAGCCCTACAATATTTCAATAGTAAAACTAAACCCTCTACAGTGCGTTCCAAAAAACATACAATTACTATGGTAATACTTATTGTTTTTTGGTGGTAATTTTTATGGCTTTCCTATATTGGCTTTTTGTAAGGGGTGGTAAACTAGCTGAGTGGTAATATAGGATGATATGTCTGTGAGTGAGAAACTGTTTACCGTGTGGACCTCATGTTGAAAGGGTTGTTCTGAGCAGCGAATCCTGGTGATTGGAATAAAATATTGGGGAAGACTTTTAGTTCCGAAATCTGGTTTGGAAACCCAAATCTGAGTATGTCAAAGGTAAGTTTTTTTGTGATTTTTTTGCAATATGGTTCGCTTTATCACCAGTTGATATTTCGACACAGCAGGAATGAAGCAAATGAATGTTTGGGGGACTGAGGGGGTAAGAGTCATGTACAAGTATCTGTGATGGTGTTGCTCTCTCATTCAAATGCACTCTCACATGCACACGCACACACACGCTCAAACACACACATATACACACTCGCACACATGCACACACACGCCCACATACACATATCACTCACTCTTACACGCACACACGCACATACACACTCAAATATACACACATACACACACTCACACATGCACACACACACACACACACACACTCATTTGTCATTTTAAATCACACAGCAGGTGTTATGTTAAAATAAATCCATTTTACACTACCCAGAGCATCCATAAGTTTAAGTTCCTCTTTTATAGCTGAAATCAGTTTCTGTTTTGAGGCAGGAGACCAGGGTATTGTGATTGTGTGGGGAGAAATGTTAGCATTAAACACCACATTCAGGATATTAATAGGTCAAGAATTTTCTTGGACTTGGCACTGATACTACATATACGTTATTAAATTAGGCTATTATTAATTCATGTGTCAAGATCACATCGCTCAAGCAGTGCTCCTCAGTTGCTTAGATGATTCTCTGGGCATCCAAAAAGTACCACGCAGTGCCAAAACTCTCCAAAGGAGGGTGGCCTGTTTTATTGTGGTGTGGACTGTGTGGTGGGGGGTGGGGTGGAATGCAGTCAAAATTGTTGGCTTGTTGTCTTCTTTTGAACCCTGAACCTGTGACCCCCAATAAGAGTGTGTTTTTCCAAATTTCAGGACCCCCCCCAATATAAGTTATCATTAAAAAACGTAGGAGGTTGATGACAGTATGCCTACAGAATGAGGGGCCTGGACAGTGGGGAAAGTGACTGTCTGGTGGTTTTGTTCAGTTGTGGTCACGTCTCGTCTTGTTAAACCGCATCACTGAACACAGGTCAAACCAATAGCTGTGTTCATATGGGGGGAACAGGGGTATTCTACACACACACACACACACACACACACAAAAAAAAAAAACTGAGAAAGGAATGATTCTGGGCTGGATCAGTCTCGGTTCAGGCATACTTTCGGCTATCTGGTGACCCACCGTGGTTCTGAAGATCAACCGTCCTGCAGGTTTGAGACCACTGCTTTACAGCAAAGGCAGAACAAGCTATGCATTTTTGGACCACAGTATCTTCACCTGTAACCCTGCTAGCTTTTTCTCCCTTCTTTCAAGATAAGGCACAGTTTTGGCTTCAGATCTAGGTCAGTGGGTTCAGAAGAGGTCACTTTTATCTATGCTATGTAGACACTGAAGGAATGCCCTGCTTATCTTTCCTGTTTTCACTGTCTTTTTGTGAACCACAGAAGAAGAGAAACATGAATCTTTCTTTTAAAATTGTAACAAGATTCCAGGAGGGAAACACCCATTTGAATACAGCTGAATGGACACACTGGGACAATGAAGAAAGACGGAAATGGTGAGATCAGCAAGTTACTTTCTAATAACAATTTTCCCACTCTGTTCAGGATGAAAGCTGTCTGCAGACACTGGGAGGTAACAGGACCCGGACCCGTGGAATGGAGTTTAAAATGTCGGGGTTCCCCCGGCTTTAGATATTGAACAGGAAAGATCACACGCTCCCTTTCCCAACATGTGTGCTGGTATTCGCCGACTGCCCTGGGGCGAGGCCAGCCCTTTTCTAAAGAGTTACAATCCCTGCTTTCATTCTGCGCTAATGCTGCGACACACCCTTACATAAACATTATGGGTGCTTCGCATGGGGATCCGCTTGTGTCCAACATGAATCTGATGCGCACGCACGCACACGCGCACACACACACACACGCACACACACACACCTGCACGCATGCAGACACACGCAAATGCATGCAAACAAATACCTGCATACACACAACACACACACACATACATTGATAAACATACACACATACATACATAAATATGCATACTCACGCACGTGCGCAGACATGCGCACACCAATACCAACAAACGGTCACACATAAAAGCAAAACTCATATATGTTTATATGCATTAATGCATCCACTCACAAACACGCACACACGCACACACACAAACACGCAAACACAAACACATAGACACAAAATCTCTCAATACGCTTCAGTGGCATGTCAAAATTCTCGGTCTATCTCTCTTCACTCATTTCAATCTCTGTTTATATTATCAATGTTATATTTTTTACATTTTGTAGAGCTTTTGAGACGCTGGGTTTGGACGGCTATCATACTTTTAGTAATACGCATCCCAAATGCAGCGAAGGCCTTGTTCTAAGTAGATGTGTTTTCAAACAACCTCTGGTGCTACCTCAAAGCCCACACTGGTTTCAGAACAAAAGGTCGATGACCCCATTACGAACCCCCTTAAAGCGTAAGCCCAACGCTCTCATCTCAGGAGGTTAATTGCTTGTCTACGAGGACAGTTCATCTAAATTTCCAGTATCCTTAGTGGTAGGTTTGTGAAGCAATCGGCTCATTAGCGGTCTGTGGTCATATCTGTTTTCGCGAGTCCAGTATAAGGCCTTTTCCCATGAACTTCCACAGGAAACGCCCTGTGAACCTGTGATATTGTGGATCCTGGTCATGTGTTCGCATCAGATGATCTGATTGTCCCACAGCTGAACATGGACGAAAAAGGCTGCCAAGCTGGAACCAAGTGTCACGCTCTAACGCAAAGAAAGCGACAATTGTGTGTGTGTCTGTGTGTATTCATCTTCTTCAGAGGTTTTCAACTGATGAAGAAGGTGAAAAATTTTGCATGCAAAGCAAATAGGATGCTTCAGCCTTTTTCGGGGGAAAAACTTTTTAGTTCTGAATGAAACCTTGTACAGCTTCCAGACTGCACCATTTCACTGGAGAGACACTGAGAACTTATTTGTACTGCGATATAGTATCAAAAAATCCACTTGGTGTCACAGATCCACCAATAAATGATTCTAAGATATCAGTGTATTTGTATATGAATCCCAAAAGAATATATGGCTGACAGATTAAACAAATCAGTTAGATAGGAACTGAAAAATGGAAAAAAGTTGAATGATTGGAATCAGAATTTATTATTCTCTCATCCTGTATAGGAGTCACAATCTTAACACCATCAGGAAGGAGCAAAGCCAAAACACATATTAAGAAATAGCCAAATAGCTCTTCAGTCCACCAGAAATAATGACCTTCATGATTCAGAAGGAGACACTCATGGTAAGCATTAGTCAAATACTTCAACGTGTGAATACGAACAATGAGTGTGAACACACGCCTTAGTTGTCAATCCAAAGCACAGAAATATAAACTGCCTCTTGTTCATGGTAGTGCATGACAAACCACATGATTGTAGGTCTGATATCCCTCCAATAACAGCCTTTTGGGTTTAGCTACGAATTCCCTGTGATTACCGTTTACAATTACAACGCGTCCGTCGGCTTAGTGGTGTAGACCTTGTTGCGTGCCAGAGCACTAACAGGAGATATGATCGTCTGTGATGTGTAAGACACATATTCATGGTGCAGGTCAATTCCTTACTGAGCAAAACAGGATCAGATTAAACTGTACTTGCCAACCTTAAAAAATTTACCATATTTACTGCCATTTACCAGACGTTCTTATCCAGAGAGTTGTACTTTGAGCAGTAATTGATTTAAAGGACCATTCAACAACGATTCCAGCTACTGCTCTGAATACTTATTTATTTTTTATAGTAAAACAATTGCAATCAAGTAAAAGGAGTGTAACTGTAATTATAATATTAGTTACCCAATAATTAATATGATAATTATAGGATACTGTGGAAATATTAGAGCTGACCCTTGAATTTCCATGGTCCTAAAAAAAGGACTTTTTTTTTTGGGCCCCAAAGCACAGCAACATCAATTTACCGTGAACATGCATCCTACTTTAGTCTCAATACCTGCAGCACTTTGAGATTTGTTTCAAATGTAAAGTGCATTATAAATAAAATGTATTATTATTATATTATTATTATTAGTATTATTCAATAAGTGATAGTCTAGTCATGACACTTTATTTCCCTTTTAATGCAGAGGTTATCCTTTTTTTATTACTTCTTGCTTCACATGAGAAAATGTCTTACCACCTAGGCAAATCTTGGAGTTAGTAAATCTCTCTCACCTCGTGGGTAATTATTGCCAACAAGATAGCAAGTGATTCTGTGCATGATCTGCACCAAGTCAGCAAAAAGCAAAGTTGCTTATCATCCGGACATATCCAGAAATAATGAAAAAGAAATGGCAATATGATTGTCAGTCCGAATACTTGTTAAGATTGATTTTCTTTTTTTGTCTTTGAGCCCAATAATATTAATGCGGCAGAGAGGCAGAGGGATGAATATCCTGGCTTAGTATTCGACTGTTGTACAGACTGTGCTGTGCGTCTCGCTGTCCGCAATGAAAGCACACTTCGAACAAAGCGTACTGACCAGCTGACTGAGCGGGAGGCCTGGAACAAGAACGGACACTTGATCCTGTCACACGGACCTGGCAACAGGTAAAAAACAACAGCAGCACAATAAGATGGGGGATTAGTGAACAACAGGTGATTTTATCATACATGGGAGGTGGGTCCCCGGTCTCAGCGAGCAGTTAGAAGGAAATATAAAGACCGGTAACATTAGATCTACAAGGTAATATCACCGGTGTGAAGGTGGTGACGCAAGCAAAGGTTTCAGAACATGCAGTGACCTCCGTAATCTTTGGGACAAAAACATACGGAGAAATACACTACAGGCCAAAAGTTTGGAAGCAAGATCAAATTTGTCCAAAAAAAGATCATATTTTCATTGGCATACTTTGCAACAAAATAAACATGATTATTATATAAAGAGTCACTTATCAGAATACATTTTTACTCAAATTATCAGGCCCATATTACTAGGCCCATGGTCCGAGTGCCCGCCGGATTGCAGTTCGTATCCGGTGGGCTGTAAACCATGACATAAAGTGAATAATGCAAACTGTGATTTGTTTTTTACTTTTTCACTGAAGTTGTGACTCTTGCAAATCTTCTCAACCCAAAAACTAAGCCCCTCCTTTCTTTTGTTAACATTTCTTTAGCAATGGTCTGGTAACATCAATATATACAGTACCTCAAGATAAATAGAGGAAAATGGTGCATATCAATGAAAGAAAAGTCTAATCATGCAGTAAATACATCCCAAAATCCATAGATTTCATACTGGTTTTTAAGAGAGGCATTGTGAACAGAAACTTGAAGTTGCTTCCAAATTTTTGACCTGTATTGGCCTTGCTTTCCAACTTCTGGCCTGTAGTGTATATATAACTGTGGTACTTTTCCCATAGCCCAGCTCATGATGTATTTTTGATATTACCCTAGGTACATAGCACTATTTTGAAAAATTCATTGGCTGAGAGCGTGGGGAAAAAAGGTCATTCCGCGTTACATCACGCTGTTAATATTTCATATTTAGCTAAACTGAATTCCACGTGTAACATTGGTTAAATTGGTATGGCTCAGTGCTGTAGCAAGCAAGCTAACTAACTGCCATTCGCATAACCAAGTTCATGTATCTTAGCTAGCTAGCTAGCATGTACACAGTACTTTTTCATAACCATTATGTAACTTTAGTTTGTTAGCTAGCGAGCTAACATAAGCTAGCTACTCATTTATCTGAATTTACAAATCGTTACTAGTTCAGCTGCAAATGTCTGTGTCTCAGTGACTGGCTATGTTAGCAGAGTGATGGCATTAGCTCAGTGCTAACATACAATGGGTGCTTATGGAAATTGCAGTTTTGTGATAAACAATCTCATGAGAAAGTTATGAAACTCGTTGAATAAAGTTTGGGTTTGTTGCTTGCTGAAGCTCCCAACAAATGCAAAATGTATACAATTCACTTCATAACTTTCATGAGGCACGCCCACTCGTGTAAGATCCTCTATTTTTCTCTTGTATTGGCTCCTTATTCCACCATTTTAGATTCAAAATCAAACATTTATGTGTATTTTTTATTATATTTCATTTTCACTATGTGGAAATTGCAGTAGTTCTTCTACTTTTACGCTCACCCATTCCTCAGCTCTTGAACTTTAAAACGCAACTTCAGGCTTGGCTCAATAAATTGCATTAAAATAAAAAAGTGCTCATGAATGTCCAAACTTGTGCAGATCCAGTCTTACACGAGACCACATGAGACATCTGACATACATTCAAAACAACTTGGCTTCGGACTCTCAACCCCCCAAATGTAATAGCTCACACGTTTCAATGCTTTCATCTATGGCTTTGTGTATTGTAATACAAAATCTTGGGTTGGGAAAAAATATATATATGTATATTTGAAATAAATTTTACTTGCACAGTATGCTGTCATGTGACTTAATGTCCTCAGCCAGTAGGAAAAAGCCTATTAGTTCCACTCAGTCTTGCATGAGTGAGGGAAAGTCATTAACTCCCACATAAAACAGGAAACAGTTCCACTTTTCTGTGAAACCACCCAGTGTAGAAAATGCCTCCCAAGCCAAAGATACTAGAAATAATTTATTACCCGCTAATTTGGCACTCCGTTACCAAAAACCCAAATATGAATCATGCCTATATTTCTTTGGCTGTTTGTACGAGGTGACAAAATGATTTAAATTCTATAAATTAGCGTTTGGATGAAAAGTGCCAGCAGCCTGTAGTCACTCAGGTAGCACGTCAGTCGGCTTCAAAGCACAGATGTATTCCTACACAAATCTAAGAATATAAGTGGAATTTCCCCAAATAATTCTAACACCATAATTCAGTAGACTTTCCCAAAGGATATTCTGTGGCTAATTCCAGGCATATTTTCCCAAAGGACTGAGTCATCCCAGTAGATTTTACCAAATAAATTACGGGAGGCTACTGGAGTCCTGGTAAATTTTCCCAAGGGACTTCCCATAGTGTAATCCCTGTAAGTTTTCCCTAAAGACTTCCTGTGGTTTTGTGTTTGGAATCCTCATTTTGCAAACACACTTTTTTTCCTTTTTATCCTAAAGGGATAAGGGCATTAGATCCTCTTCATCTCTATCTCTGTCATTACAGATGGCAATCTGCACCTTAATCAACCTTCACATTTAATCAGCGAACCACAAGCTAATATTATTTGTTGCTACTACCTGGAGCTGACAAAGGAAAAATGCTTGCAATGATTTGTCTTTAATTAAAAATTCAAAACAAGTCAATTTTAGCCAAACAGAATGAAATTATTCTGGCTATTTCTTTTTGCCACGTCTTTGTGTTCTGCCATTGCATGTATAGAAAGAATAGCTCAGTTTTCTGTTAAAATAAAAGTTGTGGCATTTCCTTTTTTATTTCAGTCCCCACATTGGTAAATATTAATGTTAAAACTTGCCCATATCTTTGCTCATGACCTCCCTGAGCACTCGGATTGCTATTCCTATTAATCTTTGTAAAGCGTGTTGCCGAAAATCGTACACTTCCTGCCAAAACATCCAAGAAAGCCCCTACTTCCCGTATTTATCCCCTTGAAGTCGTGACAGGTACATTCCTCCAGGGAAATTGCTCAGGTAAGGATAAAATGTTACATTGTGGCTTGCCCAATTGTTTCATTCTTTCTTTAAAGCTTTGTGCAAAAGACTTAACATATTTCAATCCATGACAATCTCAGAACTTAAACTTAAATATATTTAAGTAACATATAAATCCATCAATAAGGGTTAAATTGGACGATTGGGTAGTACTTGTCCATTCACAGATGGCGTAATGTCTGCTTAAATTTCTGGCTCAGAATGGCTTCTTTGCGCACTTTCCAAGGCTATCCATCAAAAGGCCTCCATCATGTCACGGAAGTGCTTAGTGTGTCATCAACAGAGGCGCTAACCCCTTAAGTCACGCAAAACACACGGAGCAATGGTGCAGGGTAGTTTTGGCTAGCGAGTGCATTTCAGTAACATGATCATACACAACTTCCTCTTCTGGTTTTAAGGGCCATGGTCAGCTGAGGAGTGGGTATCAGCCTGTGGTTCTCTGCGATGTCACTCGAGAGACCGAGGTGTGAAGAAATTTGAGGGAAATCGGCTGGCTCAAAAAAAAGGGAAAAAAAGAGAGAAAAAAACGCAGAAAGTCCTCAGGCTGCTTAACATGGGAAGGAAGGCCGAGGAGGCTAACTGTGTGTGTAATTAGCTCCTGGGACCCCTTCATTCCCTGTCTTGAAGTTTGGGAGTGGGGAGATGACAGGAGGGTGAGGAGGAGAGGTCATGGGGTCACAGAAACTATCACAGCACTGGGGAGGGGCGCACAGGGAAGGGGTGTATAGAGTCTCAAAGCCCAAAATTGCTCTTATTGCCCTCTCCAAGCCATTTGAAATAGGATATATTTCCACCCTCATGCCCGCTATGGGAAATCTCTGCAGTAGAAGTCTGCAGATTTGTAATAATAAAATGTGATAACAGCTTGGGGATTGGGTGATGGGGGATTTGAGTCTGGAAACGATCTTCTCCTATCCTGAAATTTCCTCTCCCACCTCAGGCCTTGATTGCAGATGCTCAAAATGAAACTTCACACCATTCCCAACGTGACAGAAACAGTATCTGAGGAGGGTTACTACAAAGTGAGTTCAGAATTGGCTGGGCTTTCTTGGCGTGAAAGATTCTTTCGCAATCAGAGATACCACAAGTTATCATGACAGGCTGAAAGAGAGCCACCTTTGGGACATTGAAAACCCTGGCTTTAGGCTCAAAATACATTGCTAACCCACTGATCACAGTTCTTAGTATAATCGCCAGGCAGCTGAAAAATGCCTACAAAAACAATAAATAAATAAATTAAATAAATAAATAAACAAGAGGAAAGGACACATTAGGACTTCTTTATAATAATAAAAGCAGAAAATAGTGATTGAAAATGTTTGTAATTTCTTTCTGTCCTGAATACTGCAAACTGTGTGTGTGCATGGGTGTGTAGGAGTGTGAATGTGTGTGTGTATGTGTGTGTGTGTATGCATGACGTGAATGTGCTTAGCGGTGTCTTTATTTATTCTCTATCTTTATTTCTGGTTTGTTTGCTTTTAGGCAATCCAGTGTGCTGATAAGGTCTGCAGTGCTGTGGCCAATGTCAAGAGGAACTTTGACCTGGTCAGTTTATTTGTCTTTTCAGAAGCTGGACTTGTATTTCTGTGGTCTGACTGAGACCAATGATCTGGAACATGCTGTAAGGCACATACAAAGCTATGTTTAGTAACATCCATTTCTGAGCAATGCATGATGAATTACTAATTGAAATCATAATTTCAAGAGAATTGTGCATTTTGATGTGCTGCTTACTGTAAATATTTGATAATTATTGAAATTATGCATGCTAAATGGGCAAATGAGTTTTAAGATTTAGGAGTTTCCAGTATAAATACCTATGGTTGCGAGCTGTAGAAGGTATTTAAGAAAGAGGGCCTTGTTGTTCATCTATTGGTCTTCAGAGACCACCTGTCACCGAACACTTTTGTCAGAAAAACAGCACACTCAGCCACTTTTTATTCTCTGTTTTATTTACCCAGAATTCCTAGGTCTTCGCCCATTTTAGATAAGACAGGAAGACCAAAAGGTGAAAACATCATGGACTTTTTTCACTGCATGTTGTTTTACTCAAGGTCCAGAGCAATAATACCTCTATAAGACCTTTTAGACATTTTTACTGGGGTAATGGCTGGACTAGCTCTTGTTCACCTCCGGAAGAGTTTGTGGTGCGATAAGAGATTTTTATTTATTTATTTATTTATTTATTTTTGACAGACGAGGCTGGTAACTGTCACTTTAAACCAGTGGATGAGTCATCCAATCACAACTCACTTTGCTAGCCAGCCTACCCTGAGTGACGAACGGGCAACACCATTTGACGGGCCTTATCGTCATTACGGTTTTATTTGGCATGAAGTCGAGATTCCTCATTTTTCAACATTTGCTCAAAATTTCCCATGCCTGCATATTTTCCCATGAAAAGGATTGTTAATTTTAGATCAACACCGTTTTACTTTTTTAACCCTTGAATGTCCAGAATTTTGAAGCTAAACAAAAAACCTCAATAAATAAATAAATATCATGGTATCAAGAGAAGTGTTTGCCTCTTTGTGTGACCTTACCCACCCGGGTGCTCAGTTAGAGGCTGATCATTGGTTTGGATATTAACATTTTTAGCACATTGGTGGAAGAAAGACCCATAAATAGCACTCCTGAAAGTTTTCATAATTGTGTTCAAAAATGAAACTGGTCATGATGATGATAGTCGTGTTCATCTAAAGGTTAAAATACCACCTGCCTACATTTCCACTGGCTGATCTTTGTTAGCCATGCTAGAGGCAGAGGCGGAACAGTTAGTTCAAATTGCGGGGGCAGAACAATCGAAACGATCTTACCCCCTAGAATATATTTTATTTTCAGTTTTACATTTTTATTTTCATTGATTTAAATTTATCGTAGCACATTATTTGGGATATGGATGGTTACCCCCATCCCCCCTTGAGATTACACTCTTGCTTGTGGACATTATGAAATATGGACCCAGTGACTGTGATGTCGCTGTTTACCTATTCATACAAATAGCATCATAGCTAAACAAATCTGCATGCGGGGAAACATCAGATGAAGGGAACATATCAGTCGAATCTTTATTTTTGGGATAGATGACTGTGTTAGTGGTACCACTGCAGGTCTCTGCAACTGATTGATTTGAAAAACTTATATCGAAACCAAGCGCCGTGGCTATTGTAATCAAAGTCTCGCACCAAGGCAAGAAGAATCGAAACTGAAGTAAGGTTTTATCTGCCTGGTTTGGGGAGTAAATTACTGCGTGTGTGAGCGATACTGCCGCCTGTGTTAACAAGCGGACTGCCTTCACCCGGTCCTCAATGATGGCTTCAGGGCCGCGGCCACATAAGAGAACTCTGGGGCAGTGCGACCTGACCACAAACAAGCACTACATTTACCACGAGCGGTTAGGATGAGAGAGAGAGAGAGAGAGAGAGAGAGGAAGAAAGAGAGGGAGAATCCGCAGTGCCTTCCATAAAAAGGGAGAGAGAGAGGTAGAGGAAGGGAGAGAAAGAAAGAGAGAGAGAGAGAGAGAGAGTGTCAACAGCGGCTTCCAAAAAATGCATCAACCCTTTATGGTTCTGATCAACTGTTTGTTAGAGCAAACTAATGTCCTCCACTACTTTTTTTAATTAATGAGGACATTAAAGAGGACATCAGATTTTAATCTAGACCACTGGGGGTGTGAATCTGTCAGGCAGAGGAGGCTACACTGTTAGCTGTGCTAATGATTTAGCTAATTTGCAGCTCAGAAAAGGGACACAGTTGAGCGTCTTTCCACAACAAAACAACAACAAAAATAAATTTGAATTTCTTTTTCTCCGACATATGCATCTTTAAAATGATCATTTTAAGGGGGAAAGCAACCTTTGTCCCCTTTTTATGAGGTTTTTTATTCTTTCAGACTGTCTAGCCATTCTCGAAGCTAACAAATGTATGAACAAAGGAAAGTATGTGAAAACACTGAAAAGTGGTTATAGGCCTCTGCGACATCAAGCGAAAAATGTAAGTTCAGATTGTTTGAGTTTTGTTGCACCCCCTGGGATCTGATTCTTCTCTTGTTGTTCTGTGCTGGCCTCTGAAAATAACTGCAGAGCAGCCAAATCTGCACTGTGATGTATTCTGCTGTATTATTTTTATTTAAAACAGTTTTCATATCCCACAAGTTCACTCCAGCACTTTGTGATTTTTACCATGATCAGCAGCGATAGTTGTTCTTGATATTGTCATGGTTTAGGCGTGCGTTTGTTTGTTGGACCTTTCTTTGTTCTATCTTCCGGGACGATATCGGATTTCTTTTCCATGGAATTCCTGGCCCAGCTAGCTGATTGAGCTGGGGCGGAGTTTTCCGAACTCTATATATATGGCCGGGGGTTCGCCAAGCCTATCGCTAGAGTGTTTGTTTGTTTGTTTCTAGCACTTCAGCAGGAGAAAATCTCTAGTCAGATTTCCTAGTGATTTGTTATATTCCATTTATTGTTAGGAATTGCTTCTTTTAGAAATTTTCTCTCTTCTCTCTTGTTGTTTATTCTCTCTCGCACTGCTTCTGTGTTGCGGACTTTTATTTGTCCTTGGAAGCGTGAGCTTTTACCGGAGGTGTGTACCTCTTTTGTGTTTGTCTCTTATCTGGGCTGCTCTCAGTTCTTTCTCTCACTGGTCGCGGCACCTGGCGTCCTATCACTGCCCATTACAGATATATTATAATTCCCATTTATCTCATTCCTTAATTTGTATTAGTCCAACTTACTATGCTTGTAATGGCCAATATTCCCCACTCTAGTTGCAGGGGTCTGTAGTTTCTACCTTTAGATTACTGTTAGTTCGCAATCAATCAATCAATCAATCAATCAATCAATAAACCACCAAATAAATGGCTCATCCTGGCACAATTGATCAATTGATTGTGTGAGATGCAATAGCTTGCATAGACTTTAAAGTTGATTTACAGTTTTTTTAAGGAAAAAAAAATAAAGTAAAAGCTTGCTATCAATATTCTGAGGGAAAATTTCTGCGTTTACTCAAAAACAGATGAGTATAACCCCTTTTCTAAGGATGAATCACCTCCTGTATTTTTACTGGATCTGATTTATTTTTCTATCCCAGATTTAGTCTGCATTCGTGATGTACACTCGCTCACTCACTCACTATGTATGGCACTATGTGGTGAATGTTTTATGTAGAAAACAATATAAACTCAGTGAGTGAGTGAGTGAACAAGTGTACACTCCAAACACAGCCGTAGTCTCAGCCTCTCGGCTTTGTGACATCATCATGTGTCACATGGCCTATCTAGTCACTGTCTGGCAGACATGCAGTTCTTATTGTGGCTCAGAAATGCCTCCTTGAGTGTGTTTATGTTTAAATTTTCCGAGCAGGATAATATCACCGAACAGGTGTCTTTAAATGTGCATGACAACTGTGGGGCTGTTGCAGCTTGGCCACTCCAATCTTGTGTACATTTTCTAATTTTCAGGGGAAATATTATCCTTATATCCCTCCAAGAGATAACTTTTGGGTGAAATTTCCCCAAATGTTTAAGTCAACATTGCATTCATTACAAACGGCACTTGTTAACTAGGCCTGTAACATACAGAACAATTTTGGCCAAAGATATGTCATCAATTTGAGCATTAATTGATTCGTGGAATCCCCCACAATCCTTTCAAACCTTTCATGGCATTCAGTTTCCTGCTGCCAGTCCAAGCCCTAGTCCCTTTCGTATTGTGCTAATTCCCAAAAAAGCTAACATCGCCCGCTCAGAGAAGGAAACACATTTAATTCCTTGCAGAGTTAACCCCGGGGGCACTTCTTAAAACTCCGCGTCGGATTTAAAGTCTGGCGGTGTGTCTATTGGCAGTGATTGATGATTAAGTTCCCTCTTGCCCCCCTTATTACTCAGTTCTCCAGTGCAGACCACAGCGAAGAGGTCAAAGTACAGAGTGCTTCTCTCTGCGACAGGAGATTCCATTAGCGGCCGCTAATAAAGTCTTCCCTTCGCAGTTGAAGGCGTCTAAGTGCCCTCTTATTTTAGCTTTTTTTATTGTCCACAGAGGTAACATACAGACTTCCCCGTTTATCTTGTCCGCACTCGTTTCGTTTTCCCCTCAGATGGAAGTGATTAAAGCTGTAATAAATGTAACCAAGGTTCTAAAAGAGCCCGCGGCGCCGCCTTCCATTCTGGCTCCCCTGTTGCCGCCTTTCGCTTTGTTGAAGGTACCTCCGCGCTCCAAGGCCTGGCTCTAATCAGAGCCTTGTGGTGCCGGCATTAACAGAGGGTGGGCGGAGATTGGGCAGGCTAGGGAAGGCTTGGTGTCAATAAAGTGTCAACACACCACCAAAAAGCAAAGGTAAGTCAATCCTGAGAACTCTTTTAGTCATATTTAATATTAAGCATCTTTCTATTACTTCGTTTAGACGACGCATTCTGCCATGTGATGAGGCATTGAGACCCATTTCAAGATTTGCCAGTTGGAGTGGGAAAAAATAATATTAAAAATCGCTTGTTAAGCTGATAGAAGCTTGGAACAAACTAATATTTAAGAAAAAAATCAACCTGAGAGAAAAAGAAAGAGATTTTATTGCTCATGACCAGACTAAAAACAAACTTTGACTTTGTTTGGTGCTGTGTATCGCCTCAGTATTCCACTCACGTCCGATTCAGAATTTTTTGGGAAAAACTGACTTTAAACTAAGCATCAGAGGAAAACCTCATGTCTAAATCTGTTTATGTACAGTATGCATAATGTGTGGTTCACATCGACTTCAATTCAGGACTGAGGTATTGGCACTGTACGTTTCACTGGTCACTCACTTCCCCCGCAGATTTCTTCTCTCATGCAACAAGTTTAGCGGCTCATTTTATTTATTTATTTTTTTACGACTCAGCTCTTTTAGCAAAGACCAAGCCGACACCACAGTTTCCGATTTATTCTTCCAGTTTTCTCCGCTTCTTTTTTTCCATTGTGTTCATCAAGCAAGTGGGTTCCGGCACATTCCGAGTTTCTTCCCAGCTAAAGGCCAAGAGCAGGGAGAGTGAGTCTGCTTTGGGCTGGCCATCTCTTGCCTGACTGAAACTGACAGTCGGCTGAAATATTGCAGAGGCCTGGCCTTCTTGACCCTACACAGCAGATCCCGTTATCTGCGGCTGTCAACTTTGAACTTTCTCCCGACGCTTCGTGGCAGATCTACGCCTCAATTATGCCCCCCCCCCGTTCCCAGTTTGAGGCCTCTAGTGCACACAGATACACACTCATCAGCCCCGCTTCCCACCCCCCCACCCCCCTCTGGGGTGAGGGCGTACTGTTCAACAGAACTCGCTCCCGGCAAAGAATTTCAGCCTGTAAGTCTATGCACAATGGGGGCGATTCATCGGAAAATGAAAAAAGAGACGAATAGAAAAAAAATTAGAAGTCATAATCACTGTTTCCTTGGTGATTTGGGTATGACATCACCATAACAGAGTGTTTTGGCTTAGTAAACAATTGTTACCAGGGCTTTGTTTATTATTTTTCTTGTAATTCCCCACACCCCTCTTTGTCACCCAGACATTGGGTCAACCCGTCACATTTGTGCTGCATGTCTGTACATCACCAGGATCTTCCATTGGATTTGGGGAGGGGCTGGTGTGTAGACAGACATACACTCCCATACCAAGCATGTAATGGCAGCCTCTTCTCTTTCCATTGCAGTTTACACATCAGGCTTGTGAAGAAACACAATGGGGAAAGGCGCTATGTTCACGTCTCAGCAGGCTAATTTTGAGTGTCCCACCTGGTGGGAGGGTGCACTGTCATTACCACTCCCGTGATTGGGTGAACCTAGGAGCTAAATATCTCAATCATTGCGACTGCCAATCACGATCATTAGAGCCAATCAAGGAGCTGATGCCAGAGTGCAGTAGTCCCTTTATCAGGCAGTCCTCCATGAATGGCCAACAGCAGCCATTCGGCCATTTTGTGTTTGCCTGGTATACACACAGGTCACCGCAGTTGGTGCAGAGTCAATGTACAGCAAGTCTCAAGGTACTAAAGTCGAAAAAATAATTAAAAGTGGTCTGAGGCCACATTATGTTCACACTGGACAAATTAAGAGGACTCCGCAGAGAACCGCAAATAAGCCTTGCCGAAGCCACTTCCTGTGGTCGTCTGAGTTTGGTCCATTTCACGAGAATTTCATTCGCTGAACTCAGATACGCAGGGAAAATGCTGAGTCACCATCCTGAGACCACTTGAGGAGCTGCAATAAACCGAGCGTGAAAACTCTGAAAGACGATAAAACGGTTGCTGTCTTTCAGTTGTAATTTGGTCGACAGCTCTTCCTTTTTTCCACAGTAAATGCAAACACTGTATGAAGTCCATAATATTCACACGTCACTGGCAGCTTCTAGCAAAAACCTGACTGTATTAAGTGGCAAAAACCGCGTGCCACTTGACTGTAAACAAACAAAAGATAAAGACGGAACATCAATCCGCAAACTTATCTGGGGCAGAAGAGAAAGGGAAGACAGAAGGAAAAACATAAGATGGGCTGATATACAAAAAAAAAAAAACTTTGACAGTGATCAGAAAATAGAGCTCACTCTAAACATGAAACAATGCCACACAACGGAGTTAAGAAACTTCAGATGAATTTGATAATTATACAGGTTAAAAAAAAATCTAAGAATCTATTAAGACGTTACTTAGAACAGTTGTGCGTAACTGCGTAATTGTGTAGTGTGTTGTTTGAAGCTCTTGAGCTGACATTTAACTTGGACGGGTGTGACAAGAGAGAGCAGTGGTGACTGCTGAACAGAAAACTGGAGGGGCGGGGGGCGGAAAACATCCCTTGAAATGGATGATTATTAACCTCTTTTCAATCATTGGTCTTAATTATGTTTTCCAACAATATTAAGAATCCACTGGCAGCTAAACATACTGCTTCCTTTTCAATGAAATGTTAAGGCAAGTAAATAATAAATTTCATAAAAATGTTTTATTCACTTTCCTTAATAGGCTACCTTTCTGAAAAAAAGAAAAGGAAAAAAACTACTCTGGATTTTCCACGTTTTGTCACAAGCTATTAAACCTACGCCTCATGATTGTTTAAATGAAAACAAAGATCGAAATGTGCACATTTGAGTCCAAATAACGCATTTTATTTCTTGTCCTAATGAAAAGAATTGGTGACACCCGAGAGAGGAAGGTATTTTTAATCAAGGAAAATGACTGAAAACCGATCAAGACTAATTATCAGTTTAAAGGCATGTTCTACGCCCTCCCTGCTTTCTGTCCATCGGCCGCCTCTGAGAGAGAGTGTTTGCTCAGGTGCACTTTGGCTGATGTGATGTACGCCGTTATTCGAAACAGACTTGCAGGGACGAGCCGAGAAACAGCTCCTCCGGCAACCTTCTGATCCATTTCTGAAATAACAGGGATTTATTTTAATCACAAACCTGCATGCTGCCAGTACGAGACGTGCCACAGTGCCACAGGTTCGGATAACCATTGGTTGATGTTGTTTCAACGCGAAATACTGAATTTCCCATTTCTACTTTTCCATTTATTGCACAGGAAACAAATTACTGCTTGAGGAAATGATTATCTAAAACCTAGAACTCGGACGATGCTGGGGTTTACTGCCTCAAGGGGAAACACTTGTGATTTTCGCCCATTATGAAATAATATGATCCGTGATATTTTGCTGAGAAACTATGTTCTTTTTCAGTTTAAAGGCATTTTTTTAAAGATTGGTGAGGGTAATATGTTTTTGATGGAGAGGGCTTACTGGGTTTTTGTGAAAATTAGCATCTCTCCTGTCCAACAGCTTTGGCTCGCAGGTCTGTAGCAGACAATGCCAAGGAAAATAAGAATGTGCTCAGCGTTCTTGTGGAGGATCCACACCTCTGCTAGAGCAGGAGTGTGTGTCCTTCAGGCCTCCGGCTGCTGATGAGTGCTGGAGTGTTAAAGGGGACGGATGGATGGATGGATTTCACTGAGATCCTTTATTTGCACGCGTAAAGGAGAAGAGAGTTCAACCGCTGCGTTTTATACTCGGGCACGGCTTTCTGCAGGTTGTTCTTATGCGTGCGTCTTGTGTGTGTGTGTGTGTGTGTGTGTGTGTGTGTGTGTGTGTGTGTGTGTGTGTGTGTGTTTGTGCTTTCGTGTATATGTGTCCATGCACATTTGTGCTCCTGGTTCATGTACATATAGATGCATGTGTGTGTGTGTGTGTGTGTGTGTGTGTGTGTGTGTGCGCATGTATGTTGTGTTAATGTCCTGTTTTCCAATCTGGGAATTAATAATGGTGTCTCTGTCCAAATACTTAGTGTCACTGTACACCTCATATGGGGCCATTCAGCTTCTAATAACACTTTGCCTTATAGGCATCCCCCTATTTTTTTTTTTTTTTTTTCATCTTAGGTTTTTCTTGACTGCGCACAGAACAGTTTATGGAGATCACAGAAAATGTTGCGCGGCATGCAGATGCTACGGCTGTTTCTCTCTGCTAGGGCTCTGCCCTGGTTACTGTCAATCTCTGATGCCTTCCATATGAGCCGGCCCGGTTATTTCTGAAACAACAGTGGGCACAAGAAGATACTCTTAATTTTTCCATAAACATATTTGAGGGAAAAAAAAACAAATGTAAAAAATTGAAATAAACTTACACTTGACAGGTTAATTCTATATTTCAGCATGATTCCAATTCTGAATCTTTTTTGCTATCTCATGCTAAAACAAAACCAAAACAAAGCAAAAAAAAAAAAAAAGTTAAATGTAAACTGAAATGCAGTGGTTCTTGCTTGTAAAAACTTGCAATGTTGTTTTAAGAATGGAATTCTACATGATTCAAAAGGAAGTGCTTTGGTGTTATTCTCCATGATCAGGAAATTCTGCGTAATCATTCCAGCTATATTCAACAGCTCTTTTATAATGAAAAGCTGAATTTGGCGGCTCTGCGTCCTGCCTGATTCAGCGAGATAGTGATTCAGGAATTAAAACTATGCTGATGAGCTGATACTAATACAATGCACTCACTAAAAAAAACTGTTTTACACTTCACAGTCCGCACAGTATCACAGGAGAGAGCAAGCGTCAACTGGAGGACAAGGCGATGATGACATCTGATACCAACTGACCTTCCATAGTCACCTCGGCAGTATCTGAATCAGCTCTCTTGCCAACTATAGAGTATATAAATTGAGTACATGGGGTGAGGAAATGCTCTCAAAATTTCCTGTTTCAGGCATGGTCTGTACATGGTCAGGTACATTGTTTAAGGACAGCAGTCAGTAGGCTATTTCAAATATAATATAATATAATATAATATAATATAATATAATATAATATAACAAGCGATAGAGCCTTTGAGTGAAAAAAATTCCAATTTAAACGTCTGTTTATGATACTTGCATATTTCTGACTAATTTCACAGCAGTAATACGTATGTAAAAGAGCTCCTCATATGAATTGGTGATGAGGAGGGATATTTTCAAAAGTAGTGTTTTGCTTTGTGGCAGCGGTTCGTTTTTATAAGAAGAGGGAATG
This sequence comes from Gymnothorax javanicus, assembly GCA_029692085.1. Classification (NCBI taxonomy): domain Eukaryota; kingdom Metazoa; phylum Chordata; class Actinopteri; order Anguilliformes; family Muraenidae; genus Gymnothorax; species Gymnothorax javanicus. The sequence continues at coordinate 19,065,999 of CM056211.1, forward strand.
AAAAGTATGATAAGGGAAACACATACATCATATAAAATATGTGCTCTCTTCATTTCTGACTCTTAAGATTACAACATTGATTGGAGTCCAAAGCACAGCACACTGTAAAAATATGTATGAATAAGACTAAAAAAACTGGCCATAGTCAATAGATTTGACAGCGATTTACCATTTTAGCCATGGACAAAAACATTAATTTAAAGCCCTGTCCATTCTATAATTCTGCTTATTGTACTTGGACAAATTTTCTTATGAATGATGACAGCGGCAGTATGAATCCGCCAAACAGACAAATGTAAGCATGCTTTCAAAAATAACAAAATACATCCAGCCATTCATTATGTAAATAAAAACCAAGGCCTCTCGACCCTTATCCATTCATTTAAACAGAGCGGGTTTTAAAGACTTCAATTATTTAACTGCAAAATCCAAATTATTTATGGCAAGGAAATGATTATTTGGGATAGGGATTTACTTATGTTAATGATCTGGGCGCAGGATAAAAACAGCGCTGTTTTGCGAGGAGGAATTGGACGACCAATCGATGTACACGAGGATGTAACACGCTAAGTAATCGGAGGAGATGTGATATTGATTTTCTAATTAGCAACATCCATTACTGCCAGTCAGGCATGAGCCGGTGAGGCTGACCAGCAAATTAATGAGGCGATCAATCTCAGGAAAGTGCTGATCTTTAGATCCGTTGGCCTCTCTGCCGCAGTATTGATTCCTGGGGAATAATGTAAGCAGCTGGTATTCTAAGCTTCGGTACCCTCTTTAACTGGATCTGCATTTCAATCAGGCGCACTTGTTTTATCCTTATCCTCTTGTTTGCAATTGAAGGATGGATGGCTAAAGTACTGCAGCAATTCTAAAACCATGTCCGTCCATCCATCCATCCATCCATCCATAAGCTCATCAGTTTATGGGCTGATGCCTATCCCAGCATGCAATGGGCAAGAGGCAAAAACACACCCAGGGGTGAGTTTCCCAAAATTACAGATGCTAACTTACATAGTTGGGCCCATTGACTGTGAATGGACAAACTATGTAAGTTGCAACGCTTTTGGGAAACACACCCCGGGACAGTTGCACAATTTACATGTAATTCACTCGTCGCTCACTCTTGCCACTGCTGCCTTTTGGCTCGCTCCTTGGGGGCTCTGGCCCTGTTCTGTGTTAAGTGCTGTAGGTCATTCTCGATTGTGAAAAGCGCTAAACGAATAAAATTTAAATTGAATTGAACATTCTAATGGGAAATTCAGAGTCTCTAGTTAGCCTGAGGAGCATACCTCAAACCCACGCTGTCTTGCCCTGAGGCAACAGTGCTACCATCAAAGTAAACGTCTAAGCAAACAAAAAAAATGACGGATTAGATTAATATTTCCTGCCGTACCTTTCCATGGAAACCCTAAAAGAACATTTAGGGTTCTTTTGAGGTTGCTGAAATGTCACATCCATATAAATGCTCAACTCACATTTAATAGACGGTTGCCATGAAGTTCTGTGATTTTTGAAGGTGAGCCAAGGAAGGAAAGTAGATTGAAAAAGGATACTGCTCAAATACCTATGAAGCGGAGGCATCCCAACTACTTGTAGGAATGAAACTTCATTTCCTGTCATGTGCTGGATGAAAACAGGTGTGCTGGCATTGGGTAATAGTTTGAACTGAACTGAACCCATCTTTGTTCTTCAAATGTAAACAGTTGTCCTGCTTTAGACTGAAGTATAAAATCCCACTTAACATAACATAAAAACATGAAAAGAAAAGGCCACTCAGCTCAACAAAGCTACGGTGTTCCTATAACTTAAGATACGTATGAACTGGACACTACCAAGCACATTATCAAGCCTGGTGTTGAAAACCTCCAGAGTTTTTCCCATCATGGCATGACTTGGGCAGATATTCCAAACTGTAACCACTCTGTGTATGCAAATGCTTAATAATATTCTTAAGCCATAAATCAATAGCAAGAAAAAGTGATTATGGGGAGTTTGTTGGGACCGTGCTTACAGGCTACATGTGATGCAGTAATCTAGTGCACTCTGAGTCAGGTCAAGCTTGTATTCAAATTACTCAGCACATGGAGATACATCACAGCTCGCTGATTGTACAGCATCCATCCTGCCCTCAGCAGAATGCAATACAATATCCGCACGAAGATCTTCCACAACGATCTTCATATGTACAAACCAGAGGGCTATACTGGGATAATTTCTAAAGCTGTGTTGGTTCAATGTCCAAACTAAGATAAATCAGCGCAAAACTTGGAGATGAAATTCTATTTCCTGTTGAGAAGGGATATCTCCCCCTGCTCTAAATATCACGACCTACTATGCTGAGACCTACCCTATCAGATAAATTCACTAATAATAAATAATACATAAATAATGTTTTTGGGAATATTTTCACTTCAATGTGTCTTTTGTCAACCTAGGCTCATGAATCATGTCAAAATTAAATTCAATAAAATATTTGGGAGGACTAGGCCTTGTGTGATAGCCAAGTGAAGTAGCACCTCTTACATGACTCTGCCTTCTGGAACCGAATTCAAAACACAAGGCTGTGCGGCTCGAAACCCTTATTATTATTTGACGGTGAATACTAGCCAGGTAACACTGCCTGGTTCCTGCTGGGAACCGCTACACGACCTGGGAGGTAAAAAAAAAAAAAATTCACATGGTACAGGCTGCTGACTGACGCACTGGCTGGCGTTCAACATCAACATTTCTCCGCTGACTCGGAGCTGCGATTAGAAAGGGAAATTAATGGGTATTTTTCTTCACAAATAGAGCTTTGGGAACAATCATCAGAACGTTGTTGGGTGGAGATCACGTCAGGCGGTGATGGCCCTCTGAGAATCAGGATCGGATTAGGATCCTTGAAAAAGTGTTGGTTGTGCTGGGACTGGTACAACCCCCCCCCCCCCCTATTATAGAGGTAGGAGGACAGCAAGCTAAAGAACTTGGACTCGGACGCTCCAAAGAAAATACTCTTCACATTCCAGGAGAACAGGGGCGCGGGGAGGATTTTGGAGGTGCTACAACCCTCTCCTGTAGATAAACGGGGTGGGTGGGTGGATGGGTGGGATGTGGGCTCATTTCACTGGGGTGAAGCGGGGAGGGAGGAATTCCTGTCATTTTTCAGAGCGGGAAGGGCATTGGCTAGACGTAGTTCCTGTTCCACAAAGCAATACAACTGAATCAGCTGGAAAATTGTGCTGAATTAAACCCACAGCCCCTCATGAAACTGAGACTTCGGCTGAAGCTGAAAGAGGTGTTTTTCTGGTTTGACTCAGTGCACGTATCCATCTAATTATTAGACCTCGCTTTTTGAACTACCCCTTGATGAAGAAGGGGGGTCTCCTATATCTGCAAACATCTCCGACGCTCTACCACCAAACTCCCTCCCTCCCACTGGCAGGTTGCCCAACAAAGACGATCAAGGGTCTGAGGTCTAGACTTGCCTTCCTGACAGGTCCTTTTTTTGTGGCATTTTGAGTCAGGAGTGGAGCCTTTTTTTCCTTGCCATACTGAAGAGGGTGGGGCGGGATTCCTGGGAGGCGGAGGTTGTCATCTGGCATTCCCGTCAACATCTCGTAATGAGGGTAGTGAGGGGGAAGAATGGGAGGCGTGTCGGAAGTTGAGAGATTCCTCCTCTCCTTTGTAGGGATTACGCTTGACAAAATATGGAGGAAGTACATACCTCCCGTGATTAGCCCGAGGGTGCCACGGCCGTCATAACAGTCGCAGCAAAGCCGGCGACCATGTCGGCAAATAAGGGCTCCATTTCTATGCTTTTCATGTCACGGCCACCACCAGCAAATCAACAGTGACACAGCAGCACTGGCCTTTACAGGACTGGTGGCTGAGAGGGTGGGTTACCAGATTTAGATTGCCGACAACTTTCACCGCAGGAAGGATATCTGTGAACAAGGACAAGAGCTGTTGAGTTTTTCGGGTTAAGGAGTCCATCTCTGAAAGTTGATGGAAAACTATATATCTGATCTATTGGATTTGGGAGGTCATTGACTTGCTGATTCATTTAAAACTATCAGTATTCTTCTCTAAGTTACCCAAACTCGACCATATCCATAAAAACACCATGAACAGGACCTGCACAAACAATTTTAGACATCTGGCAACCCGAGATGTGAGAGGGCGTTCCCCACTCTTGGGTGGAAGGAATAATTGCAACTGCATTACACAGATGAAGGAAATGATGATGCCATGTTCTTCTCTCTAACTTGTTTCAATTCCCACAAAAAGCCTGTGGCGATAGGAAGCTTCTAAGGACGCCTCATACAGTACTCCGTTAGGAGGCTTTCAACAAGCACTGGATCAGGTCCCACAAAGGAAGCCAAGGTTGAAAACAAAAAAGTAAGAATTTTTCAAAATGGCTGCTCTGAGAAAAAGCTGGAGTTATTACGTTGGGTTGGTGTCCAAGTTTCGTGTATTAGTCTAGAGAGTTCTATTCCACTGAGGACATCCTTGTTGTCATCCCACAAGTTCACAACCTCGCAACCTCAATGACTTTCTGTGTCCATCTTTATCTGTTGTGTTTCATCACAACGCCTAGTGTCGGAAGACGATGGAAATGAACAAATGTGGTTCAACTGCTGGGCCAACCACTGTGAGAGAACTGCATCTCACTAGCGATTAGCCTTAAGTGAGCTTCTGTTATCACAGGTAAGTCCCTAAAGCCGTTTAGTATGCTGATAATTCCGAGAGTTACTTTGAGGTTCAGTTTAAGAGCTCTTCCAGGAAAGGGTCACATAGCATCGGCTTACTAAAACCAAACCCCCTCTTAGTGACCGTCACACTCCCCTCGGAAACATCCGCAAAAGATTTCACTACTCCGGTACTAAATCTTCTCATTCATCGCATACTTCTCGCGCCTCTTTCAAACTTCAGATTCCTTGCCTGGGTCCCAAAACACACAAACACAATTCCCCATTAAACTTTTCCATTTTGTTTATCATGTGGAATTCAGCTTTATGCCTCCATGTATGTTACTAACGAATGTAAATTAACCTGCTCCTACAGCAGTGATAGAAATGAAGCTATGCTCATTTTCCTTATGTCGATGGGAGGAAATTGCATTACTACAGTAAGAAAGGGGGGAATGGGGAAAGGGTGGCCCACAATAAAAACTGCATTTTAATAGGAAGATGTAGGGTTTTTGATGTCAGTCCCACCATCCACCGCACGGGTCCATTAAGAAATTAAACAAGAGAGCACTCGGTTGAGTGCCTACCTCTGACTGCACCTTTGTTTTTAACCTTTAGTATGGAATTGACCTTAACCTTTGACCTTGGCGGGTGAAAATCTAATCACCCCTTCGTGTTGTCATACATAATCTTCCTACGAAGTTTCAACAAAATTGGTGCTGCATTTTTTGTGTAATCCTGCTTGAGAACATACAGACGTGGGCAAAAACATAACCTCCATTCAACTTTGTTGGTGGAGGTCATTATTTTTCTGCTTGACTACTATGGCTAAAGCAGAGTCTGAAACAAACTGCTTTCAACGATAGCTGTATAAAGGTATTGTGTTGTCATCAAGGGTATGAATACTCAGATCTGGAGGACCTCTCTACAGGAAACAGTTTTAAAGGCCTTTTTTTTTTAGGATAGGCCAGGGAGCACAACTGGGTTGCGTGAACCACAGTCTGAATGTTGTACGCCATTTCACAAGACTCCTAATGTGAGTTGGGAGTTAGCAGTGCAATTCCTAACAAAACGTAAAAGCATTCAGCATTGTAATCACGCACTGGCTTACACATTACACTGTGTATCTCAGGCTCAGGGAATGCCTGAGCCTGTGCTGAATTTCACAAGCAACAAACAATTTTAAAATGATAACATGAGGAACCAAATATGGAGTAGTCACATCCTTTACAGTCCTTAAACCTCATGCACAGACACTAAGTCACTACAGGAACTCTCCGCACTGTCACTTCCTACACAATCACAAAGACACAAGAGGATCTTTTAGTACAATGCAGTCAAAAATTCATTACAGGAACTCTAAATACAGTCACTTCTTGCACAGCCCTTATGCTCCAATCACAGTAACAAATAAATGCTAATGAAACAAAACATTAAACATATCGTACTTATCGTATGCAAGATGATTGCAGGAAGCCAGAAATGTATACGGGACAGGAGTGTGAGACAAAGAACTTATTGTGCCACAAAATAAAGAAATAAATAAAAAATCATGGGAATTTACTTTGTCTGCAAATGGCCAGTGCAACATGAAATAAGAGAAGGATTGCAGAGTGAGGAGTATATGGCCAGTGAGATGGAAGCCAGTGACTTTTTTGGACTTGGAATAAGAACATTTTTAGCCATATATGGAAGCATGGGTGACCAGGCTCTGAAAAAGCCATTTGTGTCCTGAAGTGGGTGCACACACAGTAATGCTAATCCAGAATGCGATTAAACAAGGGCAGCTCTGATTCCTGACATAAATTCGCTGTCTAAGCTTAGAGAAGGTGTAAAGCTGAAAGCTGAAGAGGGCTTTCCAGCCTAACACAGAGCAGACTGAAATTTGAATTATCGTTGCTTTGCTTGCTGTCCAGGTAACCATCAACCTCATTTAACCCTTTGAGGAGTAATCTTTTATGAATTTTTTTTTTTTTTGACACTCAGGGCTCTAAATTCTTTGACCAGGCGCAGGCGCGGCGAATGGGGGCAGCGCCGCCCCAACGGTGTGTATCCAGGCGTATTTTGCAATTTCGTGCCCGGCGCAAGTACTCCTCTGTCCCGCCTCTGTCCCTCCTGCCGGCGCAAGTGGCAAAGAGGGAGGAGAGAAGCCATGAGTGGGTTTAACACAGCCGAATCAAATCTTCACCAATCAAATGAGCTCCTCTCCTCACCTTTAAATTGTTGGAATAAAGAAGCCTCTGTCCTATATCTGCATGATGCATTAATATTGCATTTTACTTTGCTGCTTCAGGCATGTTTTCTGCACCGCTTACATCTATATTAAGCATTACGAATATGAGCTAGCTGGCTAGCTAGGGCATTCGCAAATTATTACCATTAGCGAACTTGAATGGAATTTCAAAACGAAACTACGTCAGATCATTCAAACTTATGAAGTTGGAATAAGAATACGACGATTGCTCATTTATTTCTTCTGCCTGCATCATTGGGAAGAGAAACGATGGATAGCGTGTTCCTATTATTACACCCTGTTGCTGCTTAAAATTTTGGGATTAACATGCATGGACAACAATGCAAGATACGTTACACATTTATTTTCAATATGTGATCTTAACTCAGTACGAGATCATAGCAATCAGGCTGTATTCCTTTCCCCACTAAAAACGATAAAACCCAAGTGACAATAATTTAAACCGCTTGCATCTATATTCTGTTTTTCGCTAGCTGACTACATTCAAAGCAATGCAAAGACGCAAATACATGTGTGTATTCGCTTTGCATTGACTTTGAATGTAATCAGGCGTCTTGAAAATTCGTTTCAAAAGCAGCTTTACTGAGCATAGAACGCAAGCATTATTTATATATGTATATGTATATGTGTATATATATATCATAAAAGATGAGCTGGACTTATTTCTTGAACGTAACAATATCTTGAGGGAGAGCCAACATGGTTTTCGTAAAGGAAGGTCATGCCTGACAAACCTTCTGGAATTTTTTGAAGAGGCCACCAAGACTTATGACCAGAGCAGGGCTTATGACATCATATATTTGGATTTTCAGAAAGCATTTGACACAGTACCGCATAAGAGACTAATTTTTAAAATGAGCTCCATTGGAGTTACAGGTGGTATTCTGAAGTGGATTCATAACTGGTTGCAGGACAGAACACAAAGAGTGGTGGTCAGTGGTATATAAATCTGAGCTAGGTAGGGTGGGGAGTGGCGTCCCCCAGGGATCGGTGTTGGGACCCCTGCTGTTCCTCATCTACATTAATGACCTTGATAGGAATATTGAGAGCAGATTAGTGAAATTTGCAGATGATACTAAACTGGGGGGCTTGGCAAATAGTTTAGGGTCCACTAAAGTGATTCAGGATGATTTGGATAGAATTCAGAATTGGGCAGAAATGTGGCAAATGAAATTTAATGTAAAATGTAAAGTAGTACATGTAGGTAATAAAAACATTAGACGGGATTACTTCATGGGAGGTTTTTAAACTGGAATGTGCTCCACAAGAGAAAGATCTGGGAGTGATTGTTGACCAAACCCTCACAGGCTCTAGCCATTGTGCCGTAGCTGTTAAAAAAAGCCAATCGGATGCTGGGATACATTGCCAAAAGTATTGAGTTCAAATCCAAGGAGGTGATGCTTCTTTTGTACAACGCATTCGTCCAGACCACATCTAGAGTATTGTGTACAGTTCTGGGGACCATACTTTTAAGAAAGACATAGAGGCTTTAGAGAAAGTTCAGAGAAGAGCCACGAAGCTAATTCCAGGTATTAAAGATGAAAGCTATGAGAAAAGGCTGAAGATCCTTAATCTCTTTAGTCTTAGGAAAAGGAGACTAAGGGGTGATTTGATTGAGGTCTTTAAATATGTTAAAGGGATTAACAAAGTGAATTATGTAGGATTCCTTCGACCAAGTGTTGTTAGCAGAACTCGGGGTCACAAATGGAAGCTGACTAAAGGTAAATTTAGCACTGATATTCGGAAATATTTCTTCACCCAAAGAGTAATTTCGGTGTGGAACAGCTTTCCTGACCATATTGTTGAGGCAGAGACCTTGGGAGTTTTCAAGAGCAGACTTGACTTAAAGCTAGATACCATTGAGTCATTGAGTATCTGAAGTGATATATTCACGATGGTACAAAGAAACTGGCGAGCCTAGTTGGGCTGAACGGCCTGTTCTCGCCATTCATGTTATGTTATGTTATGTTATGTTATGTTATGATATATATATATATATATATATATGTACGCACTACCTGATGCCGAGGCAGTTTGTGGTTGGCTGAAAAAGATGTGAAGTCGTTAGTTTGCATCACAGATTCAGCTGCGTTGATTAAGCCTGGTCGAGTTTCCATTAAGCGTGCCAACCGCCTTTGATCTGACATCAGGACAATTGATATAGATACTATAATTTATGTCCTGACTCAGATAGTTCATTAAATAGTGGTTGCTGTAATTATTTATTGCATTGAAATGTGCCTGACATTTTGGAAACCTGCCTGTGAGGTTTCGGTGATGTGTGCACACTGTGCGCCGGTCAGCCAAATTGCCACTGCACAGAAAGTAAACCAGGTTGGACCTGGCGAGCTCTCTGCGCACTTTCGGCAGAGCCTTTTGCCACGAAATTGTCACTGTGTCATGATGAATATGTGACACCTCCCCCTACTACGCCGCCACACCCATCTCGGCGCACGTCCGTCTACCAAATTGCTAAAGTGGCTGCGCACGGTGTTGCACCGCTCGAAATTACCACTGCGCAAGCTGCACCGGACGAAATTACCACTGCGTGGGCTGCGCCACGCTGCGCCGCCCTGCGCCACGCTGCGCCACCCTGCGCTGCGCCAAGAAATTAGAGCCCTTAGTGTCCATGTTCTTGAGCTTTCAATCAATATTGTGCAATAGTGTTCTAGAACCCCAGTCACTAGTATGGATTGCTGCGTCAGCATTTGAATTATCAGGAGAGGAAGTTCTAATGAAGTATTTGTAACCTTGTATACTTTAAGTATTACATTGTACATGAGTGAACTGAACTAGGTCTATTTGTGTATATGTCTTTATGCACAGTGATTATGCCATTACACATTATATTATGAAGCGTTATGCAGTCGAGTTCCGGTCTGCCAAGATGTCTTGCTCGTACATCCGCTGTCCTAATGAAACGTCGTCTGTGTCAATTCAACAGTAACCAAAACATTTAGGGCTTACAAATACGTAATGTGGCACCGCCAGGTACTGTAGATCTGGTCCCTGCACACTCACTTGCAATTCTTGAGCTACCCCTCAAACCAACATGCACCAATGGAAACAGAAGTAAATGCACACAGCTACACCTATAGCATCATTTCAGAGGACAAATAATGTGCTCCTCCACCTGTCAAAAGGAATCTTAAATGCATAAAGTTGTGGTTGTTCACTGGACTGCGGGATTGTCACATAATGCTTCACTCCCCTAGCCCTCCGGACATTGCGGTTCTCAACTAATAAGATCCTCAGATCTCCCGATATGTGCACAAGCCTCAGACAATGCATTTTACACAGCCAACATGGGAAAGGTTGAAAGGTTACTATAATTAACCAGGTAACCCATGAGCTTGCAATCGCAGACTGGCCCAACTCAAAAGAAGACAGTGGTCAGGATTCGCCTGATTGAGGTGAGGTATGCAGGGACAGAACCATCCATCCCCCCACCCCCCCTTTCCGCCCCAGAAGAAAGGCACCAAAGCGATGTTAGGTTCAAGCCGTGGCCGGGGCAGGAAGCGAGGCTTAGGAGATGAATCGGGATGCTGATCTCCCCGGTGTCTGCTGCTCGGCTAATGGAAGGCAGGTGTGCCTCCCTCAGGATTTCCTGAAATGGAGGTCTATTATCAGCGTGAGCCGTTTATCGCCAAGCGTTTCCACGGCATTTCTTTTCTTTTTAAAGATTGCTGAGTAAATCGTTGCTTGTCAGCACCAGAGAGCTCAGTGTAGCAACAAAATTATTGATTATTATTATGATTATTATTAATAATCATAATAATGATAATAATAATAAAACAACAACAAAAACAACAACAACAACTCCAGGAATGTCTGACTGACCACATGAATGCGGCTCTTTATTTTTTATAGCGTTTTTTTTTTTTTTCCGTTAGTCGTTCAGTCCCAGGTGCTTGTGAACATCAAAGTACCGGGATAAAGCCTTATGGAGTTTCGCATTTAATGGGCTGTGATTTATATCGCTATGTTCCTTTTTAAGATGTTCCCTATCTCCAGGGCTTTGTGAAACTCTGAGTTTTCCAGTACCGCTAATCCAAACAGGACTTTTCTTTCCCAGAATCTTGACCTCTTGTATGTAGGAGCACCCATTTCATCTCAGCACACACCTACCCAAGCATCTATAGCTTTCACTTCTGCGTACAATTTCATAATAACATACATTTATGCATGCATGCATCTCTCTCTCTCTCTATCTCTCTCTCTCTCTCTCTCTATATATATATATATATATATATATATATATATATACACACACATAAAGACATATACATACTGTATATGTGTGTGTGTGTGTGTGTGTGTGTGTGTGTGTGTGTGTACATATGTAGATGCATCCATATATACATCAGTGGCAGCTGGTGAACTGGCGATAGGGGAGGCTCAAAACAATCCCTTAAAATTAATGATTGGTCACGACCTGTTTTCAATCATTCATTTAAATTGCCATTACAGAAACTCCCATAACGCTCAACATTATCAGGTGTGGCCAGTTTTCATTTATAATGCATACCTGTCATCTCTCACGCATTCGGTGTGAGTTTAAGTGGAATATTTACATTCCTCTGCTGTAGTCAGCAATTATTCAATCAACGTGTATGTAAGAGATTCTCACACGGAATTTAAGTCCTTGTGCACTGGAGGGGTTGGAAGCAATGGAATTGCATAAAGACGTTTCAAATTATCTTATTTCATTTGAACGATCATGAAACACATGCATTGTTTCCAATCCCTGAATAAAGAAAAGCGTGAGAAGTTCGGAGTCGTAATCAGTATGCGTTGTAAATGAAAACTGGCCACATCTGATAATGTTGAGCATTATGGGAGTTTCTGTGATGGTAATTTAAATGAATGATTGAAAACAGGTTGTGACCAATCATTAATTTTAAGGGATTGTTTTGAGCCACCCCTATCGCCAGATCACCAGCCGCCACTGATATACATGTGTGCATGCATGGACACATGCCAATTTTAATGATATTTAAAAGCAGTAGAAATTTGAGCCATTCTCTCTCATATCAAGAAAATCTTTTTTTTTATATTAAAGTATTTATTTTCTCTTTATTGCCAAAGTATTCCAATTTTTCAAAACGTTCGGAGATTTAGAACCCTCTCTGTGACTGACATCACTCCGTACTGACTGCCATAGCTTTATGTATCTAGTATTCCTACGGATTGAGAGATGTGGCGAGGTTGATGTTTTTGACTTTACATTACGCACAATGGATGCGTGTTTTTGATTACGGAAAAGGGGGTGAACAGGGATCCCGGGAACTTTTACTGAACCCCGAACGTTTTCTACGAGCCGAATGCCAATTTTCCCAGAGTTTGGTTTTGCAGAAAAAATTGAGGAAGAGAAAAATGGATAATCTGAACTCAACTGACGTTCTGCATGACTCTGCAAACTGAAGACATGGGTTTTTTGTTTAATTTTAGCGTACAGTTACATCAAGAGTGAAAATACACATGGGCTAAAACCACTTCCACCACATGAGAAAACCACTTCCTGTTGGCATCATGAGTCCGAAGGCTCGACCGAGACCCGCAGCCACTGAGAGGGTCGATTACCGGATGCATAGAGGGAATTCTGACATGGCGGTTTTTTCCATGGTTACCGAGTGTTTAAGCAGCGTACTTGTACCAAACACTGCGACTTTATTAATTCCTGATGAAACCACTGGGACGGGTCTCGTTAATGAATTTACATGAAGTCACAGCGGAGCCTGATCCTCTGTCGCTGGCATCTCTCTTGGTGTTTGACGCCATGCACCGCACCCGATGGAAACAAGCGAAGAGGTCATCCGGACATTTTGTTTGCTGTACAGGAGGTTGATGTCATTGTGAAAAAAAAAAGCAAAAAAACAGGATGTTTTTGCAGGCCACACAGCAGTGCAGTGGTTAGTGTTCTTGCAATAAGGGGGTTCTGGTACATTCTACATATGCATATTCTCCTCATATTTACATAGTCTCCACCAGGTAACCCGATATCTTCCCAACATGAAAAATACAGTGAATATATATATATATATATATATATATAGAGAGAGAGAGAGAGAGAGAGAGAGAGAGAGAGAGAGAGAGAGAGAGATTTTAGCTCTGCCCAGGGTCAGATGAAATTTATCAATGCAGTACTGTGATTGAACAGAGTAACTTTGCCATGGTTTCTGTGCAAATGTGCTGTTACTGCCCCGGTCCAGCATAGAAGCTTGTTGAGGACTATCTGTTTACTAAAGGACTATGCAGTCCTCATTTCGATTGAGTGCATTTTCATATTAAGAGGGCTCTTGAGCAACTTTAAAAACTACTCAAACATTCTTAACCCCTTAACTGTCACCTGCATTTGCTCACATTTGGCCCAGCGACAGTTGAGGGGTTAAAGTGATTTAATATATATTATGAAACCGACACCCAACTAGAAAACTAAAAAGACTCAACAAATCATATGTAACTACATGACAGCCAACAAACTCCCCTTGAGGCATCATCAAATGGAATCGCGTCTGCAGTATTATCCGGTTACATGATGGAATTAACGATCCATTCACTGGATGATATTTTGTGATACTTCATTCACTCTGAAATGACTCATAAAATCCTGAAGGTAAATTAGCCCTGTAAATTAAACACACTAAATCATGCCCAGGAAAAAGTTGGAGACCCAGAAATTTGAGCTGACATGATGTGTTCTGAAACTGCTGAATTATAGCACAGGAGATATGTTCTAGGGTTAGGTAACAGTAGATGTTATGTTACTTAACATAGAATTGAACAGTATTCCGGGATATAATCATCTACAATACGTAATACCTTTAAAAGATTCCGAGATTCTGAAGAAATCTCTAGACACAAGGGACAAAACCAAAAAAGAAAATTCAATGGCTGTGATCTTCAGGCTCACAGGCAGCGCTGCATTAAAAACAGGCTGGATTCTGTTGTGGAAATTACTGCATGGGTTCAGGAACACTTCTGAAATCCACTGACAGTGAACACGGTTTGTTGCTGCATCCACAAATGCAAGTGAAAACTCCACCATGTAACAATAAGGCCATATGAAAGCAAGATCCAGAAACTCCGTTGCCTTCTCTGGGCCCAAGCTTATTTAAGATCGGCTGAGGCAAACCAGGAAACAACCATGTGGCCTGATCATTCGAAACGTGAAATTGTTTTTGGAAATCATGGACACTGGCTAAACGTCCTGGCTAAAGAGGAGAGGGACCATCTGTCTTGTCATGAGCGCACAGTTCAAAAGCCAGCATCCATGATGATATGGGAAGGCATTAGTGCACATAGAATGGGTAACTTGCACATCTGTGAAGACACCATTAATATCAAATGATAAATACAGGTTTTGGAGTCACATATATTGCCATTTGTACAATATCTTCTTCAGGGTAAGGCCTTGCTTAGTTCTGCAAGATAATGCCAAACCACATTCTGCATGTAGTAGAAGAGACAAGGAACTGCCTGCCTGCAGTCCAGAGCTGTCACCCACTGAAAATATTTGGCTCATTATGAACCAAAAAATATTTAAAGGCCTCAAGGTGTTAAACTGCTGAAATCCAATATCAAGGAAGAATCAGAAAACATTTTGTTTCAAAACTGCTGTAGATGGTCTCCTTATTTCCCAAACACTTGCAGAGTGTTGCTCAAGGAAGTGATGATGCAACACAGTGATAAACATTCCCTGTCCAAACATTTTTGAAACCTGTTGCTGTCATCAAATTCAAAAAGAAGAGAGCTTTTTCAAAAAAAAAAAAAAATCTCAGTTTCAACATTTGATAAGCGGTACTAATATCATTTAATAAACAGGGTTTCAATGATTTGTAAATAATTGCATTCTGCCTTTATTTACATTTTACTGGGTGTCCCAACTTTTTTAATAGGTTACATAATAATGTGACCTTTGTCATTAAATGTGAATGATGCATCAAATCTGTGTTGTGAGTTTTGTGATGGATACTAATGGTGTGCTGTGCACCACTCCTCTCTCCACTCTCGGTTCATCTGTCAGCACTTAGCCTGTACATGTTCTGTCTTTCAGGGGTGTAGCTTTGGAGAGCTAACTCTTTTTCCTCCCTTGTCTGCTAACTACCTTTCAAAATCTGCCATGTTTTTTCTAGTATCCCCAAAGTTGCCTGTCTTATCTTTAAAGAAAGCAAAATTATGAGCACTGTTAAGAGAAAGTTATGCAAGCACTTGACACACATTAAATAAACATCCAGTTCGCACATCAGTTTTATGAAGTTGCTATTGTGATGCACCATTTTTTATATGTTTTTAGAGCTTTTTCCACTCTTTTATAATGGGCAGGATAGGATAGAGATACAGGAAGAAAGTGGAATTGAAAAGAGGGTGGGACATGGGTTGAGTGGCAAGATTCTATTCTCCGATGACACAGTTCATAATGAGCCTGTGGATATTGCTTTACAGGGTTGCCAACTACAGATGCCCTGTAATGTACTGCTTTGAGGCCACACCCACTAAGCTCTTGCCTATTCACAGCAAATGAGGTGAAGACGGTTTTTAGGTGATACTAAAAGCACAACATGCTCACAAGTGGCTGGGTGATGATTGAAGAGGATGACTTTTTTGGAGAGCTTGTTGCTCAACAGTAAAATGCTTTCAGAAGTCTCATCCCTAAGTGCTGTCTAAATATGCCTGAGTTCTCATGCAAACAGAATCCTTGGGTGTGGAGTCAACAAGTTTGGGAAGAGAGTAGATTTTCTGCTTGGGTTGCGACCAAAGGGAACGGCGTCTTTCGCTCATTTTCAGTTTCAGCGAGCATGTCACTGCCCTGCTCATCTTGCTCAGTCAACGAGATGGCCGTATGTCTCAGAACACACTCAAAAGAGAAGGGAAAGAAGGGAAGTGGAAAGCGAGAGCTTGGGACAATTTCAAGCTAAAAAAAAATAAATGAAGCGATTATTCTGACTGCTGAAAGTACACAATTGTTCCCACCTTCTTCCTAATCATCTTATAATTGAAGGTAATCTGTGATCACATTACTAGCCACTGGAAACTGTTGCATTGTACCATCGACGACAAAGTAATCGATCGCTCACTGCACATGATTATAGTTTCATCCATCCCAACTGCAAATTTTATAAACTGCCCACCACTCCACAAAAGCCAGGGCATAAATTGAACCCTCGCTATAGCCAAATTTCTATTGAATATTTGGATTTGAATTTGCAGGATGCAGTTGAAGCAAATTTGCGAGCCCTAAGAGGGCAAAGGAAGGTCCCGCCTTGACCATAGCCTGAACAAATTTCAGTGGTTGTCTGAACACCTTCTTCTTCTGTGACATTGTATGTGCTACAACCCTAACCCAAACCCCAACCCCCAAAAAGCAGCAGAAGAAGGTGTTCCGACAACCAATTAAATTTGTTCGGGGCGTTGTCAAGGGGGGACCTTCCTTTGCCGTCTTAGGGTTCGCAAATCAATGGAGGGGACGCTATGAGCCCAACCTGTTTTTCATCTGCCATAAACAGGGATGGCAGCCAGGCACTGCCATCCGCTTATATCAAGAGGTCATGAGGCCAACCTGTCAACCACCTGCCATAAACAAAGATGGCTGCCCCATGCTCCCCTACTCTGATATATAAGGGCCATCAAATTTGAGATTTCCTCTTTTCAAATATTCGACCGTTTGATGTCTGCTCAGGAGGATGCTGTGGGCCTTAACACCATCTTCTGCTTTTATTTTCCCTAATACACTCACTCTTTTTTGGCTGTTAATGGAGCCTCCCATATGTGGAGAAAGCCAGTCAGTGGGCCTCCACCATTACAGCACAGTCGCCTAGCCCATTATAACTCAAGCTAATCTCGTTATGCCTGAAACAGATGTTTTCATGTATTTAGCTTGAAAAAACAAATATCAGACACGCGGCCTATAGTTCTGGTTTTGAGCAGATGTTCTCAAAAGCCTTTAACAGGGAAAGGATTATACGGGGAAGGCTTCCGGAAAGAAGGCATTACGCCATCTAAGAAGAAGAGGTACGAATGCTGGTAATAGAAATGACACTGCATGACACCTTTTGCATAAATAATTACATGATACCTTTTAGAGATAAAGGATAAAAGTTTTTGGATAATCTTTTGGAAGTCATTATGCGAGCCCAGTCTCATCCCAACTTGACATACATTGACGGTACCTGACCAAGCGTTTATATACGACGTATAAAAGAGGCTTTTGGGATCCTCATTTGATGCCAGTTTAAAACAAACCCTACCCCACCAACGTCCTTTTTCGTCGTATATCGACGGTTGGTCAGGTAGTGTCACTATATTGCGAGTCAGGATGATAATGTGTTGATTATGCAGTTTCAGTGCATTTACCATTTGAGACTCTCTACAGTTATGCATTTTGAATTGGATGTGATTGTGCTTGCAAACTGGGTGACGATTACCTTTATTATTCCAAGCCACAGCTGCGAATGGGCACAATCTCCCCACATCAGAGATGGGTGGCTCTAGTCCTGCATGGCTGCCAAACAGGCAGCCTTTTTTACTCTTCTCACAAACTACAAACTAAGTTAAAATAGATCACTTATGTAGAAGCATTGAAAATAAGAGGAAACTGGCCCTTCCCTGGTCTACATTAAGTGATGCACATCTATAAAAATAAAATCCAAAATTACATTCAAAATTACAAACGCAGAAAAAATTTGCATGACGCAATGGCCAGTGTTGTCATGTCATGCAAAAGTTTTTCCAAATAAACTCCAGCCAAAGCTTTATGGAATTTAAACATGGCATATGCAAAACCATCGACGGCCATGGTTTTCCACTTTTATTCTGGTGTTTTGATGTTTGTGTGTGTAAATTGTATGGCGCACGATACAATGAGGTCTGTCAGTGTTTGAGAAGTAACACACATTTGAAGAATGGCATTTCCACACAGTTCACTTGCTATGGATGTGCCAACAATCCAATTGAAGTCTGCAAATATACTTCACACATTCCTTTTTTTGTAGTTAAGAACATTAAAAGCTTCATATTTTGCCATTCGGGCTTAGCCTACTTTTTTTGCCCATGAGTGTACGTCCATATGAAGTGACCCATATTTGAAATAAAGCTTGTTAAAATTATGTCACTTACATGTACGGTACTTATAGGCAACAATGAATGGAAATGAAGGGATTTTTCTACTGATGTGTTTTTCATTTTTTGACAGATACAGTGCACATTAGTCAAAATGTTCAGCTTGTACATAAACGCCGACGGACCAGCGTTTGCTATTGAGCTAATTTTCTACTGTAGCCCCAGGCAGTTTAGAATAAAAGACGCCAAAATTACTCAACAAATTATGGCACGATACAACCTATAAACCCAATACAGTAATGACAACAATAATAAATAGAACCCTCATTGCACGCTTGTTATGACACTGTGGCAACAGGTATTGCTCTGGGCGGAGAGACAATGATGACGTCAATACATTTTCGGGAAATTGAAGACTCCAGGGTCAAAAGTACTCAAGTAACAAAATGTCCATTTTTAGAAAATCGAGGCAGTAGACTTAGGTAACTGTGGCAGGCGTTTTCCCTTCCTTACCTCACGGTGTGTGAAAATGTGACTTAAGTACTTTAAGCTCTGGGCTCTTCAGTGGCTTTCAGAGGAGGGTTGAATGATGAATATGTGCACTCAGAACAAAACTACAGAACCAAAGCCATTTACTGACAAATCAAAGTATTCTTTAAAAGATGTAACTCATAATGTTGGCAGGTTTTGATGAAAGCAGAGGCTTTGAACAGATGAGGAAAGGTCTGTCTCTTTCCCTCTCAGCTTAAAGGGTTTTTATTGGACCAGTGCCACACTCTCAGAGCAGAGAACAGGCTGCGGATGAAACAGATTCACTGCTACTTTAAGGTGGGGGGTGGGGGGGTTCTGGGAGCTGGGACCTCTGGGATGCTGGTGACCCCGGCCCAGCCTAATCACATCCATCCGAGATGTGCAGCAGATGGGGTGATGGGAGCTGGACCTCCGGCGACTGGAGAGTTTGATGAACATTTAGACCTTAAGTGCACCCTTAGAGGACCAACCATCCCAAACTAGCGATGCTTTGAAATAATTTCTTTGTCATTGTTTTTTATACTCTGATTTATTGGTTTATATGTGATTTGATGTGTGTCCATCATCTATCAGAAATTTAAGTAATTCTTATTTATCTTAGCATTGTTTGAAAAAAAAAAACTGGCTTTTTCATTAATTTTTTTAAAATTTCTTTGACGCGTAGTTTGTTCTTTTCTGTTTCAAGAATGTTCTGAGGGGGTGTTTGATTCTTGGGGAGTGTTTTGAGCATGTGCAAGTGTGCATGTATGCTTGCTTTTGTGCCTCTGCGTTTGTGTATATAGATGTGTGTGGGTATGCCTGTGTACATGTGTGTTAGTGTCTATACGCATGTGTGCACATGTGTATGTATGCATGCCCATATGTGTGTGTGTGCATGCTTGTCAGTGTGCATCTGTGTTTGTGTACCTACCTGTAAGTGTATGCACTTGCATTTGTGTGTGTGTCCATGTGCACACGTGTGTACGCATGTTCTTTTTGTGTGTTGATGCATGTGTGCATTTTTGTGTATTCATGTGTATGCGTGTGTCTGTGTATACACGTGTGTTTAAGCATGTGCTTTTGTGTGTGAATGCATGTGGATGTGTGGGCGTTTGTATTTATGTATGTGTGTGCATGTGTGCGTGTGTGCGTGTGTGTGTGTGTGTGTGTGTGTGTGTGTGTGCACGTACTAATGTGTGCGTATGCATGTACTTGGGTTTGTGGATTGGGGGTCCTTGTTAACTGTGGCCTTGCTTTTAACCGCTAATGGCAGGAGGTCTGTCTCATGGGGGGAGGGAACCTTCGTTCCTTTTCACCGCCTGAGGCACATTACCACCAAGCAAGAGCATCAAAGGTGCAGCCGGTGATGTCACAGAAGGAGCATGTTAGCTGCAGTCTCAGTGGACTGGGCCTGCAGGCTGGAGTTGCTCTCCTTTTGGCAGGAGAGATGAGGCCCCTTTGGGTTGATTTCGAGAGGTTGAGGGGCGAAAGGCGCCCCCACAGGGCGGGGGCAGTGAATGCGGAAAGTTCTGGAGTGTGCCGCTGTTAGCCTGACAAACACAGGCCGGCTGGATTGTTTCCCGGCTTCCCGTGTTGCACATGAAAAGGAACAGGCCTGTTATTTTTTTCTTCTTTGGAAAAGCTGGCACCTGGAGTTAATTTGCTAAATGGACTGACTTAGTCACATGCAATCATCTTGGGGGAGCACTGGGATTCGCTTTCGCATTGCCAGGCTTTGTTTCGCGTGCCATGCCTGGTGCAATGACAGCTCCTTCTCCGCTAAAAGCCAAAATGCACTTATGTGTTTAGACATGTCTTTATACGGCACTGCGCAACTCTGCCTTCAGGATTATTGCAGCACTGCTGTGATTTTATGTCTCTGCGAGGTAATTGTGTGCCACAAAAATGACCTCTAGGAGTTACCATGGGCCTTTGTGATGTCACTTTGTGGAACTGGCATGTCTTAGAAGTGCCTTGTGAGGTGTTCTGTGCCTTTATGATGTAACAAAGAGGCACCACTGTACTGTACGTTGCAAATGCCCTTGTAAAGTGCCACAGCACCTTTGTGATGTAACAATGAAGCGCCATTATGCCTGGGGAAGCCCTCTTCAGGTACCAGGGTATCTTGGAGTGGCAGTTATGAGGTGTCACTGTTCCTTGACCATATGGAGAACTGTTCTAGATTTTTGATAGTAAAATATCCCACTCAGTACTCCCAATTTTGACTTACATCAGTATCATGAATAGAAACAAGTCCCATTTGACATGTGAACATGCTCAAAAGAGTGCAGAGACGGATTCCTGTTTTTTTAAACCTCGTTCTCAGGGCCTGTTTGAATGCTGACACAGGCTTTCCTGTGAGCCTTCCCTCCTGTCTCGACCTGATGACCTCATCACTCTGTGAAATGATGAGAACATTGTTTTTACTCGAGACCTCACCTGAATTACTATCACCTCTCCCACATCTACAAGTGTTATTGTCCACTAATCCGATTTACTCAGCTTATCAGTTCAATCTCCCAACCCTCTCTCTCTCTCTCTCTCTTTCTCTCTCTCTCTCTCTCTTTTTCCATACACTCTTATGTAGCTGAGAATGTATGCGGCATGACGATGTGGAAGACGGCCTCTTTTCTGGTGGTTTTGTGTTTCACTGTTTATTTTCGTTCGCTTCGGCTGTCAGAGGGGAAGACGCATTTTTCATAACACAGCAGAAATGACTATGTAAGCATCAATTTGCAAGATTTATTCCCACACTTTGCCAAGGGGCTGCAAGATACAAGCAGGTTTTCAGCAGTATTAAAATATCCACTGTGGAATTGTTTCACCCGGTGAAACTTACTGGTTTTAAAGCTGTTATTACAAAAGAGATAAAAGAGAGATAAGACCAATATAATGACATTTTCAAGAAAGCATTTGATTCTGCTGTTTCTGCAATGACTCAAAAAGAAACACTTCTCATGTACAAATGCGCAAAAATATGGACGATATGGACTTATGAAAAGGGATGAATTCATTACCATCTCTCTCTCTCTCTCTCTCTCAATCTTTCTCCTACTCTTTTCTGACTCTCAGTCTTACTCATCTATTAATTTAAAGAGATAGACTTTGCATACCTCAAACTATCAGACGCTTTACTAATTTATCATTCCTTTCATTTTTCCAAATTCCAATCATGATCAGAAATGATTGGACTCAACAATATTTTTTCACAAGCTCCAGGGCTGTAGGCCCGTCGCAAAAATCTTTGAATCTTTTCTTCTGAATGAAGAAGCTTAAGTAGTCAGGAGCCCAGCAGCCGAATGGGAATATTCCCTACAGAAACTGATAAGGCACGAGACGGAACCAAACCTAGTCCCCACATGCTCTATTTCCCATCGCCGCTGCTACAATAGCTGTGATTCATGTTGCAATCCCGTCCCCCACCAACTTGGTTCAAGGAAATAGGGAAGAAGTGCATTCTTCACAATACGCCTCATTCAGACCGTCGGCAGTCATGTTTTTTTTTTTTTTTTCTTCTTCTTCTACTCTCATAGCCGAAGTGTGTCCCTGAATTCATCCCAGTAGCCCCGTTAGAAGCAGAGGAGGAAGAAGAAGAGTAGGAGGAAGTGGAGAAGAGAGCAGTCAGTTTGGGTTTTATGTTGTGGTTTTTTTACACAGACAGATGACAGGGAACCTTTCTTTCCGTCCAATCCCAGGGCATAATGTATGCCAGCAGGGCAGATATGTAGGCTGGTGGACCGTGGGAAAAAACTGAAAACAGAGGCCTCTCTCTTTCCCTCTCTCGTTCTATTACTGTGTTTATTCCCTCCATCTCTGTTTCTCACCATCATTCTCATACTCTCGTTCTGCTCGAGCATTATGTCTCCCCACCATCTCTTTGTCTGTGTCTTATTCCAATCTCATCTCATTCTCTTCTTTTTCTATTTTTATACCTCTTTTTTCTCACTCGATCTCTCCTTTCCGTCCATATCTCTTTCTCGAAGCCAGTCTCATGCTGACTCGTCATATAGTGACGCTACTTGACCACCGGTCAATATACGATGAAAAAGGAGGCTTTTGGCGTCCTTATTTGATGCCAGTTGAAAATGAACGCTACCTCCTAACCCCTAACCCCTAACCCATAACCCTTAACCCGAACCCTAACCCTAAACGTCAAGTAAGGATGCCAAAAGTATCCTTTTTTGCTGTATATTGATGCTTGGTCAGGTAGCATCACTATATGACGATTCGTAATCAGTCTGTTTTGCTTTCGTTTGCTCTCATTCACCCCTGTTTCTAGCCTTCAGTCACTTTCCATTTATTCTCTGTCTCTGTAACTCTTTCATTCCCTCTGCGAAGGAGCTGATGTGATTGGTCATGTTTGTGTGTTTATTTGTTGCTCTGTAAGCAGGATTATGCAAAAACTTGATTTGGCTTTGGGAGTGATGAGGATCTGGATCCAGGATTGTTTTTGGAAGGATTCTCCACCATTGCAACATCTGATATTTATAATTCAAAATTTGACTTGTTGAGTCACATCTTCACAAATTGTAGGGCACTGCCTTAAGAATGTCAAGAGGATATTACAAATGCATGGTGTTGACAAATGGGGGATTGTTCCGCCTTGGCAGAGGTTTGCAGTCTTGGATTGGTCCTGTTCTCTCAGTTTGTTCTCCTTTGTTTTCATCCTTGTGTAATTTCTCTTTCCTTAAAGAGGATGAACACATCTGTATAAAGCTGGGCCAAATCACACGTTTTGATTGAACTGGCCACACTCTCCTCAGTTCGAAACTTGAGAGCAGCTAATCATTTCTTGGGCCACGCTAGCGGAGCAGGCTTCTGTACACTGCTGGCCCGTGCTGATGATGTCATTTCTTTTGAGACCCGTTTTGACATCACCTCAGACCCCACCACTCTGGTGGCATCGGTGAGTTGAGTCATCTTAGACATCGAAGCCAAACATGCCCCAGAATTCACCTCTACTTCAAAAGTCAGCCACCAGCAGCCATGCAGGCCATGACTACAAACAAGACAAACTGTAAAAGCTATTTTACAGGACTCACTGCCTGCTTGGAATTTGCCCAAAGGACATTTTGTGCTGAAAAGTTGGTGATGAAAAGTTGGTCAAACATGATCGAGAACTTCTGAGAACCCAGCAAGGTGTGGTTAAAAAGTAAGTTTGTTAGCTGTCAAAGAGGGAGCCATGCAGGTGATAGTCGTGCAAAATCACTAGGCCTATTTTAGGGGGGCTTTCTCTCTCATAAAATGTTCCTCAACACCCCCCCCCACACACACACACACACACACAAATGAATAAATAAATAAATAAATAATGTGCATTTTTATTTTATATCATTAATAGTTCGGGGGGAACTATGGAACCATGCCACAGTGGACCCCCGAGTGAAGGCTAAGCCCCAATAGCTATAAATCTCTCAATCTCTTAAAATCTGAGCTATATTGGGGTTTACCCAATCCCTCAATGTAAAATTCTGCTCAACCTTTATTTCAATCCACACAGATTCTGTGTTTGAAACACTCTGCTTTGTATTCTGTCATTTCATCTGATTTGTGCAGGTGTTTCCTCTTTATATTATCTAAGCGCGTTTTTTTATGATGAAGAGTAATAAAATAAAATAAATATTAGTGAGCATAAGTGGATTCCGTGAGTAATGCAATTTGACAGCGTGTGTATCGCTTTTCACAGTCCCCTGGAAACATGAAACAGAAACAGTTCTGTAGATGTAAAACATCCAAGCAGCTGGATCGCTGCCACATTCTTACCCTTCCCTGTAAATTTATATTGCGCTGAAACAAGGCCCATGTTTCAGGATTAATAAGCGCTTTGGGACGTCATTTTGTTTTGTGCGCTGAGGAATGAACACCGCTGTTCTAAAAATGTCCGTGCGTTTGTGAGTGGGAGCTCAAACAAAAGGGTCGGGCAAAGCAGGAATCCGCAATCAAAACAAAGTATCGGTGATGAAACGGCCAATCTGGTCCTTTCTTTTTATTCTATTTTTTTCCCGCAGGGAGAATAAACTCTGATGTCATCCCTGGCACGACCCTAGAGTCTGGCTTAGAAATCATGTGGGGGCTTCCGTTAGGGACAGGGTGCAAACGTCAGTCTAAGAGAAAGGCCGCAGTCGGTCTCCAGACCAGAGGTTTAGTTTTCTAACACATTCTAACCTGAAATATTACCATGAATCACAATTACATGTATCCAGACGTTATTTCTTATGTACCTTTGGGATGAAATTCAATGTCAGGGCTGCCCAACCCGTTCCTGGAGATCTACTGCTGTGTGAGTTTTCACTCCAACCCTAGTGAAGCATATTTCATTCAACAGCTAGAGCAGGGCTACCCAACTCCGTCCCTGGAGATCTACTGTCCTGAAGGTTTGCACTCCAACCTTAACTGAAGCCTCATTCCCACAGGGATTTCTTATTTCTTCCATATATTTTCCAGAAGATTAAGAAACAGTACTGTGTGGGAACAAGAGCTAGAGCTGGGAGCCAGAGGGCCAGAAAATTTGGTTCCGGATGGGACCCTGGTACCGTAGCTGGGTTCAGTTCTGGAGTGTGTCTATGAGAACAAAGCTGGAGCCAATTTCATTAAAAAAAAAAAAAAAAAATAATAATAATAAAACTTTGCTTTGTTCCGATCAGAAACATTTGCTTTAAAGAATTAGAGAAAATTTGCATGTTGTGTATGTTTACATGATTTCACTGAGACACGCATAGTTAGTTTGCTGCTTACTGAGTGAAGGGGTGATGCAATTTGTGAGGGATAATTGCTCATATATACTGCATGTGGACACTGAAAACATATATTTGAACAATCTGAGTGAGGTTAAAAACTTACATTTTCTAACCTACAATAGTGCTCACAATTATTCATCCCCCTAAGAAAAAAAAGGTAATAGAAATAAGTGTTGTAAGTCTAAAAACAAGATTAAAATGTAGGATTGTGTTATTTCAGTGTATTAGTGGCAGACTTCCAGAACACTGACTTAGGATTTTGAGAAGACATTGCAGTAGATGACTCCCACATGCCCAGAGCTTTTAGCCCCCAAAGGATTGTCCAGTCATCGAAATCACATGTCCTGTTTTTGGACATTTTCTCTGCACCCCCAGAGAACTATCTCTGCCCATTCCATGCACTAGGCATACCACAACCCCCCAACCCCCAACCCCCAACCCCCGCCTCTCCGAGCCATTGCGCCTTTTTTGGACACATGTCTAGACTGGGACAAACTTTTCCTGTGGTGTCAAAGCAGCAGCCGTGCCAGACCCAGCTGAACTGGGTCGACAGAACCCCAAGCACTAGGGAAAGTCTGGAGGGGGTTAGAGAATTGCCCAAATTAGCCCATCCCCTCATCTTCCTGGGAGAGACATGAATTCAGTTATTATTTCACCCAATCAATCTCATATTAATGCACTTTTTTTTTTAGTCATCTGGGGGAAAACATTCAAATGAGCTTGTAAAAGCTCTATATCACAGTTTTATAGCTAGCTCCGTGAAGCCATAATTGTTTACAGCATAGTAAAAAGCTGGGCTGTCAAACTCAGCCCAGAGAAATTTAAGGATTTGAGACATTTTGCGGCACCTACTCCCACTCAGTAACAAAATAATATAAAGGAGAAAATTTGTCTGAGGGTACGAACACTAAAAGTGTCAAAACCACACAAGTGCCTGATGGAGGGGAAAACACCAGCAATGGGGAATTTATTGGGGGAACGACGTAACTCACCAACGCTAAAAATAAACTTCATTAATGATGAGGGGAAAATGCCACCCATTATTATTTAAAAACATTGTGGCAGGAGATGCTAAATGAACCAAAGGTTCCGAGACACATGCTCGCTGTTGCTTAGTTACAGCAGAAACAGAATCAATGTCTCCTCGGATCGATCAAACGGTGTGAGGCACATAGCCGAGTTCCGCCCACCCTTTACCACACACACACACACACACACACACACACACATGCGCACACGCGCACACACACACACACACGCACCCACATCCTCAAACCTAAATTTAAATCCCGTTTTCCATGTTTGGAACTCTCTATGACGTTGGAGACAGCAGTTTCTTTCGTGTTTCCTCCCTAGTCCTTATTTTGAGTAGTCTCCTAGGTAAACACGGCCTGATTGTTTTGTCTGGAGCCCCAGCAGACAGAGAGGTAAGTTTGGGTTTGGCGACACAGTGAGTTGGGCACTTAGCTTGGATGCCTGGGCTGGGTTCACTAAGATGAAAGCGAGAAACCCCACTTCCCTTCCCCGGAGGAAGACGCAATTTACAGCAAATAATAAAGAGAGTCAGAAAAACAAGGCAAAATACACAAAATCAAAATCCCACAATTGGTGACTGCAAACAATAGAAGGAAATTGACACATTCAAAAAGCTTCACAGGCAAACCCACTTAAGAACTATGGTCTGCAAGCTAATCTGTCATTTCTTGGTCAGTAAAAAACCATCACAGAGAAGAAGAAAGTCTGCAGGCGAATCAGCGATCGGTTCATCCCTTGAAATCAGCACTTCATGATGCAGTGCATTGTGGGTCCTGATGCAGGAATATAGTTCAGCCAGGACAACTCACATAAATCAATTTATTGAATATGATATAGTACATTAATGATATTGTATTCACAGCACTTAACACGTAAAAAACCTTATTTTCTTTCAAGCTCCTTCCATACAATGCAATTAAGTAGGCCGACAATTTTTTTGAGGTCATTGGTTTCCACAAAACATTTGAGTTCACCACACTATCAGGGTTTACAGTGCACAGTCGAATACATAGCAAGCACAAGTTCAGATAGAGTACTTGTGTGTTTGTGTGTGTGTGTTTGTATGCGTGTGTGTGTGTGTGTCTGTGTGTGTGCGTGCGTGTGAACCTGAAGTTTTCCGAGACTATCCCTACTGAAGACAGCTGAAGACTTATCTTAGTCAGCACATACTGTCCCTTATGTAAGAGGATGATTGAAAATTATAGTTCATGGAAGCTTCTGGAGCAGTCATGTAAATACTATTTTTATGCAGTACCACATGGAACATTCTACAATATTCAGTCTTTTACTCGACTTCTGGATCATAACACTGCTGAAGCTTAAAGAACATTCTTGTATAGAACCTCATAGAACTTTCAACAAACATGCAGGAGTACAGGAACTGTTAAGTGCCTATTTCCAACATTGTGTTCACCTGAACAGCAGTTTTTGAAAAGAGTGTTTCATGTCTCATGTGATGAATGAAGAAGTGATTGATCGGTGAGAGGACATGTGGTTGCTAAATTTTGCCACATAGCTGTGGCAAGAGTTTCCCGAATGAACTGTGCGCCGCTTATTTTCTTCTCTCCCTGCCTGGATTTTATAGCTCCCTGGCATTCAGTGCTTTCTGTCACTCATCTCGGCTATGGCAGGGCCTGATATCCTATCTCTTGCATCATTTTAATGTTTTCCTGATCCCTCTCTCTGGAATATCGCACTCAGCGAGGAACATGTTGGAACCGTGGGGAGCTGTTTCCTGTCCGGGAAAGCTGCCTGACGTCTGTACGAGACCCGGCCCTCACCAGCTAATGACCCACTCTCAGAAATAAAGGTAAAGTGGAGATAAAATTCTGCTCTTTAAG
This sequence comes from Gymnothorax javanicus, assembly GCA_029692085.1. Taxonomy (NCBI): domain Eukaryota; kingdom Metazoa; phylum Chordata; class Actinopteri; order Anguilliformes; family Muraenidae; genus Gymnothorax; species Gymnothorax javanicus. The sequence continues at coordinate 19,094,104 of CM056211.1, forward strand.
CAACTGAGTATTAAAATGTACCTTTAAGCAGAAAAATAACAGCACAAATACATAATCACACTACTACATTTTGCGGGTCTGTACATCTGCACATACCCAACCTTGTTGCAGAGGCTGTACCCATTTAGCCACTTTTTGCAGTTTTTTCCCCCACAGATCTTGAAATTCCAGAGGACAATAAGCAAATCAAAAACGAATGTGGCACAAATACAGAAGAGAAGTTAAATTGAACTCTATTGTTAAGACATTGGCAGTTATATTTACCATGATGATTCCAAACTACTAGCACATTTAGTGTGCATATCTCCTTACTTAGTACAATGATGGTTATGAATTCAGAACATGACAAAAGATGTTTGCTGTGATAGCTTACGTTCTTCAGAGACATGCAGTTTACCAAACTGTTCTGCCTGATGGCCTTTTGAATTGAGGCCTGTTTAATTTTTTTTCTTCTGAGTAGCGGAGGTTCGGTGAGATGTACCATATCGAAGATGGCTCTTACCCAAGAAAACTGTATAACAGGTCCATCCCTCAGCCAAAAATGCATATGGTTTTACATAGGTAGCCATTTCCTGAGAGGATGTCTATGACAATTTTCTCAATCTTCCTGGCTGTGGCTGGACTTGATGTGATGGTGTTTCCATGCCTCTGTAATACCGCTGCATCTAAGTTTCACAGTCATGTCTCAAATTTCTATTGTGTTTGTCCTGTACTTCCTCACTGAGTACCAAGCAGATATATATATATATATATACAGTCCCATTTTCCACAGCTTCTTGCTTCGGAAATAGGGGGAAAACACGGAGGATCCTCATAGAAAGGCTCCAGAAGTCTTCAGGTCGGATTCAAACTCATGACCTTACTGCTGTGAGGTAACAGCGCGACCCACTGTGCCAGTGTGCTGCCCTTCACAATTAAATATCACAGTTTTCAAATTATACTAGATGTCCCATATCTGAAGAGACAGCTATCCTATTCTAAAATAAGTAAAACTGTTCGTCCTTCGTCCACCTGTCTGAGTCGATTTTTCTCCTCAATCGCTTGGCCCATCAATCTGAAACTGTGCGTGGGCATTGAGCATTGGCATAAGTATGGACTTAGAAGGCTGATTTTTTTTTGTTTTCCACGCCTTTTACGAGAATTTTTCACTAAGTCTGCACATACTGGCGGTGCGCGCATCCCACAGTGAGGACTAGTCCAGCATTATTTAAATGTAAAGCCATTTCTCACTGACATGAACGCAGACGATCTCAAGATCGGACACATATTACATCCAGCCTGCAAATTTTATTACGAGCAAAAGATTATTTCCATATTTCTCATTCCAGTGTGCTAGTGCCCCCCCCCCCAATCACAAGGAAACATATTGATGCGATCACCCTGGAGATCCAGTATTTTCTCAAAGCTCGATCTGGGTGAAAGCGTCTGAATTAAACGGGGCCCAAGCTCTTGATAAGAAGAACCGAAAACAATAATCGCCGAGAAATATGAGGCAGAAATTGCGGGCGATTATCAGTGGAGCTGCTGACAGACGTGATGACCGGCCCATTCACACTGGAAACGTTACACATCACAGGAGCTCTTTTTGCCTCTAATGAAATGCCCCTTCCTGGATATTGCGTTCGAGCGACTGTGTGACCTGCAGCACAATGGCCTGCATTATATTTTGGAAGGAGAGATCATTTTCATTGTGATACAATATTTCTCAATCTAAAAAAATGAGGCAATAAACTTGGTTTTCTGCCTCCCTCTGATGGGGGTATCTGGGGGGTATTTGCAAAATTTTAATAATCCAGTGTGATTTATGGAGGATTCACTGAAGCCCAGTGAGAGAAATGTCCCCTTAGAAGGAAACAGTGTGTGTGTGTGTGTGTGTGTGTGTGTGTCTGTGTCTGTGTCTGTGTGTGTGTGTGTGTGTGTGTGTGTGTGTGTGTGTGTGTGTGTGTGTGTCTGTGTGTGTGTGTGTGTGTTCTTGTACTTGCTACATACTGACGACCGGAATGAGTTTTTAACCAACAAAGTGAAGTCTTTTTTGGGAAGTGAGGACATTTTTGCCGGTCCTCACAAATACAAAGGCTAATTGTGACTTATTAGTTAAGGTTAGGGGTAAGGTTAGAATTAGGGATAGTTTAAGGTTAGGGTAAGGGTTTGGGTTGGGCATACATTGCTTATTGTTAAGATTAGGGAAAGGCTGTAGAGACACAGGAAAAATGAATGGAAGTCAATGTAAGGTTGTCACGAAGATATAAGTACAAGGATATGTGTGTGTGTGTGTGTGTGTGTGTGTGTGTGTACATGCTCTACATATGTGCGTGCATGTACATGACTGTAAGTGTAGGGGAGCGTGTGTGTGCTCTTTGTGTGGTTTAGTGTGATTGCGTGTGCATGTCTGTGTGGGTGAGTGTTAGTTTGTGTGTGTGCATATACTATACATCTGCGTGTGTCGTGTCACTCTGTGTGTGCGTGTGCGTGCGTGTCAACTTCAGGGCTCAGTGAAGGCTGGGAGCGATCGGAAGACAACTGATAATTTTAAAAAGATTCTCAAGCGGAATGAGATGCATTTGAAAGTAAACATACATTTGATATCAGGAGCTGGAACAAAGAAAGATCCTATCAAATGTGCTTTGATTGTTTACTTAATTCACAACAGTGAGTAATGATCTCATTTTCACATCAGAGGAAAATACCTCAATTACATGCATATTGCACAGCTACCCTACAGGCAACAGAAAATCCCCAGAAGGAAAAACACTGACGTCTGGCCAAAGCGTGCGACGGAGCGTGCAATCGACCAACCGCTGATAAACGGGCCCGATTCAAACACGTGTTTGAAATTATTCAACTCTTCGCATGCCAGTCGAATTCAAAACCAATCCCGCAGGTTCCTGCAAATGACAAAAGCCTGCTATATTTAAAATCATGTTCATGCCAACAGTCAATCGTCTCCTGGGCTGTTATTTGCATCTGAGGGGCTGAAGGAATAACGTTCTCCGTTGGACGCGAGAATGGCTGTCATGCGTGGGATACTTGTGAGTTATGACCTACGAAAGGCGAAACTGGCCGCACATTGACAAAGACAAACTGCTGTCCTGACAACAGTGGGTATCACTTACGGCCGAGTGCAGGCGGGTGTCCAATGAGAATAGGGCCGTCTGAGGAAACGGGCGATACACGCTCTTGCACCGGAACGTTTTGGACAGAACAAAGGATTATCGGGATCCGGGGAAGGAGTTTGCAAAAGCCGCGTCATACGCCATAAGTTTCTGTGTCACAAATGCTGTTGCTAACTCATGAATAAAAATGACTGAAAAAAGTAATAAAATGCAGATAGAGAATTTCAAACTACTATGGGAGTTCGCATGAAGAAATACTCCTTGTTTGAGAAATGAATAATGATTAGCACATGATCGTTAACACTCACACCGCCACAAACACTTTCCTTGTAGGAAAATATTTGTTAAATATGTGGCCTTTAATACTGTGTTCAAAAAAAAGGTAACCGTGTACTTTTATGTTTTAAGAAACATCGATTGATTTATCCTAGATATCAAAGAAATATATTGTTTTTTTTTATGAAGATTTTGTTCGTCAATTGCATGTGTATGCTGTAGACGCGTGGGTGAATTTACGTGGGTTGACCTTTGGAAAGATGTAGTGCCACAAATTCTCCAAACACAACCAGGGTGTTGCAAATATCTGCCTTCGTGAAACACGAATGCTGCCATTAGATCAACATCATGAGGCCGTCGCTGTTTTGTTCCATTCTTTAAAAACTCTGCTGACCTCTCCGGCTGTTATTTTTTACTCCGGTGGTGAGGTGTGTGGTTTGCCCGATGCTGGAACGGAGACCGAAAGTGATTCATCGCCCTAATCGAGCATTTGGCCTACTTTCTCTTTAAACTCTGTTACCCTTCCAGGGCTTCTCTTACAGAACTTGGAGCGACGCTTGCTCGTTTGACGCCAGGGGCCGATCCTCAGCCGGTGAGCGCGGGATATTGTAGAGCAGAGGTTACTGTGATGAAGCATTTGCATAATCGACAGAAACAGCAGGGGAACAAGAGAGCAAATTCAAAAGCAACCCATAATTTGAGACTGTTGGCACATTATTAGCAGCATTTTTCATGAAAACAATTTGGAGTGTGTAGCTGAGGAGTGCACGCTCGCGCGCACGCGTGTGTGTGTAGAAGCTCATGTATAATTAAAAAGTCGATATGTCAATTACATTGTTATTTTTATTATGAGGGATGTATTTGATGTATTATTGCAACTGTAAATGGCTATTTTTATGCAATATAAAGGTAGTGGACAAAATATTGTTCCTGAAAACTAGCTGTGAACTATGTAAATGACCATTAGAAAAGCATCCATAATGGTGATCCCAATTTTTTGAATTCTAATTAGACGCATGTGAATGAAACTCAACGATGGCATTACATTCTGATTCTCGTGAGCTTCAAAAACCTGGCATTTATGGCAGATCCACTGATCTAAAATCATGCTGTAAGGAATACCAAACGTGGAGCAATGAAGAAAATAAATACGTCTGATGAGTCTTATGTCCAATTTTTCATACATCTATATGGTTTTATGCTTGGAGAAAGCCAATGGAGACATTGATTAAATAATGTTAAAGGAGCAGTATGTAAGAAATGTATGTTGATTAATCATGAAATGGCCCTGATATATCACCAGACATTAAGGAATGATGTTAATTTCAAATACTTATATCACTGACAACAGTTGTCCAGCCAGAATATTCTCATCACAAAAGCGAAGTTGCAGCCCACAACTAATGTTGATATTGTCATTTTGTGTTTTGGCCTGTTGCGCCACCCTCCACATATCTCCCAATCACGAAGCCAGTAGCATTTCGGCATCCAGGTTGCCAGTTACCACTGAGCTGCAGCTACCAGCGTTTCGGAGCACAAATGCCTGACGTTACTAAACCTAAAAGGCCTCGTTATGATTCCGAAATACGTCCTGACAAAGTCAGAAATAAAACAAGGATCTGTTTAGGACATGCCTTTGAAAGATGGAGACGGCTGAAAGCGGAGAAGAATTTGAAGACCGACGTCGAAGTTGCTAATTTTCTTCTGAACAGGTAAGATTCAGCTAAGTTTGGCTAACTTAATTCTATTTAATGTAGGCAGGGACATTTCAAATATTCTCTACAGTCGAATAACACTATGTATGTTCGTTCATGGTACGTTAGTGCGTATGCAAGTGGGTCATCGAATTGACTGGGTAACAAATTGTTTGAGAGATAAAAACCGTGACTCGTCATTGTTAACATTAGCAATGCATTATTAGAGTCCGTTTCTCTGGCATTATGTTGAGACGCTGTGGAAACCGTTCCAACATTAGCACAGCCAATATGGCAATATGAAATGTAATTGAGACAGTACATCGGTCAAATGAATCCTCATTCATTCTTTACGCATATTATTGTATGGACTTTAGTGGGCTATCCACACAGAAGAGTGATGAGCAAGTTGACCGATATGACCATTGCTAAAGTTAGTTAGTCATTAGTCTCGATCTTTTCTGAACTGAACTGAACACAACCCTGTGAGAGCAAATCATTGGTGATATTGAAATGTAGCCATGGTAGCTCCTTGTAGTAGACGTTCTTGCTGGATCCGGAAACCTAGCTGGCAACCTCTCGTCTGGGGGAGAGGGAGAGGGGATACTGCACTCTGCAGTGTTTTGAATGTGATTGCAGTACCAGTTTTGGCCACAATCTTACATACAGCTCCTTTAAGCATGATGTCAGTCCTACAATGGTCTGGGCAGCCATTTCATTGGACTTAGTGGGTTGTATGATTGCTCTTCATAAATATTTAACAGGCAAACATTTTTATACCATTATTACAAGACTGTGTGCATCCTTTGATGCAAATACTGTTCCTGTGTGGTTTGCGCATATTCCAAAATATTCCAAAACAGATACGGTCCAAGTCCAAGAGCATAAGGATGGCGTACACAATCAGCAGCTCTAAACATAACTGAACCTCGATGAGATGTTCTACAACGCACAGTGCAAACATAACACCACAAAGAATTGATCACTGTCCGTCTTGAAGAATGGGCCAATATGAATTTCATCTTTTTAACAATAGTGTAGGGTAAAAGCGACTTAACTCATGCAAAACTGTGGAATTTCTGGTTCTGATGCCTGATAAGTGGATATAATCAACAAAATTTAACAAGCATTTTCCTCATGAAATATCTTCATTGCGTCGTGTACGTTTGCATCTCTTGATAACCTGAAATAAGTAAGCACTCAGCCTTGATTAATCTTTTTCGAAGTGAGTGTTACGGGGCTAGCCAAACAACTACCTTAAACACAGATGGTGTTTGTATAAATAGAGTTTTTTTTTTCAATGCGCATCCGCTGGGAAAGCCGTATTTACTTGATGGATCCAAGTGTTATCTTGATGGAACTTACTGCGAAAAATCAACTGGAGAGACTAAATGTTTTAGTAATGCTTCTTACTGTTACTCTTACAGGGTTCAAGAAAGACCACAAGCGCGTGAGGACAATGTTCCGAACCTAACATTCTGACGCCGACATAACGGTCACTCGTCTGAAGGCAGTGGAGTTTAAACACTGTAAAACTGTAGAATTTATGGCGGATGGGCGTGAGTTTTGAGATCCATGGAAGAGCAATGAAGACTTTGGCCAGTGTGAGGCAGATCACAATGGTTTGAGGTTAACGAGACCTGAAAAAAACTTAATGGGAGAGAAAGAGAGTAGATCATGACAATCATTAAAGTAATCGGACAGTCTTTCCTTGTTACCATGGATAGCAACCAAATGAAAACTTGTTGAGTAGAGATGTAGAATTGATCAGGCAGGTCCTTTTTTCAATTTAGTTGGCATTAACCACTTTTTTTGTACACTTTCCCCCAAACTCCCACAGAAAAAAACTTGGCTTTGCCCAAAGTGCCTAAAGACCATTGTTTGATTAGCTCCCTGCATTTGCAGTACTTATGAAAAAAAAAAAAAAAAAAAGGCTGGGCTTGTTTTTCAGATTTTCTTGAGTACCAGCAACTTGGCGATGGGAAACCAAAGAAGAAGAGAAAAGGAAGGACACACAAACCACTTCTTGTCCTGCTCACACTGCATCCTTGTGATTCATACTGCAGTAACAACAAAGAGACAAAGAGCACAATTAGTGTTTCCTAAATGCTTTGTAACAGACAAATAATTACACTGGAGACACAAAAGGCAGGACCGAACTTCTGTCCATTTTTAATTTAAGAAAATAACGTGGAAAAAAAAGCATAATTACAGAACCAAGCTGTTTTACTGAGGAAAAGGTAAACAAATATACCATCATGGAAGCAAGATTGCAAAGATGTGACAATTACAAAGCTGACTGGGTCAGGGAATTTATGCCCACCCAGAGAGATGTAAAAGCTTGCTCACATATTGTTTAGCTGTTTCAGTTTTTTTCATTGCCTTTTTAATAGCAGGAATTTTGGAACATTTTTCAAAATTCCAAGTCTGCGTTCAACATCACCATTATCTTCAGTCTGCAGCAGTGATTGAGATGTCAGCACAAGAGTGTACAGTTTAGAACCATAGACTGTATAAAAAGATGGATGAAGCAACCGTGACGTCACCCATTGGTTTCAGCATACCATTTTGGAAGCCTCGATTTGGCAATTTTAATTGAGCCATTTTGTTATTTTGAAACTGGATGTGATTCCTATTGGACGAGAGCGTGAATTGAATATCCAGGGAGGAGCGAGGGGTGGATCTACGGGTGGATCTGACCGTATCAGACAAGGACCAGAGGATCGCCACGCCCCTAAAGCATATTCTGGCTTTATCCTATATTCTAGTATATTTGGGACCATAATTTACAAAAATGAACATCATGATATATTGAAGGAGACTTGAAACTTGTGATAGATACCATAAAATTTGTGGAAAATCATTATTTAAATAATAAATCAGGTGGGAAAGTAGGGTCATTTTCTCAGAGACTTCTATAGGATCGAACTTCTTTCTGCAACCACTGACGTCGCCATCTGCTGGCCATTAAATAGAATGCAAATTTTGGAGATTTCCGCATTGGCCTCAGTTTCCAGACCTGAGTGCTGTGTCCATCTTTTTATATAGTCTATGTTTAGAACACTGTTATCATCATGTATTCATGGCTGTGTTATTAGCCAGTGTTCCTATTGGCCGACACACCGGTGGCGCGGTCGAAGGCATGGGCGGGCGAAGACAATAGCGAGAGCGGGACGGCGCTCGTAACATACGCTGAGGTGCCCAGCTCGCATGGAGCCAAGCTATTGTATGACCTCCACTACCCGGCAATTACCCCAGATTATAGCACGGCTAGTTCCCGTTCTAGCATTTCAATCCTACAAACACACTGCAATAGTGCCTTAATTTGCTGACAGCAATTTTTTTTACAAACCAGTTTCTGTATAAACAATCTGAAGTGCTGCTTAGCAACTTTTTTTGAGAATAGTTGGTTGTAGGCCAAGTTGTGGAGGAGTTGCGTCAAGCTCGTCTGTGGCAATGACAAAGCCCTGCCCACTGTTTTTGCACATACCCGCCCGCGTGTGCCTTCGTTCCTTCATTTTTTTTCTCCTTTTTGTTACACAAATGCCATTCCTGACAGAAGCCGATCCCTGGCTGTCTCACGATAAAAAGATCAGGTCAATGATTTATGGTAAAGAATTGCAGTATCAGACATTAAACTCCTATTACATAATGCCACCTTTGTGTTTAGGTATTTACAAGCATTAGCTGCCATAGTCTGTCAGTCATTGGCCTAATAAGGGATCTGTTTTGATTCGCCTCATGGATTATTGTTAAAATAAAAAGCATACCACTGAGTATGTCTGCTTTATATTTGATATTTACATAATTTTTATATAGTTAAGTCACTGTTCTTGTTACATACAGTATATCCGCTGACTGAACAGACTGTCAGACAAAATCAAATAGATCCTAAACAGCATGGCAGTACACAGTAAAATGTTCAGAGCTAAATCGATGATTTCTGGCTTTAAATCAACTTTTTTGAGTGCTTATATTCTATTTTGGACTCCTATCTACACTACAAAAAAAAACGGGCAGAATTTTATTTTCGTTTTATCGTGGAAAAAAGGTAATAATAATGTGTTTTAAGTTGAAAAACAAGATTAAAATGCTTGGTAATAATTTTTTTCCTGCAGTGCGCTCTACTAAGGAACAATTAACACTGAATATTTTTCGGTGTGCTAGTGGCAGTACTGTAGATGTTTTCTATGGCTTTAATTTTGGAATAATAATTAAAAGATATAAATGTTTTTGCTAATGCAAAATTTTATGGCACTGTAGGGATCTAGCAGTGTTGTATATAGGTTCGAGAAGTTACCAGTAATATTGTTCCATTGTGGGGCACTAACCTTTTACGTTTTGTGGGGACATCCTACAGACTTACCGTACATTCATTCCACATCATACCCTGACCTTGACTGAAAACACTACATGTCGAGCCCTAACCCTAACAAAACTTTAATCTCACCCTAACATAAAAATAACTCCAAACCCAAAAATAGCTCATTTACCCCTGGGGACCAAAACATGTCCCATAAGGATGAAAAAAATCTGGAATTCTATCACTTGTGTGAACATTTGGTCCCACAACCCACAAGAGCTAGGAATACCCGCCCGACACACACACCAACACAGGCACACACACACACACACACACACACACACACGCGCACACACACACACACACACACACACACACATTCATGTGAACACACAGACGCAAACAAACACACACATACATAAGCTCACACAAACACACACACACACACACACAAAGAGCTACTCGCTCTTTAACATGCTCTCGACAGCGGCATTGGCCAAATGTTGCAAAAGGAACCCAAGGCAGTATCTTTTTCCTTACGTTTTATATTTTCTTACTGCAATCACATGTAATTTCCTGCATAAAAAAGCTCAAACTTCTTTCTCTACACACTAAGCATGAGTGACCACACAGGCGAGACCCTATCAGGGCAGTAGGGAGGGGCCGCAGTGCTATCAGGACGTATCATACGGGCTTCGGTCTCTTTATGGCTTTTATGCAGTAAAGAGGGAGTAGGTATTTCCGTTAGCACGACGCATTTCAACCCTAACACCTCTCCTGATGATGTAAGCAGGGTCAGGGAGTTAGAACATGCCAAAGGCTTAATTATACAGTCGCCTTCCGCATAAGCCATGCAGGTTACCGGCAAAGACACAAGCAAGAGGAAGACCAGAATTAAAAACAAAAAAAAACAACTAACCGAGGAAGGGGACGAGCGCAATAAAAGCCGGGAGTCTGGCGGCGGACGCTCACCGCTCATCGGACTGACAGCTGATTCCGTGAGAGGACGGCCGTGTTTATTTATGCTTTGTGGGGCGGTGAGCGAGCGCTAATGCCAGACCAGCGCAGCCGGGAGCCTCGAAACCGCCGTCCGGCCCCCAGGCTTGTCGCTCCGCAGAAAAAACATCCTGCTGTCTGATTTCACAGAGGTGCCCGGGGCCATGACATCAGCGGGGTTATGGGCAGGTTAGGGGCGGGGCATTGGGGTGGAATTCTGGGGTGTGAGCGGTGAGGCCATGGGGAAAACTATTTGCATGCAATATTGCAATATCTCTTCTTTTGGTGTAGGGGCTATTTGTAAAGTTGACATTTCAGTGATATGGTGTCTCTTCTGAATTTATAAATTGATTGATTAATTGACTAATAGACTGAGTTTTTAACAAAAAGTGAAATGTTAGCTTGCCAGTCCTATTTTTGGAGTGAAAATCTTGATTTGTATCAAAAATCAAAAGCCTTCAGCGACTGTGGCCCTCCAGAACTGGTGCTAGAGCCTTTAGCTCGAATGGAACAAAGATGGTGAGATGCTTGTGTTAAATGTGTCAATGACTTCATGTGCAGGAGTCTTGGAGGGGTTTTGGTGACCTGATTTTGTGAGAGGCCGTGTCAAGCCTGACCCAGGCTGAGCAAATGATCCTTAACTAATTCTAACGTAAATTGATGTAGGCGTGGATGATAGAAAGTTGATGCGAGCTGCCTAAACACCCTCAGGGTGACGTTCCACTGCTCGGCCTCAGTAACTGGACAAATGGGTGGTTTCTGATGTAGTTGTGGGGCAAACATGGCGACCTGCTGGAAGAGAGGTTGTAGCAACAAATAGTCAAAGTAAAAAACTTAAACACAAGAGAGAAAAGAGGAGGAGAATGAGAGAGTAAAATAGTGTGTGTGTGTGTGTGTTTGTGTGTGTGTCTGTGCACACGTGCGTGTGTATGTGTGTGTATATATGTGCAGCGCACTTGTATGTGCTCATGCATGTGTGTGTGTGTGGGTGTACGTTTGTGTGTATACGCGTGCGCAGTGCAGGTGTGTGCACGAGTGTGTGTGCATGTGTCTGTATGTGTGGGAGTGTGTGCAAGTGTGTGTATATGCATGTGGCGTGCTTGTGCGTGTGTGCATTTGTGTGTGTGTGTGTGTGTGTGTGTGTGTGTGAATATCCATATGAATAAAAGAGAGTAGACATGTAAGTGAATGCCCTACAAACAAAGTGTGATGGGGACAACGTACTGTTAACACCCTCTATTGCTCTCATTACTTAATAGTGATATAAAATCAATGACCAGGACCCCGTTGCTGCAACATCCCATAAAAAAGTTGCAGATACCTTACAATTGCTTTCTAAAAACAATATATTTTACCGAGTAATATAATGACCTTTCCCCAATGTTGTAATTACATCAGCAGGCTAGGCTGTAATGGATTATCATTGCTGATACGTTTGTTTGTTCTTTATGAAGACTAGTTATTTTGCCATCAGAGCAATGTTGGTACAACGTTACCATACATGCCAACTCTACCGCTTTTGGCGGTAGACTACCACTTTTGGGGCGTGTTATTCTGAATAAAACGCTCCAAAAGCGGTTGTCTACCGCCAAAAGCGGTAGAGTTGGCATGTATGCGTTACCCATCAGCAATGTCGCGAGTAACCACATTATGACCAAAGTATAAAGTTTTTTTAGGGTGAATAAGACCGTGAAAGAAAGAACAAAAGAGAGAGAGAGAGAAGAGAGTCAAAGAAAGAGAGATTGTGTTATTTCAAGACAAACAGGAGGTCTTTAAGCACTGCTCACCATTCATAATGAGGGGTATATGTAACCATTCAGCTGCTGACGGAGGATGATACAGCCTGAGAACACATCACTCCTGCTTCTGCCTGTAAGCTCCCCACAGGTTCGACTTTCTCACCTGAAGGCCTTGCATGACACTTGAATGACACAATAATTGATGTTGAAATGCTAATTTTACTTACACTGCACTCACTTCGGTTTCCACTTGCAAAAAAAAAAAAAAAATCTGTCTAAGCTTCTTAAATCCAGCGGTAAGGACAAAGCTGTTTTTATGTTCCATAAACACTCATATGGGACTTAATATGATTGACAGCTCACGGATTGAGCAATATTGCTAAATATTTTACCAGTGCTGGTGAGCTTCATCTTTTTTTTCTGGGCAGCTGGGAGATTCTGTCCTTCACCTAGACGTTAACTGTGTTGTAAAAGTGCTAAAGTGATTATCCTCTGGTGCCACAGGCGTCTACAGTTTTCCCCACGGGGCTAAAAAGATTAATTAAAGTGCTTGAACACTGATAGAGTGATTAACGTCCCTTTGAGGGGAAATAATCTTTCATAGCGTGTTATTATGATGTGGGTGCCTTGGACAAAAAGACAGGAAATGCAGAGGAAGACAATGAGAGAAAGGAACAGCATTTCTGAGCCGCATGTAAATAGCCCCTGCGGTTTGTGTTCTCTGCGCCCTGATTGCGATCTTAGCATAAATAACCAGGCCGCTGAGCTCATTCCAGACCCTTTTGCAAAGCGCCACTCGGCACAGGAAACTTACCCTGCGCTTCCTACTGCTAATTAAGCCGCTCCGCTAGGCTGGATTGACCTTTGGATGGCGGAGAGCAGGGCTGGAGATGGCAATCTCGGACTCGCTCGCAGGCCTTGGTTCGCAGGCACAGTTCCTGGGTCTGGAAAGAGATAAAGTGCAAGGCTCTGTGAACTCCTTAAACTCTGACTTTTTCACTCAAGTCTTCCCTTAAGTGGATAATACAATCAAAAAATCTTTTGTTTTTCAAATTGCAGGATAATGTCACACACATATTCTGTATCTGCTGGTTGCAGTGCTTCACAGAGGCTACATCACACTTACATTGAGGGAAATATTGAAACCCAGGATACAATGTTTTTTTTTTTATGACCACAACATTACATCGAATGGAAAATATAAAGATCTTGTACATCATTTTATATACATTTCCTTGAAATTCAGCAGGATATATTTGGGATAATTGGAAACCTTGTGATTTCCTCTAGAATTTACTATAGGCCTGAAGTTCCACAGGTTTGAATGCAGCTGCATTTGATGGAACCATACACGGGTCAGAAGGTTTTATGGGGTTACGCTCTTATCTTGGGAGAATTTACTTTGGAAATTTGTTGTATGCTAACTCGAAACATAGCTGAGAGGAGTACTTCTTGGAATGGTCCTAATTTTTTTTAAATTTGGAGGGTGTGTTTATTGATAAAATTGTTAGAGTTAAGTCCTGGGATGGGGATTAAAGAACTGGTTGCCAGGTTGTCAATAATCTCATTGAATTCAGACAGGAGCATGTTGCCTTTGCATTTGAATTGAAAGGTAGGTGGGTTACCCAGTAGGGATTTATCCAGAGTGGATAAAGATTGGATGGAGTTGCCTGGTTAGGGTGTAATCACATCAGAATTTATATAGGACTAAGTTGCTTGCTTGGCTTTATTCCATGTGATTCCAGATGGAAGCATCTTGTCTGGTTGGAGATTTAGTGTGCGTGAATTCTGAGAGGTGTGGGTTGCGAAGATGGGATTCATCCCACTTGAACTCATGATTCAGGGAATTAATTGAGCTTTATTTTACAAATGGAAGAAAAAAATCCTATAATTCTCTGCCATGCAAGGATTTTTGTACATTGTAGAATAATTGAATTAGCTGAGTTTTTGTCCACTAAATCTGCATCATTGGCTCTTTCCCTGCCCACCTCATAGACCTGTGGAGGCCTCTTTGAGAAGAAATCAGTCAAATCCAGGTATTTCACATGTCCGGTCTCTCACATATCCAATATCCATGTAATACGAGCGGCATCACGTGTTTGAGTGTGGGAGGTGTTTTTCTTGCATCTGTCTGTGCTCTCAAAGGATACATTTTTGGATCCATTGCAGTTGACCTTCCCTTGAGGAAACTCCTCCTACCAGCCAACGATGGAATTTAGCTGAAATCTGCTTCTACCTAGCTGGATACTGAGACATCTGGAAAATGTTGATCTGCTGTCGGTACCAACCCAATCAGACAATGACTGAACTCAGATGCAGACAGAGTCAGTTCCCCAGGTTCAGTAAAGTGCTTTTTCTTGGTCAGACAATCCCATTCGGGGCCAAACAGTAAACATGCAACACAAGAGGGATAATCCAAATCGTAGTCAGGGTACAGCCTGTTCTTAAGCCAGACGATGAGAGTCGCTGAGTAAGAGGAGATTAGAATCTTGAACCAAAATCCTGCCAAAGCCAAAACCAGAATATCATAATACACAAAAGATTAGGCGATCTCAAAAGCAGCAGGACAAAACAGAATCTATACTGGGAAACTTGTCTGGGAAATACAAGGTTCATACTGATGACTAAAAAGGCAACAATCTCGCAAGGAAACAAATGCAAATTGAGTCTATATAAAGGAGAGAAAATAACAAACAAGGGAGTGAATACAGGTGTGCGTGAGCTGAGAAGCATGGCTAGGGGTGTGGCTACAAACAAGGGAACTAATAGGAAGTAAATAACAAACAGAATAGGGAAGGCGAGTGTGGGAGTGAAGAGCAAAAAAAAGGCATGTGTAACTAAACGAGGAATGGGAAAGACAAAGAAAAAATAAGTAATATCTAAAATAACAAAGAATATACAAAAATATAACAAAGAGCAAAAAAAAAAAAAAAAACAAATTTAGGATTCAAACACTGACATGGCCTCCTGGCTGGGCATGATCTTGCCAACACGGTTGTGAGCTCATTGATCTTGATGCCCCCTTGATCATCCCTAGAAATCAGCTTCAAACCAGGCTGCCACTGTAACTCCTCTTTGTAATCATAGAAAATATAATAGCATTACTGTCGTCAATAAATTTTATCTGCATAAGCAAAATTTTTCTTGCCATTTTTCCGTTTCATTACAGCGACGTCAGTCATGGAACACTGAGATGCTCCAGGCATTTGTTTTGCATTTCTTTAATTGATCATATCAAATAACATTTCATGCTTGTACCAAAATTATATTTCTACAAAGTTTGTTTATGTAAAATAAATAAATAAATATGTATCACAATCGAGTGGAAAACCAAAGCTTGCAGAAGAGTCTTTTGCGGGTAATGGTTTGAACGAAGAGATCCAAATGTGTGGCTTGGCCCTGGTTAAAGTAGGGAAGAGTAACTTAAAAATATTTTTTAAGAAAAGCAGATTACAAGACAACAGTGACCCGGTCAGATCTCGGAGTTTCATCACTTCACACAGAATGTCAGTGACTACAGAGGACGAGTACTTTGTCATTACCAAAAACAGAACAGACTTGCGGATGATAATGAATAAGAACAATATCGCAAAAATAGAATAACGCACAATACAGACAATAGTGGGGTTGGCAGAAAAGCAGTTTTCTACTAAAACTTACAGTTTTCAACAAACCTGTTTCAAACTGTCTGGATTAAGGTCTCGTCCGAACAATGTGACGTCCAATCTACATTCATTATTGAAACATCTAACCATTAACCTATGGTCCAATCCCTGCAATAAAGTTGTGAGTTCAAACCCGGCCTGGGGTTTGCATGTTCTCCCGTGTTCAAGTAGATTTCCTTGGGGTACACTAGTGTCCCTCCGCAGTCCTAAGTTATGAATTTCAGGCTAATTGGATATTAAATGGAGCAAGATCTAAATTGTTCATAGGTTATGAGTTTGTGAGAGAATGGTGATGCATTGGTGACCTGTCCAGCGATACGTTTCCCAAAATAGTTCGACCCAGAACTGTGGTTCAAACTCAGCAACCCAGAGTGTGTTCTTCTCTCTCGCCCATTGCATGCTGGGATAGGCTTTAGACGCCCTCCTCCTTCCTGCTCGCAGTGACCCTGATCAGGAATACAGGGGTTAAATAATGGATTTATGGATGGCCGACACCTGTTCCTATTTGAATTTCTTCTGAACAGCTGACACACATCTTAACTGCTTAGTCTGATATGTCTACTTGCGGACCTCTGTTGTGTGACTCGCTGAAAGGGAGAGCTCTGCCAGCTGTGTAAATCCTCACAACAGATGTCTGAAACTTTAATCTTTGAATTAAAGCATTTTTTGGCATTATGGTACAGTACTTTTATCCACAGATGCGCAAAATTTGTAGTAGTTTATTCAGATTTAGATCATGTGTTTTCATTTGAATCAAAAAGAAGGGGGGGCATAGATTTAGCATTTTCAGATTTTAGCATTTCCTTCGTTATTAGATCAAATGTGTGGCATTTTACACAGCACTGAGTTTTCCACAATAATACATGAGTTGACAAAAAAATTGAAACTAAGAAGGAGCTAATCCTAAAAAATAAATACCCTCACATTACTGACTTACTGCATAAAAATAGTAACGAAGAAAAATTAAGAACACTTAGCTAAATGTAGCACATCACGGTTTGCGCGAATGTGCCAAAAAACATATATCACATCCCGCTCCACGGATAGCAGAAAGAGCTTAATTTGTATAAGCAAAAGTGG
Source organism: Gymnothorax javanicus (assembly GCA_029692085.1). Classification (NCBI taxonomy): domain Eukaryota; kingdom Metazoa; phylum Chordata; class Actinopteri; order Anguilliformes; family Muraenidae; genus Gymnothorax; species Gymnothorax javanicus. The sequence goes on from CM056211.1 coordinate 19,110,970, forward strand.
CCGAGGCACAGTTATGCTTGGCCTAGCCAGATGTTGTCTGTGGTCATTGTCCTCGCAAACCACATGGCCCTGATTCAGCAGGATGCTGCCAGTAACGCACTCTGGGTTGGCGAAGATGGAACGCCATCTTTCATCCCCATGACATGATATTTCTCAGGGGAAAAAAAAGAAAATCAGCTGACATGAGTGTGTTTCTAATGGAAACCCCAAAAACAAAAATCCCAACCTCCTTAATTTATGTTTTTATTCGAAGATAAATTACATTTTACGCAGTAACGTCATATTAAAGTGACACACACAATCGGTCAAATGTATAATTTCAGTCTGTGCAAATGCATGCTTCAAATCCATTTTCTGTGAATAGTTACTCATTTAGATATTTGGTGCAATTATATGAACATGTGCAGTATTAAATCAAAATCAGAGGTTGGGACAGAGGTTAGAAATTGGCCCTGTTAGTGAGCAATAAGCCATGCAATGGACTGGCAACCTTTCCAGGGTATGTATCTACCACACAGCCCGATGCATGGTGGGATAGACTCCCAGTCTTCCCCGAGGAAGCATTTGACGGTCAGAGGGGTGTTCATGACCAAAAGTTCTCACAAGGGCAAGATGTGCGAGTTTTGAGTGACCACGGGTTCTTGCATGTTTTCCAAAATGGCTGCCCACAAGGCTTTATGTCAAATTCTATTGAACGACTTATGTGAAAGTGTAGATACCAATGTTGAGAATGCCAGATGCCAACTTGAACAGCAAAGCGAGGCAGCTCGCGGGCGTTCCTGCTCTTCTATGCTAAACAAATCATAGATTCATCGTTCAAGAGGCAAAAACTTGTAGGATCTCGCTAGAACCCACGATCTTGTATGTATTAAACCTTAGATTTGGGTGCCTGTGGGCAGATAGCACTGGAGTGCATGCATTTGCCAGAATGTTTCTGTTTCTAAATGTAAACAGTCCCTGTGATCATATTCTTACATTACATGCATGGCACCCCCAGGCCCAGTGTCCAACCGGCTCTGTCCTTTAGTAGTCCACAGTCATTCTTCTAGAAGCTTCTCAGCTTCCAAATGGCCCACGCAGCCAGCATGCCTAATCTGGACCCCAACACGGGCCAGATTTCCTGAAGCCACGTGGGATCGCTGAGATAAGGAGCTGTTTGTTTGGAGGAGAAAAGAAGGGTATTTACAGAGGAAAAAAAAGACACCGTGTGAGTTTACAGGGTGAAAAGGAGTAGTTTGGGTTTTAATTCCTGACAAGTGGCATTCATCCAACGCACTGAGGTGGAAAGCTTGTGGACCACGGGCATTGTGATTCAAAAACAAAACCAAAAAATAGTTTGACGCATGGCTTGCTAATAGAAGGCCATATATTCATGACCCTAGTTTAGGGCTGGGCTGAATTTGGGATTGGGGGTGACGGTCTATTGTTAAGGTACTTTCAAATCCTGTCCTATAGACTTCAATGGAGGAATCCAATACAGTAATGCAAAGGTTTGGTGGTTCGCTTTGAGAAAGCAGGAAAACATTGTTCACTTGACTGGAAAAGAGGGTCAACAGATGGTGATGGTGGATACTTCAGGTGGAAACGCCCACTTTTTTTTGAGACCGACTTTCATACCAGTGATGAACGTCCTCCCCCCTTTCGCGTTACGGGGCTGCTAACAAAAACACGGGCGCTAAGCCGCTATCAGAGCTGCTCCCTCTCATTTCAATTCATGGGCTCCTTTCTTCAATTGTCCTTAAAACCATAGACGTGCTCCCCGACTGCCTCTCGAACTCTCACTCCTCCCTCGGAGGTCAATAATACCCCAATAAAACCTCATCATTCCATGGTAAACTTGCTGAGAAGAAAAGGCGGAATACAGAATAGCCTCGCTATTGGGGAACTTCTTCTGCATTGTCGCCATCTGTGCTCCAGAGCACTCATGAATAGAAAGATTGAGTCTTAAATAAGTTTTTCATTTGGAGTTGGGCGGGGGGGCCGACCCTGATCCGCATTCTTCTCCGCTCGGATTCACACCACATCTGCCCCTCTCCCATTGATCGATACTGAGCTCCCAATCGCTTCGCACACTCAATTAAGCCCATATAATTCCCTTTAAGAGACTGAACCCTTCCTGGAGATCATGAATAGGCCCTACAAACAAGACTTTAGTGACTGCTGTTTTTGTTTCTTCCACGGGAGGCTGGATAAACAATGGAGATTAATGGAAATCTCATACCACCGAATTCTCGCCCTTTTGAATGGTGATAATGATGATAATGGGTGATGAATTGCAAAAAGAAGCTGGACAGAGGAACAGCTGTTTATGATCTGGAGAGGGTCTGTTTCGCTCGTGATCCCTCCTTGTTCCTGTCCCTGCCTTATTGCTCCCACCCCTCCAAGCCCTAATCTGTCCTTTCACAAAGCGTTACAATTAATTTGCTGTGATTTCTATGGGCACAGCTCAGGCACAAGCATAATTAAGGACCCGTTAAGCGACTGCACAATGGACTAAATGCCAATGGTGGGCTTTTGTCCCGCTGTAAAGACCCTCACTTTAATTCTCATTACGACAGCTTGTGAAATCCATGCCTGGAGTGTGTGTGTGTGTGTGTGTGTGTGTGTGTGTGTGAGGGAGGGGGGGGGTTTGAATGATTTCAACGGCGCAACTAGTGAAGTGACAGCCTGTTCACTCACTTTTGTTTTCTCCTGAAATGCTCTTATGACTTGGGTCTACTGACCAACCAAAAAATAGCTATATTCACAAACCCTGATATGAGAAAATATATATTTTATAGTCAGATTTTGGAGAAAAAAAAAGTAATTTGCGAAATGACTGAAGCTCAGCACTAGCCATTTCATGAAATGGCTGACATTTTTAGTCCTTTCATGAAAGGACTGGTTTCATAATCTGACAGTAACATATATATATATTGAAAATTTTGTGATTATATGTTGGCACAATTACACTTGATACGTTGATGCTCATTTGGTTGTCGTGTTGAGAGAAATCAGTGAGACTCCAAATGCAGATTCCATGCAGCAAACCAAAAGATTTTGCTCAGTAATTCTAACACAGATCACCCAGTTAGGATGTAAGATGCTATTATATTAAAGCCGTTATATCCAAGCCTGCGTTCCTAACTCATTCTCAATGTTTCATCTCAAATTCACTATGCTTGAGAACAAAGCCAAAACAGCAAGAAACCACTTTTTCCAAGAACTTCCAGATTTAATTGAATATGCAGTATATGATTGCAGAAATGTAACCCATTTTAGTCAAAGGATGACATTCATGATGAAACAATCAGGCTTTTAATCCCGTCAGCAGTAACCTTCCCCACAGCTGCTGATGTACTTTTATTTCGTGGGAACCTAGAAAAAAAAAATAAGCAAGTCATTGAATAACCTGATCCTGAAAACCAAAATAATTCTAACAACCTTGTCATGTAATATTTTTTCAGAATCTTTTGCTGAAAAACTTGGATTCTTCTAGGAACTGGTATTATCATTTAAATAATATCTTAAGGGCTACTTTTTATGGAATTGGAGGTGGGTAAAGATTACTTGCAAGGGTATATTAAAACTTTACTATTTTGCTTAAATTCAACTTGTGGATTATTTCACAATAACTTTTATTTTTATTCAAAAGTTTTTTGTTTTTTTTTTTCCATTCAAAGCGACTTGCAAGGGAAAGGAATTTGCGATAGATTTATTGCAATGAAAGCGGAGCAGCTGCGTATTGTGTCCTTAAACGTGATGCGTTTATGGGAATCTGACAGCAGATGACTGCACTGATGCATCGATGTGTGTCTGAAAGAAAAAGAATACTTTGGAGTTGTTTTTTGATGCTAACTGGTCCCAGAGGATGAAGGAGGACCTGTTTACCATATTCAGAAGCCCCATTTGAGTATTCAGGGTGTAGTCCAGAGGTCGCATCTCACAAACGGATTTGCCCCTCTTTTGTTTGGATTGTGTGCCGACAAATTGTCCAAAAGCACCCCACAAAATCAGTGTTTCAGGGCTCCTCCTCAGTATGACTGAGCCGC